>VMRN01000062.1:2310524-2354800 GCA_010277015.1 Poeciliopsis turrubarensis
AATAATAATAATAATAATAATAATAATAATAATAATAATAATAATAAAAGCAAAGAGCAAAACGGAGCTCGAAATCCAAATGTCTTGATTTGCTAAAGTGCAGATTTCCGGCGTGAGATTGTCGGGTGAGCCGCCAGGTCCACGCGGCTTCAAAGAGGCGCCAGAACAAAATGGCGGATGACAGTCATTCAGGCTGTCAGATGAAAACTTGCTTTTTTTCTTTTCCCATGGCGGAGAAGCACCATGTTTTCAGTCGGAATGAGAAAAGCGTCCGGGATTGAAGGCGGGATCAGCACTCATCAGTCAGCAATCTCGTTCCTCTTAGGCAGGAAATTGGCCCCGTTTTCTCGCCGCACGCGCTACTTTAGCGCTGCGGCTGAAAGGACGAACTGCTGTAGCGTCCGGCCCGGGTCACGGTGCCAGAGAGGAGAGCAGGAGGTCAGGAGGTCAGGAGGGCGGCGGAGGACGCAGGCTCTTGCACTTCATGTCGTCCAGGTTCTTCCAGTACTTGTAGTTCTCGGACAAATGCTCCATCAGGTTGGGGAGGCTGGCAAAAGCTGCAGCACACAAAGCAGGAGTTGATCAAATATTCACCAAAACGTCTTGACACCTTTTTAATGCACCAGGTGTACCATTTGGTGCATTAAAAAGGTAGTTTAAACTTACTAAACACCAGCTAAACCAGGCTGCTAAATATCTTTTAGTCAGCACACTTTCTCTTTCTCTCAAGCTACACCATGCAGATGCTCTGTCCGCACTGTTGAAGATTTTTTCTGTTCAACTGCTCGAAATATCTCCAATTGACAACCATATGAGCTACTTTTTAAAGAATTTGGCTAATAACTCAACTTAACACCGACCACAGTCAGTCTGCCTTACTCCAACTGCAGTCCGCTTGCCTAGAAGGTCCGGTTCAGTTGGGGAGGTTAATGCACAACCCAACTCATCTGATGTGGACAAAACCCTCGGTTTGGCTGAAGTGAAATGTGGTGCAGTGCCAGTGAACGCCAAGAGAACTGGAGACCTTGCTCTGACCAAAAACAACCAATCAGAGCCAGGAGGAGGGGTTTAGTGCTGTTAATCAACCTCATGTCCTCACTGCTAAATGTGCAGATGGTGGAAAAACAGCTTACAGTTAGAGAAGACAGTTTATCTGCTGTCATTGGTGGCTAAGCTAACTAGCCCTAGCATTCACAAAAGGCTACACCAATTGAGAAAAGCTGTAGCAGCAGCAGAGAGCAAAGGAAGAGGGACGGGGGTAAAAAGAGCCACATGAGATTGTGATTGACAGCGCTAAGACCCGCCTCTTGCCTCTGATTGGTTGTTTCCAGTTAGCACTGGGAGAAGGCAGAGGAGCTGGATTGTTTTATTACGGTTTATCTGTCTCACACCATCTGCCACGCCATTGTTTCAACAAACAAGAAAAAAACCCCAACATTGTTTATGAAAGCTACACGTTGCAGTTTTGAGGGACGAGTCAGAATTTCTAGGTTTCTGGTGTCACCAGTGGGCATGTGGTGAACTAAAATGTGACCCAGGGCTGTGACCTTGCTCTCATTTCACACAGATCTGATGCACTATACACGCAACAGAAAGTTTCTCCGAAAGGATTAGGTGATGACCACAAATGCCCTTGCTGGTCTGAAAGGTCGAGCTCATGCCTGCGATGTGCGTCCCACAGTCAGGGGCTGACGGGTTCAGAGGCGCCCGTGTCTCTCCTTCCTTTCGCTCCGCTGTGTGTACGTTCCCAGTGTTCTCCCGCTCGCTTGTTTACATCCTGGCTTCCGGCGCGCCGATGGCCCGCGCTGCATCTGTGACCCCCGACATGAACCGACAGCGACCCCGGTGGGCCGTGTGCGCCTTGTGTTTATGTATGAACCGGAGTCCCTTCACCCCAGATGGAACTTTCCCAACCAGCCCTCCTGTGACACTCTCCCAGTTTCTCCCACTAGCATTAGAATCTTTCCGTGACATCAGAGCCGCGCTGGCGGTAAACAGCTTTCCTCTCGGGGTTCGTAGGAACAGGGAACTTTAGTAGGAATGAAGAGCTAATATAAGGAATCTATTTCCTTTCCAGTTCTTTTTAGCGCTGTGGCTTGGTTTCATTCATTCTGTCTGAACTGCTCAGACGAGTTCTGTTGCCATTAAACTGACTTCAAATTTCTTTATGTGCCACCATGAAGCCATCCAAATTTAAATAGCACAAAATTATTCATCCCTCTGTCAGATTTACGGTTAGCATTGTTTTCACAAAGTTTGATTGGTTGTCTCGGTTACGTCACTGTTGGAAAAGCGGTTTTAATCTAGTTTAGTTTTCCCCTGCGTAACATAAATGATACGTTAAACTAAATTCAACTATTGAAAAGTAGCATCAATTTGGGGAAAAAAAAATAAATCATGTACACTTTATTAAAAAATAACATGTTGGAAATTATTTCTACCTTTCTCAATAATCACTGGAAAGTCTTTTCTGTTAATTTACCCTTGCAGATTCAAAATGGCGTCGCCGTAAAGGAACGTTAAAGAGTGGCTTCTGAAGAAGCCCCATCATTTTTGCTCGTTTTTCGACATTTTAAACATTTCCAAACAGCAAATGTTTTAGTAATAGGGAGCGTTTTGGTGAGAACTCGCCTCATTTCGCTGAAATGGACTGACAGCCCATAGCAACAGGTGGGGGAGGGAAAGTGTTTCTCCACTGAGAAAAAAAATCTAATTGTTTAAAACCTTGTTCCACTTTGACACCTTAAACCAGTCCGTGAGCGGAATCAGTTCTTGTTTCAGAGCAAATCTGCTGAACATTTGCTGGAAGCAGCGTGGGCCATTAGAGGAGCATCAAGAAGCAAACGAGAGCAAAGCGTTTCGATGAGAGGGGAAGTGACGGTCTTCGGGGAAACAGCCGGATCATGCGAGGAAGAGCCACGAAGCTGATTTTCTCCACCAGGACGGGAAGAGCTTTACTTCTTGGAAAGCTGTTGCTGACTTTCAGTTTTTAGGAACACGGAGGCCTGTTTTCATAATTAAACTGCCTATGTGTGTAAAAAAAAAAAAATAATAATAATAATAATAAATTTTAAAAATACGCACGGCGGTGTGGGGAAATGTTGCTCTTACCGTCCCAGGCGTCAAACATATCTGTGATGAAATAGTCTATGAAGGAGATCTGGGATTTGGGCACGCTGCAGGTGTTTCTGTCGAACACGGGCATCACCACGGGCAGCCCTTGTCGCTTCTCCTCGTCCGTCTGCGAGCAAAGACAAAAACCGATTCAGTCGCTTCAAAGTAAAACAACCAAAGTGGAGACGAGGAACAAATCCCTGTCTCGCCCCCCCACCTGGGCGAAGTACTCCTCTGAGATCCGGCCCGCCCACTCGATGCAGAGCTCCAGGGGCCTGCAGGGGTTCGCCACGTCTGCACACTTGATCAGCATCCGCTTTATCAGCAGCCGGTTCTCTGGAGAGTTTCTGATGTTGCTCTGGCCCTCGCAGTCGCTGTTCGTGCTCTGTCGGAAGTATCGCACAGACATCGTAATTGCACAGTTTGGAGTTATGAGAATAAATTGGCTTTATGGGAAAAAAGGCCAATTTCCAAAAAAACCCCAAGTTTCACAGTAAAAAGTTATTGTTGCGCTGAGATGAAGCGCTTTTTCGGCCAAGTCGAAATGAATTTATTTCGTAAACCTGCAATGGAAACAGGTTTTGCATCACGTGGACCATTTTAGATCTTAAAAGCAAGAGAACAACACCGCTTTGAAATAAATACCAGTGTTATTGTTTGCAGTACATCCAAGCTGCTTGTTGTGCACCTTGTGATGAACTACAGCTGTTTCCCAGCCTGCTCTGGAATACTGCTCCGACTTCTGATACGTTACAGTTGAAAAAAATACATATATTAGATTGTTCAGTAAACATTTGTGTGAGGTGCCATGGTAATGTGTGTCCCAGGATCAACGTGACAAATCTTCCAAATTGGTTTTCAAGCTGCGGCCTTTCACGCGAACCTGACTCAGGAAATAAAACGGGTTTGCTTCCAGCAGCAACTCCACAACTTGTTTCACATCCTGCAGTTTGCGACACATTTGCCCGTGAACCAGCACTCTCCGTGTTGGTGCGATGCAGACTCGGAGCAACAAACCGGGTCACGGAGCTGACTCGGCAGAGATTATTTTGTGATTTTCACACTATAGTATTGTAATTAAGTTTGACAACACACCTGCCCAGATACATATTAAATTAAGACCAAACTGGCTTAAGGCGATGCTGCTTCACAGGCCAATCTGAGGAGCAGCAGAATGGATCACTGTTGCTGCGGAAACCGTGCAAGAGGTCATTATTGATTTCAATCTGAATGCAATTGATTTATAAATCACTTTTAATGATATCAGCTTTTATTCAAACTGGACTCAAGCTCAAACAGTCAAGTAACGTAGTAATTGTCCCAGACGGCATATTTGATTTTATCGTTCCTGGTTGCCACCCCCTTTTGTGATGCAACCCTGGGCAACCACCAAACTATAGCGCATATCAAAAACCCCCACCGTTTGATTTCATATCTTGTTTACGTTACAAAGCCACCATTTCTGTCCAAACCGACGCCTGCTGGAGCTTACATTGGTGCTGGTTTCTTCGATGGCGGCCATTGGCTTGTTGATGCTGTTGACGAACTTGCTGACATGCTCAAAGTGGCGGGTCATCTCGGTGGCGAGCACCATGTCGATGATGGCCTGGCGCAGCGTCCGGAACTGATTCCTGATGGGAGCGAGAGCGTGTGGAGACAACGTGAGAGGCGAGACAGCGGACAGCAGGACGCCAAAGGGACAGCGGGTCGCTAAATCCCGATCCGGAAGTTCAGACACAAAATGTTGACGTCTGAATGTCCAAAATAGCTTTTTCTGTGGTGTCTTTAATCAACGGACTTAAGCATCTGCCTTTCTGCTCACTTGAAGGTGGAAAGGCAGAGCTCTCCTTAGAATACTTTGTTTCTTTGATCGGCTATAGCATCGGCTTGCTTGCTGAAAATCACTAATGAGGTTGACTGTCACATGTGACTATTGCGAAACAAAAAGCAGCTATTAATACATATCTATAGCTAAAAAGAATAAAGTGAGTAAATAAAACAATATAGATTTATTTAGGCCAAATTCTGTTCTCTGGTAGACAAAATGATTCTGTTCTTGTTTTTATAATCAACTAAAATTAGGATATGTTTTTAAGTTCATGACAAAAGAGAAATTACTGCTTCTGTAGTTTTTTTTTTCAGCTGAGATATGAAATCAAATATTGCATATTGAAAGTTATTTTGTTCAGAACTAGCAATTATTTGTCCATTCAAAGTGGCGCGTAAATTAGGTCACACTCTGTTGTTCTGCTGCGCGTTGAAATGGGACCAAGCATGACGATTTTTTTTGAATTTCGGAGAAAGCAAAAAGTGTGAGAAGCCAACCCGTTCTTCCCCAGCATGCCGCTGACGGCAAAACCTTTTAACTTTTACACATTTTCTTTTCTTTTCCTCTCTGCACGTAGGCCAGGAAGTTCCTGGCTGCTCTCGCTCTCTCTTCCACTGGCTTTCTTTCAACAACGGTTTTCTCCTCACCGCTCATCCAGAGTTGCACGCTGTTCGTCCACTGGCTTCTGCTGGCTGGCATTTACGCCACACAGCGAGAAGCATAAAACATCGCGACTGAAGTGTTTCATCATATTCGCATGAAATGTGTTGTGATATATATTTATAGCCACAGTCGGCAGTAGAAGAAGCTGTGGTAGGTGGTGCTTATTAAAGAACGTATTAAAGAAAAGACATCCAAACTTTAAAGGCCACAATTTCTTTTTTTTTTTTTTTTACATTTTTTTAAAATTAAAACCCCATGCCCTCCTCTCACCGACCTGTCGATGTTCTTAAAGACGTTGCTCTTGCCGTCGCGCATGGTGAGCTGGAAGGCGAGCGCGGCGTGGTGGCTCTCCAGCACGGCCGTGTCGTTGTAGAGGACGGCCAGCTCGCTGCCCGCGTTGCACAGGAAGGAGTTGGTCCGGCCAGGGTGGTCCACGTCGTGGACTGTGGCGGCTATCAGCGCCGCCACCTCGTCCAGCTGGTCCAGGCTGCCCTGAAGAGGGAACAGGAAACGTCAGCATGACTGTACGAAACTTTATTTGAACACAGAGATCAAGTTCTGAGGTGACCCACTACCTCTTAACGTTAACAGTTTGGTGGGTTTTTGGTGTTTGAAAAGTCTGTTAGTCATAGAGCAAAATGCAACTTTGCCATCTTTCTTGTAAATTCGAAAGAAAAGAAGCATGCCGTTATCATGCTATTTCTAATTTCTGACATGTGTCACGGATATTTATTTATTTTTATCTGGAATGTAGTTCTGTCTGACAAAACTTGGTACAAAAGTGTCTTTTAGTACGCTACGAAGGCTAAAAATACAGTGTTATGTTCCATGCTGTTTATCAGCATGCAGAAACGCATTCAAAACCCCTTCAACATTTTGTCACATTACAAGTACAAGCTTCCGTTCTCAGAGTATGTGAATTTATATCATGGGACAACGCGTCATGCACAACAATTGTGAAACGGCAACAGAACTCTGCCAAGAGCTGGAAGTTTACCCAGGGAAGAAATCCCAGTTCTCAGAAAATGCTCCCGCCACAACAACGCAAAAGGCCAGACACGGCGCTGATCTCTGTATTTTCCAAGAAGCTCAGATTTTTCTGAGAGTTCTTTTTTTTTTTTTTTTTTTTTGTTTGTTTGTTTCCTGAGAGAATTAACTCATGAGTCCAGCCTGAGGCCAGAGGACGATGGTGAATTATGCCGAGCTAGCGGGAGAGCAAAAACCTGGCAAGCGAGACGAGTCTTGAGACTGAATTTGGGCCCATGGAATTTTTAAGGAGAAAAATGTCCATCAGGGTGGAATTTGAGGCAACAGAAGTGTTTGTCTATAACGGGGCAAAATTATGTAGTCAACTATTTATTTTTTCTTAGCTTAACAACATGTCATAATGTTATTCCCTCCCAAAAAACACACCTGGGGTGTTGCTTTGCCTCTTTAAATGCATGTTTGAGAAATCCTTTAATCGCCATGGCAACCATTCAGCTGTGTAAAACGTCTGGGAGGACTTAGCTCCGCCTTTGCGATGCAGCTCCTCCTGAGAGCTGCGGTTTCCAAATCATTAAATCACTCAGTCAAATTTCTTTTAAGTATTATAGCAACTGAAGAAGCTTGATTGTGCTATAAAATGGCAATTTGTGCCTGGAAAACACATAATTCTGCCCCTTCCAAAAAATCAAGCTCCCCATCCTATGGCCCGTTACCTTGACTCTCTCCTTGCGCAGGAAGTAGGCCGTGGCGTGGAGGACGTCTGCAGCATGCGTGGAGTTGTGGTAGGAGTTGGAGGAGTGATAATTGGCCTCCATGAGCTGCAGCCAAGAGCGCAGCGTCGCCTCGGAGCAGTTCAGGAAGTCACACACTCCGAAACTGGTGAAAATCTTCAAGCCGAGGTAAGTGAGGGGTCTGCAGTGGAGCAAACAACAAGGCAGGCACAAGATGAGAGAAGTGTTTTAGGTTTCCGTGTTCTGGTTTCTGTTACTCTTATTTCAAAAGTTCTAGTTCCACTGGAGGATTTGTTCACTTAAGACATTTTTCCCATTCTATAAGTGAAATAATCTGCCAATTAAACCAGTACTCTTTCATCAATGAGCTCATACTTCTTGGTTTATTTATTTAAACACAGACACGACGGTGAAAATCGGTACCTTTTATGCGTGGCTGCCTCCAGGTCCAGGATGTTGAACTCCCAGCGCTCCTCGTCGTTCAGCATCTCGGCGATGGACGGAGGAACGTCGTTCAGCGTCACCGGGATGGCCAGCTGGCTCTGGCTCATATCTAGCACACGGACACAACACCATGGACACACACCTCCGAGGATTACACACTGTCAGACTGTGAAAGAGGGAATCTTGACTGATCTTAACAATGAACGACTCCGCCAAGGTTGCCTATACAGGAGGGAAGTTTGGCCAAAAATGATTAAAAAATGTACATCTTTTTTTTTAAATTGCACAAATGATGGCCTTAAAAGTTTTTCACACTAGTATTGTTTTTTTTTTAGATTAAAGTTACTGTTTTTCATTTACATTGAAAACTACCACCTTTTTTTTTTTAGGTCTTTTTCTGTTAAATTTGAATGTTCCTTTAAAGAAAATAAATTGATTTCATTTTATTTGAAAATTGTCACCGTTATCTTCATCTTTAAAGCCCAACAACTGAAACAAAAAGGAAGGAAACATACAATGTTCATCACAGTGGACTGTGATATACTTTCGTTGTATATTTTCTCTTTATTTTTCTTTTTTTTTTGGAGGTACACTTGTTGGGCCACATTTCTTAACATGTTACAATTTTAGCCCCATTTTTAGTTGAATTTAAAAACCGATCAATGTAGCATAAAATGACCAACTGAATTTGACTGCATTGAACTGGATTGATTTCTGTTTGGACTTGAATTAGTTCACTCATTTAGTTTGTTTTTTAACAAACAAAATGAACAAAACTAACTACTGTAAAAAAAAAAAAATAAATAAATAAATGAAATAAAATGTTCCTTCTGTTTTCTTTTGGTGTTTAGTGACGTTTTGAAACTTACTTTTACTGAAAACATATTCGTTCCCAGAGAGTCTCCGCAGCCCGTCCTAAAGAGGATGAACACGAAAAACAAAATCTTTGATATAAACCAGAAAACGGTTTGTTTATGTTATTCTACATCGTTTTCAGCAATAGTTCAGTGATAAGACACATTGCCAGCAACCTGAATTTGCATTCTGATACAAAAAAGTCAGAGATTTTAGTTGGAGGAGAGTTTAATATGTCTGACTGTCTTCTTACAGTCATGAGCCCCCCGACCAGGTCGTTGGTGTGGGGGTCGTCGTCTTTGGAAGCCAGCTGGGGGGAGTAGAGCTCGGTGGTCCTCAGGATCTCCAGCACGCGGTCCAGAGCCTCGGCGACCGTCACCGGGCTGCTCTCCTGGGCCGCGTTGATGATGTTTATCACCTGCACACCAACACACCACAGGCATTACATTACAGAGCGACTTTTTGTACGTGTGTCACGGAGGTCTGATGTGACGCGCTGCGATGTCTCTACTGGAGAAAACAAAAACAAAACAAAAAGAAAAGAAAAGAAAAAAAAAGACAAAAACAGCCAAACAAAGTTATTTTTGAGTCCAGAAGAGAATCATAGGCACTGCATCAGCAGGCCAGATGAGACGATGTGAAACACAGATATTATGTTATCAGATGCGGCGCGATGTGATCCGGCCAGCAGTTTTATTTGAGCTGAAGCTGAGTGAGGTTTCTGTCACGATAAATTTTGTCGCGTGACAAATCGTGCTGGTAATTATTGCAATAAATGATAATATTGTTGTTTTGAAACCATTTTCAAGTGATATATTGACGGTAGCAGTAATATGTGTGATTTTAATCGCATTTCTTATTTGATGAAAACATTGCAATTAAAAAAAACTGCATTGTTTTTGACATTTTGTAACACATTTGTAATAGAAAGCCAGCTGGTTTGAGGTTTGTTCACATTTAAACAGACACATTTTTGCATTCTGTCACGTTTTAAATACATTTTCAAATTTGACATATTTGTTTTGATTTCTTCTGAACAATTCTAACTTGAGTGTGCAGATTTTATATATGTATATATATGCATATAAAGCAGGTGTGTCCAAACCTTCTGTCAGGAGGGAGAATAATCATCAGCTAAAAAATTCTGGTACCCAGGATTCTGGTGAGTAAAAGATGGTGGATATTTGAGACTCTATTTACAAAGAAAAAAAAAAGTTTATGTCAAACCAAAGTGAAAATGTTGCCTTAAAAGACATGTAGTGTCCATCTGCTCCATTCAAGAATCGTGTTCGGCGGCCGGGGGGAAAAAATTCAGCGTGCCGTAAATGGCCCTCTCACCACACTTTGGACACCCCTGCTTTAAAATCTTTGAAGGAAAATAATCTGATGCTTAAACAGTTTCTAGCAAAGAACATTTTTACACCTTGTGGAGTGTTTCACAAAACGTCACACATATTTTGTTTGTGTGCTATTTTCTGAAACACTCCACAAGGTGTGAAATTTTCTAAACATAAATATTTCTTCGTGATTCAAGCAGACATGAAGGAGTAAATGGGGAAGATTGTACCTTGGTGATGGGAGCCTCAATTGTCATCGAATGGATTCTTGCAACAGAAGAATATCTCCGGTTCTGTAAACTAGGAGCTGCAACGAGGAAGCCGTAACTGTCAGCACAGTGAAAGTTCAAGTCTATGAATGTTTTTGTTGGCATGTATTGAAAGATTAAAACCAAAGATTAGAGGATTCAGAAACTGTAAACACTTAGATATACACAGACGCACGTAATATGCTGTATCTTTTAAAAAAAAAAAAAAAAAAACGGTGCCACATTATCAGTCATTTTCGGCCGCAGCCTCCATGACATTTAACTGTTGGACATCTTAACACATTCGGCCTTATAGAGGAATAATTTAGGACTTTCATGACATAAAATAGGGAGGCAGAGAAGAGCTGCATTCAGCAGAGATCTCTCAAAATAGCAGCAGCTGCGTCAAAGAGGGTTGAGGAGTGCAGAGGGTGGGGGGGAGGGGGGGATGCAGATGTGATCAGCCTGCAACATCTCTTCAGCTTCAAGTACCAACCATAACACCGTCTGACACACTCTGACCTTCCATCTCTAATCACCCCCCTCCGTTCTTTCTTTATTCCTGTTTCTATTTTATTCCGTTTGTGTTGAACGCTCTCTGTGCTTCTGTTGTTTTCTCCCTCACACAGCAGAGCCGATGTAGTTCTGTTGGGTGAAACGAAGAACTCTGAACAGACCTACCGTCGCTGCCACGGGAACCAACCGATCTGGCGTCGATCGAATCTTTCCGCCTGTCCCTGTGTCGCAGTGAATGGCACTCTGCACAGGAAGTGAAGACGTGGAATGAAGAGAGACACGTATTGTGGCTGCTTCATTAATAGAAATGTTAGTTGAGACTAAAACAAGTTTAATTCGTCATGTAGTACTTCAAATGTAAGTAGAAATCTTTTGGAACTGTTTTACTGCCACTATTTCATTCATTTCTGCACCGGATTCACAAAGCAGATTGCACTAAGTACATGCAGCAGCAGTCCCACCCATCAAGTCCAGAAGATTAATGTTTTTATTTCCTTTTTTTCTTACTTGAAACAGTCTCGATGAATACGACGGCAGATTAAGGCTATTGTAGATGGAAAAAGGAAAAAGGAGTACCTCTTTGGCGAAAAACTAAAACATTTTTAGATTAATCTCAGGAATTTCCAAGAAAAAAAACGAGGAAATGTCTGAGCCATAAAAGTCAAAAATTGGCTCAAAATTGTTTTAGAAAAAAACCTGGAAACTTTTGTTAAACACAAGTTGGACATTTTTCACTTCTGGACATTTTCTGAGAATCAAAAGTCGAAGATTTTCCACTTTTCTAAAACTTCAAAATTGTCAAAAATGAACTGTTTTTTTTTTTTTTTTTTTTTTTTTTACATAGCAATTACGCTTCGCTAATGTGGTGTTCTTAAATTTGCAGTTATTTAGTGATTTGCCGTCTGCACAGATCCGACTCTGACTGTATTTTAAGAGTAAGGAGCAGATTTAAACTCAGGTTCACTGACCGAAAACAGCTTCATTCATCTGCCCTTTAGTGTAGCGTAGAATACGTTACAACCTCACATTTCAGGTTGGTAAAAAGCATCTGTCCATGTGAACAAGAACGAAAACGCAGCAGCTAGTTACCTGACTGAGAATGGTCCCCGCTGCATCTGTCTTCCTTGTTCATTTTGAGGACCTGACAGAAAGCAATAAACCAGAGTTCAACTCTTTCTCTACATCACTGGACAGATCAAGAGTGTTGATGGAGCTCAAACTTGCTGAAGTTCCTCCAGTGGGACTAGAACTCTTGCTCGGGCCTAAACCAGTCCTAACTGCAGTGATCACAATGTCATTGTGGACGTGTCCCATAATCCATTGAGAGAGATTAGTTCAGATGACTCTTTCTATCTTCAAACTTGTAGCTCACGCATGCGGCTGACAGTTTGTTCGGTACGCCGTGTTTGTCACGCCAAGGTTATGTAGCGATGGACGTGCAGGGCCTCTAATCTGGATATAGAAGATTTTCCTCTCCCAGTGACTCACTGTACCTCTGCACAGCGCGGACAAGCAAACAAGCACAGTTATGTAACGATCAACATGCATCTATGAACACAATGTGAAGGATTTTAATTGAGATTTTCAGGTGGAAAATTAAGAAATATTGCTAGAAAAAAGAGATTGTTTGAATCGAATTTTGAAGTTAAATACATTTTGCGAGAAACAAACATTTCCAAGTTGGGATCAGTTGCTTCCGTGTCCAAGGATTTTTATTCCCCAAAAAGATGGAACGGTTTGTAATAATTTGCCTTTGGCGAGCCGCTGACTCACCTTGTGCATGAAACAGAACGATGAGCTAAAGCTGCTCTCTGCATGAGGTATAAATAGCTTTGGCAAAAAGGTTTCGAGGCTTCGTGGGCCTTAGAGGGAGATACTGGTGCTTAGCTGTAGCTTAGCATGGTATGATGGTATTGGCCTGCAGCTCAGCTGAGGGCAGCAACACGTCTGCTGCATGGAAGCCGCATGGTGCTCTGTGGTCCTGGAATATCCCACCCCAAAGATATTGTATTTAAACTTCACAATTTAGGTTTCATTTCAAGCGCTAGCTAACAAATCGGAGAACGTTTTGCCTTGCAGTGAAAGATATTGATCCCCTTTCTTCTGTTTTGATTTGTTGATCTACTTTTAGAGATTTCACCTCTGTAAGCTGTCACAAACATTAAGTCTACACTTTTGCCTCATCAGTTTGCAGAACATCTTCTCAAAAAGACGGAGCTTTGACTTGTTTTTGGTCAGTAGCGTTTTTCCTTGGAACTCTTTTCTCTGGTCTCGTTCTTATTGCTGAATCGTGGACAGATAATCCGACGCCTGATGAGATGCAATTCAAATTTCCATGAGACACAACGGATGAGTTTTTGACACACTCCTGGAAGTTCCCAGGACTTGAACCTTCCCAATCAAGTCCTGGGAAGGTTCGCTCCAGTCCTGTTTCCTCCCTTTGTGGATAATGGCCGGCAAAGTGATTCACTGGAGTCCAAAAAACACTGGAAAGAACTTTGTAACCTTTTCAGATTAATAGTCATCAGCTTCTCATCTATATTTAGACTAGACCGTGATGCCTTTGAGATCTTTAGGTTTAGCTGTCAGGCAACTTCTACTTGAGAGATTTCTTGACTCTACAGGTCTGGCAGTCATCACGCCTTGTTGTGTATAAGGTTAGAAGTAACATCTTTTTTCTGGAACTCCATTTTTCTCTTTACAAACAACACAGCAGAAATCATTTTTCCTGAGGTTGTGTAACCCAGTTGAGCGGTGTTCGTAAAGCAACAACCAACAATTAATAGACTTACTTTGTACATCATTGTAACTCTACCTGTCTCCAAACTTAAACTGAAAAGGCTAAATAAAGTCTGTCGATTCAACTTCCTGGTGTAAGAAAGTCTGAATACCCAAGGCAGCAGCTCAAAACTTGAAACTCTAAACCCGTATGAAGGATGCGTAGAAAACACAGAGGAAAAAAAGCGTAATCACCTGATTATTGTTGTCGGTATGAGCTCGCTTGATGGCTACGAAATGTCGGATTTTTCTGTTGGCAGAAGGAATCTGTCAGACATTTTCAAATTTCTTGTTAAGCTACAGAAGCTATTGTTGGATTGCGTAGATTTAGCTCACCCTCCCTGGCCGATGACGGGCAGAATCTTCACTTGCTGCTGAATGCTGTCGCCCGACTTCTTCCTGGCAAAGTAAATGCCTTGCCATTCCTTCAGACACGACAGAGCAAAGAGCCTGATTAAAAACCCTCCTGGGTTTACGAGCTCAACGGAAGCGGATTGGCAGATGCATCCCAAACTCACTTTGCCTTTTTTGATGCAGTTGTTGATTGTGTCGAGTAGATCGGCTCTGTTCTTGTTGCTCTTGGGAAGTTCGGTCAGTTCTTTTCCGATCAACTCCCCCCGGTGGTATCCCATCATCCTCTCAAAGGCAGGGTTCACATACTGGGTCACAACCACAGAGAGATTAGAGTCGCAGGACGGACAAACATTTTCCTGCTGACATCTCTTTGATTATTGGAGGTTAACTTGCTGGTGAAGTTAAAAATGGGACTAATCGAAATTAAGCTACATGCTCGTACCAATGACATTAATAAAAAGGCCTGAAATGTCTTGATACCTCTATAAATAAATGGCTAATAGATAGTTATCAAAGACGTGACCACTTAAAAATACATTGATCGGCAGTAATATTAGTAATTATATTAATAGTAGTAATTAAAACTAAAATAGTTATTATTTTACAATTAGGGTCCCTTCATAAATGACCCATACATTGATTAGAACCTAATATACTTAAAACATTAATCACAATTCATAGAAAAATGTGAATGCTTTTTATTTAATAATCACAATCAATGAATAGTTCATAAATCAATTGATAACAAGAATTAAGCCCTTAATAAATCAATAATAATAATTACTATAAGCTAAAGTTATTATTTTATGAGCTAATAATTAGTTATTGAAACAGTTATTTTTAAAGCAGTAAACAGCTAATAAGCCATTAGCAGGTACCACTAATATGGCTAAATAATAATGTATTAATCGACTATTTATAATTGAACTAAATGTGCTCATGGTTCTCAGTTCAGGGATGAAAGCGTGAAACGTCAGACACTTTACTCAAGTGTCATGGTGCGTTTTTTACTAGCTGTCGTGGATCGACAGAACAGGGAGGCAAGCACAAATGTAGTTGAGTAGACAAGAGACAAAAAGAGAGCGATAAGAGATATGGAGGCGGAGAACGACATGAAGATCAATAACTAAAGATAATGATAAATAGAGGAAGCCAGAGATCAGGACCGACAGACAGATGTAATGTAAATCCCACCTGAATGACGTGATCCTCACTGGTGATTTCCACGGCCTCTTGGCAGTACTCCAAAGCCGTAAAGACAGAGTTGCAAGCCCTGTGAACGAGCGAGCTTGCTGTAACTCAAACTGGCCAACGATTCATTTACACCTGCTTCAAACTCCATCTGTTCGTACCTGAGTTTGAACTGGCAGCGCACCTCTCCGTGTTCGATCTGGATGAGTTCGTTGTAGCACGCTGACACGCTGCTGTTCTCCACGAACCTCTGGAGTCCGACCCGGGGTCAAGCGGTGTTGGAAGGAGAGGCAGAGGGACGAGAGGGGGATGGGATGAGTCAGGATCCGCTCGACTGCGACTCGTTTAGAAACCGCCCACGTCATTTTCACACCATTTAGCACGACGGATACAAAACCCGCACTCAGAGTGACAGTCACGCTTCTATTTTTGCAGTTTTCTATTAAAGTGAGCCCTGCAGCAGCGGCTAAGAGACGAGGTGAAATGTTCGGACATACTCTGCTGAATCCAGCGCAGAGGAGAGGGAGAACGGATGGTTCCTCTTGGTCCGAGAGTCTGTGTGTTGGCAGAGAACCATCGTTACAGTGTGTATTCACCGAAACGTAACAGAACCAAACCTACAGCAGACACAAAGACCAAGAAAAGCTAACAGCTTACCTTGCAACAGAGTTTATACCTTTACACATTTTAATCTCTTTACAGTCACACTTCATTGTGTACATTAGGGGTTTTATGTAGTTGACAAAAAACAAACCAAACAACAAAATTCATACATGGTTTTCAATTATTTACAAATGAAATTCAGAAAAGTGAGAGGTGCTCTGTGAAACCACCTACTTCTGTATTATGTCTACCGTTTATGTCCAATTAGACTCTAATTTTTGTCTATTCTGGTTCAAAATAGCTCATGTCCAATCAGTTTGGATGGAGAACAGCTGCGAACATGATTTTTTTTTAAAAAAATTGAGTTTCCAACTGATTACTGGCTGATGGACCACTCTGACACCTGAACATGATAACTCCATTCCTCTGTTTAGTAGCTTTCACTCTCAAAAGCTTTTTCTCAAGCTCCAGAGATTTGTCCCCTTGAGCTCAATTTCCCATGATGCATTTCATCCTGGCCAATGAGCAAAGAAAGAAGGAGGAGTTGTGAACAACTCATTTAGAGTTGGCAACGGCAACAGAGGAAGTGAACAAAGCCAGTCAGACCGTTTTGGCCACCCTTTCCAAATATTGAGCAATTAAAGTTGAAGCAAAATGAATATTTAAGGCATTTTATTGCTGGTTAGAATGTTGTGGTTCAACTCCTTGTGGAGTTTGGCAAGAGTTAAATTTTTTTAGTTGGCTCTGTTAATGGCAAATGAGGTGGCACGCAATTTTTGGTAAAGGTTCTGGCACTTTACATACGTCATGGCCAAATGCTGGACGTTATGATCAGACCCAATCGTTTGAGACTTCAACAGATTCCAACCAATCGTTGCTCAATAGCAATGCAATTATAGCAATACTGTATGAAGTAAGATGTAGAAAAAGGGGTTTGGCTTTTACCAGGGTAGAGCAAAAGGAGTTGAATATGAATGTTAAATCAGTCCAAAGACAACTAAAAACTTCAAATCCTTTTCCATCACAAAAATGTAAATATTCCATAAAATTCCCAAAATGTACACTAAACCTTGTGGTAATATGAAAATATATAATACTTTTCAGAGACACCTATAACCTGCGTAAACACGTAAAGCTTACTTTTGTGGTACGACAGCAAGAATAACTGCACTTTCCGAGGGCTTTGTGGCGCGGATCATCCTGAAAATGAAGCACAATAAAAACTCAGCAGGCGAATCAACGACACATCATTAAACTCTGACGCTGGACTTTGGAGAGGTGGCTTGGACCGCGGTGCATGACGGACGTGTGGGCAGAATGGGGGTGATGTCACTGCCGGAGAAGAAGGACAGAACATTTCTGTGTTTAACACAGAAACACCAAATGCGGCTTGCGCTTCGGAGGTTTTGGCCGCCGAGTCCACACGGCTGGCAGGAAGTGTGGGAAAGCGGTCTGGAGGCGGAGAAGCAACGAGTCGACAGTGATGGAGCACAAAAAGGAGCGACGGAGGGAACGGATGATGGCAGAGGGCCTCATGGGAGATGGAGATAGAAGGGAAACAAAATCATATTAAGAGAGGAGTGTTAAGAGGCCAGGCACAGCAGGAGCGGTGTGGTTACCACAGGACAGGGGAGACTAATGGATCAGTTTCTTGGCAAAATTTCCAGAGGACGTACAATAAATCACTGGACGAAATACGTGGTGGTGAATTTCACTAAATTTTCCTAAATGGGCAAGGAACGCCTAGCTTTTGATGCCTCTGTTCATTAATCTGCGCTTTGAGTGTTGCACTAAATCCAGACAGGGATCTCACATTAGAGTCAACATGTCCAAAATACTCCTGGAAAGCCCGGCAGGAAGGGGAAAACAGTGAAAAACAGGGGACTAAAAATACCCTCGGAATAAATCCTCATGCATGCCACAAAGCAAGAGGGGACAGAAACACACACCAGCACGAACTTAACAGCTGCTGCAGCACCAGACGTAGAGCAGCTCTCCTGTCAGCAAATTAACTCATTGCTTAGTGATTCTTATTTTAACACATGTTTCCGTTAGCCTCTTTTGGCTCATGACACCCTTATTTATCCTTTTTATAATGAAAAAAAAAACAAACAAAAAAAAAAAACATGTTACGCATTGGGCTCAGGGTTCTTTTGCAGGTCATTCTGTTGCTGGTGCCTCCAGTGAACACAAGATGGCGCCAACGAGCCCTCACAACAAAGCAAGATTCAGGTAAAAAAAAAAAAAATTAAAAAAAAGAAATCGGCAGAAGTTACAAAATATTGGACAAAACTCAATGACTAAATTCCCCTTGGTGTCCTGTTTTCAGGTTTTGGAACTGAAAACATGTCACATTTTTAAAGACAGAGAAGCACTTTTTCCACAAACGTCCCATCTTGTCCCATTTATTTGAGTCCAGACTCACCGACAGACGGCTTCGGGGTCAAAGTAGCGCGAGTGACGTCCATCGATGACGATTATCTCGTGGTGCTTGTCCAGGAAACACTCGACGGCAGACTCGGGCGTCCGCGCAATGTTACACCGGAAGCCGGCGCGGTCGCAGGCCCACCAGAAGGCATCGCTCTGGCTGTCCTCCTTGGCGAACACCAGCAGAACCTGACGAAGCCAAGCCAAGACAACAGTGTGCGATTTACACTCCTATCCACTGGTGGGTCTGTGCCTTACCAGAAGCACAAAACCTGGACTGAAAGTCCACGTCTCCAGCCGGGAGGGGCAAACTCTCTTCATTCTTCCGAGATGTGTGGTCCACGCCAGTTTGCAAACTCTACATCTAGCTTTTACAGCCATGAGTAGAGTCAACATCTGTGGAGTCTGACTGATTCGCTCCAAACTAGTAGAAGGAAACACCTCGACTCTCTTTCTTTCGTTTTGTTTTTTGTTTTTTTTGCAGGATTTTAAAAAATGTTCTCAAATTTTGCATGAGAATTCATTTCTACAGACGCTGGACAATCTCTTGCTCCAGCTGCCACGCAGAAGGGAAGAGACTTTAAGCGCATCGATGAAGCACCTTCCTTACGAAGAAAATGAAGAAGAGTAACTACATTTCCACTTTCTCTCATTCTGTATATGAGAGAAACTCATTTGGCCAAAACCGAACAGCCAGCAGTTCTCTAGCACTGCCGATTGGACGCAGATCCCGCAGAGCTTTTAAGTCGCCTCTTTTTGATCTCAAACCGTGCTTGGACCACTGACAACACCAGCCACCTTTAGTACATTGGTGCAAAAAAAAAAAAAAAAAAAAAAACGCAACAGAGCACACAGGCACGCTCTCGTGCACCCAAAGGGCAGCTGGTCCGCAGCCAGAACCAACAGCGCTCGGCTCTGCCGCACAGCAGCATCACCTCCTGACTCCCTCCGAGGACAACAAAGGACACGGGGACAGAGCGAGAGTACGGAGGGTCAGCACTCAGAGAGAGAGAGAGAGAGAGAGACAGAGGGTAGACGATGAGGGAGAGCGTAAAAGAAGCAGAGGACGACTAAAGTCGTGACTTTCCACGATTCTTGTGCCGTTAAAAAAAAACGTAAAACAGGAGCATTGTGTCGCAGAGTGCCTTTACAAGTGGAAACAGATAAAAAAAAAACAAACAAAACAAAACACTGAATCTGATGGAAAAAAAAACAAGCGAGCCTGGCACAAGAAGATAGAAACTGGAGCAGCGGTCGGAGGGAGAAGGTGGACTCTTACTTGTGAGTGCCTGTGAAAGGTCTACAGTCTTTGATCCCGTGCAGGCTTGTGTAACCACGATGCTAGCATGTGAAATTCCACACACAGGGGACCCCACGGACACCGGAGCACACACCTTCCACCCGGGAATGCTACCAGTGGAAGGCTGATAGGAGGCGCCGTTGGTCTGATGCGCACCGACGCGTTCAGACAAACGGGTTCTCTGCACCATCAAATGCTACGGCCACACCTTCATCTGCATGTGACTCTATCTTCATCTTTCTCCATCCATCATATTGCTCTGTATCTGTACCTCTCTTTATCTCTCTTTCTCAACATCTCTCAATATTTATCTCTCCATCTATATTTAATATGCATTTTAAATGCCACGCAAGTCGAGCTACACCAGCCACCTGCTTGCACAGTTAACATTCGTGCTAACCCAGCGGCTCGTCCTCGATGGTCGCTGTTGGCTGCCTCACATTTCCAGAGTTCACCGGGTCAATCGGCCGAGTTAAAAACAGGTCTGAGTGAGAGAGTGTTTCGAATTATTTGTCACTCTGTCTGGCTTTTATGACGTGATAAAAATTCTGTCCACTTGTGTCATATCGGTCTCATGAACCCGATCAGAAGGTGAGTGGTGGTGTCCGGCTGGTGTTGCTGTAAAAGCTGATGATACGGTTTGTTTCCCTCAAGAGAGCAGAGAGGCCTTGCAAACACAACGTAAGCAGTTGTCGCACATTTGAATTTTACTTTCGTCTGGTGTGGTAGTTTAAAAGAGGAGCCATGAGCCAATAGAGACTTATTACCAATTATAAAATACTATTGTAATAAATATTATCACGCTCATTATTAGAACGAAAAGGGACCAAAGCTTGTCAATGACACAGACACCAATTTTTTGTCTGCACAGTTTCAACTTGAACTTTGATCAACATTTTTCTAGAACCTTCACTTGCAGAAGGACCTGAACGTGTCTCATAAAACTTCCCACCACCGTAATCTGTCTGCATCTTGTCACATTGCAGCCGCGAGCTTCAGCGACGCGACAGGAAATTGAGAAATGGTCTTCAGGGTAAAGATTTTCCAAACAAACGAAATCCTGAATGGCTTGCACGTGAATTCGGCCACCCTATATCGAGACTTAACCCCGACTCCAAACCACAGCAACAGACGTTAGCTGAAAGGTGTCAGAGTGAAACGCCTCGTGTTGTTTAATGATAACAAAACCCCAGTAAAATGCATCAAAGATTGAGGCTGCAGCTGCACAAAACGTGACAGACTTACAGGGCCGTGAATACTGCATAAGGCACTGCACGTTCTGCAACAGCCAGCATGAGTTAATAAAAGTTTTAAGCGACAGAATGATTGAAACTCCACGTTTTACAGCATGCTGCAGGTACACTGCAAATGGACGCCTGAGAAATATGATCGCATAAGAGTTGCTTTCCTTTAACCCGCCTGTATCTGAAGTCCATTATTAGATGAAGGAAGTATACAGAGATTTTGAAGCTGTCCAGGCCTGAGAGGCTGCAACAGTAAATGTCAAGGAAAAACTCTCGATATATTGCTCTCCCCTGCAGAGCTTCTTTTTTTTTTCTTCTTTTTTTAATCTTTCTTTTCATCTCTGTGAGGACAAAGAGGGGTTAGGTCATGGACACAGAAGAGAGTTTGGAGGTACAGACGCAAATATGGAAGAGTGCACATTTTAGGGGAGCAGTTTAGGGTTTTATGGACCGTAAAAAAAAGGGCTCTAAAATCATTTTTTTTTTTTTTTTTTTTCATAAAGCTCCCACCACCTGCACAAATGGGCCTTGTCTGGTCTGTGAGATTGATGGACGGACACGAGCGGCGTGCCAGGCCTGAACTCAGAAACCCCTGGAGACAGGTCAAACGCCTCGCGAGGCTCAAAAATCCAAGCAAATCAAATCAAGGCAATAAACAAGCGCCTAATAAAGCGGCTCATTCCCGAACGGCGGGCCGAACCGCCAGAACAGAGGAATGCTTTGTGGCGCTCGCGTCCCCGCCATCTGGGTAACCTCCACAGGCGTTTACTTCCCTCCTGACCTCCATGCCCCCGTTACGTAAGGATAAATCTCCCCGCCATGCGTCCTAATCCGTAACCAGAGGATGAGCGCAGACAATCCCCGACTCAGAACCCGGTGCCCTGCGTTCTTGATGAAGAGAGAGGAGATGGAGGCGCGGAAAAGGCCCTCCAAAGAGGCCAGCTCGACCACAGTAATAAGAGTCAGCTCAGGACATGTTTCGCAAAAAAAAAAACAACAAAAAAAAAAACCCAGCAAGTCACAAGGAACGGATCACAAATTTGGTGTTATTTTATTTTTATGCCAAAGAACTAAATCCAGCTTTTATTGGTGCGACTAATAAAATAATATATCTTTCAAGGACAAACTCAGGAACAAAACATCTTTATCTTATTTTGTTTCAGCTGAATTTTTTTCCCATCCGTTTTTCCAGTCAGACTTTAAAGCGGCAGTATTATGTGACGTCAATTTTTTTTTAGCTTTACATCATGTTATGATGTTCCATGATCAAAGAATGCCTTCGATTGTTGCTTTGATTCTTTCATGCATGTTTGAGAAATTCTTTCATCTCCCATGGCAACCGCTCAGCTGTACAAAACGCCTGGTTGGGCCTCGCTCCGTGGTTTCAAAGCTTCTGCCTTCCCACACTGCTCCTTCAGACTAGCCACCTTCAATTAGCAAATGCCTAGTGGAACGGCACATCTGCTGAGCTCATTATAGGAGTTGCATCTCAGTGAAACGCTGGCAAAAACGTTAAAGAGTTAATAGAGGAGCCATGTTGTGATGACTTCCTGGAGGCGGAGTTCCAGAAAGAGCAGGAGTTTTTAAAGAGACAAAGGCCCAATTTCAATTCAAGAAATATTAAAATGAAATTTCTTTTAAGTCATATTTCACATATATAGCACTTTTATAACAACTGAAGGTAACATAGTTACTTGTTTGTACTGTAAAATGAGACTATGAGCCAGGAAAACACATATTACTGCCCCTTTAAGGTTGTAAAGCCACCATCAGTTCTCCCAACAAACTGTGATTTAATTTGGTTGTTTTCCTCTCCGAGTTGAATTTAGTTACTATTTACGGATGAATTAAGAGTCAAGTGTTAAAAGGATTTTGCAAACCTAGTTTTTTTCCTCCCATATTAACAGGAGGATCTTACTTAAACCCAACTGAGTGCACAATTGGAAATGTGCAGTCTCTGTACCGACACTGAACTTAAGAGAAAATTAGCATGTACACAGTGTAGTGTGGTGTGTAGTCTGCTTTGCACTGTAACAAATTTTACTGGACAGTAAACTGTCCTAGAAACCATTGTGATAAACAATAAACAATACTGATAATTAAGTAATATATAGAAAACGGCATAATAGTACAAATTCACTCTCAAAGATCAATACACTTACATTTTGTAAGGAACATTTTACACTGGAACTAGAAGATATTTTAAACACAAAATATCATTTTCTGTGAAAAAAAAAAAGAGGTAACAATAAAAAATTACCCATATATCAATATATATAAAAATTTACGCAGAACTTATGAAGACATACCAAATCAATGATTAAACAACATGTTTATAATTTTCCTTTTACGTGATAAAACACAAACATGTTCAAGATGTGGAAATTATATATATATATATATATATATAGTCATAAACCAAATCGTCTGTAATGAGCAGATTAAATTAAAAGTGGTCTGCTTGTTTCTTTGACTGAGCCTTGAATCTGTGGACCTCAACCATGGATCCAAACTATATAAAAGTTAGTGTTTGCAGATGCGGCTGCAGGCTCTTACTTGAATTGGCTCCTTAGTCAGTCTCATAGGTCCCACACATTCCTCTGTGGCAGAAACCTGCAGAAGAAACAGAAATGATCATCAACAGAGAACAAACACACAAACAACTAAAAACAGTGCGAGCATCTCTCACCATTTTACCATTGATGTCAAGAAGCATATTGGCATATTGCTTTTGTCTTGCTCAACCTGTCTGTTACCGCTGCTAATCTTCTTCTCTGCTTGCTTTCGGTTTTAAGTCCACGCAGCAACGAATGCTGTCAGAAAGGAGACGTGCTGAGTTAAACTCTCCCCTCCTAATATTCCGTCTGAATCTGTAGCTGCAGCTTTTGAGGTTGAACTCGCCCAGGCTGGAGTCATGGGTATTTTTCACGGAGCTCGAGCGGATGGCAGCCGTTCGCTGCAAACCTCTTTTAGAGGGTATTAGCTGCCTAGCCACAGACTGAACCCGCCGGGTTTACCGGCTTAATCCCACTGCGGGATCATCTCACACACCGCGCTGCAGCTACGTGTGTGTGCGTGTGTGTGCGTGTGTTTTCTCTTCACGCACTTCTTCTAAACCACATGCGTCACTCAGGTGTGAATGCGCAACTCAGCTGCATGTGCATCTTAACAAGCATATGCGCGCACATGCACGGTTGGTGTCACGCTCAGAGGGAACAAGAGGTGCGTTATGTCATGAAATACTGTAGCTGACACAGCAGGAGCTCCGTGTGTCATGTTTTGGTATTAGCTTCTGTAAATCCACTTGTTTGTGAGCTGGCTGTCTCTTAAGCAGGGGTCTTAGACAGAAGATGCGCTCATACGCCACAAAGGCCCAGGGGGGGACGCGTTCTGTCTGTGGGGCGAAGCAAATACTCTTTAGGGATAAGGAAGGTCAGGGTGTAAGGTGGTGGAGTTTGGCTTTGTGCACAATCTCTTTAACTGTCATACAAACGGTGTAAAGAAGGTAGGAGGCGGTGACTCAACCGCCCACCATGACGCCGCTATCCGTCATCAGTAATTAGACCTAAAAGGGATGTGTTTTTGCCCACATGAAATCTCAAGTACCCACTACAAATTTCTAACAGCCTCGTCAGACGACCAACACTTTGAGAATCTCAAGTATCTAAGTAGAGTCATCGCTGCTTTAGATACCAAAATTGGAAAGGATTATTGCTGATGTAGAAATAAAGTCCTCAAATATTGTACAACTTCGCCATGCTTGACCACGTCTCCTGATCTATAATGCCATTGATCGCAAATGACGCCACTGTTGCCTGAGTGTGTGATGTTGGAAGGTCAGAACGTCCTGGGAGATTTGTTGCAATACTCTTTGATATGAAGCACCGTGTGGCGCAACTTTAACAATAGTTGAAATGCAGAGGGCTCAAATTGAGAGGACAGAAAGCAGCGCTGGTAGAAAGGTCAGTGTTTTTACTGGCTTACTTTGCCAAGTTCATTCACTACGCCGCACCCTAAATATCCGATTATTTTTAAAGTGCTTGCTTTCACAACATTCATGTCGCATTTTGCACGACTTTTATGTCATTGATGTGAGACATGCACGATAATTCTGTGCCAGAAGACGTCTGGCGTGGTAAATCCAGACGTAAACAATAGCTACAAATCAGAATTGTGAAATTATGAAAGAAGTCTGTGTCACTGAAGCGCCTCACGTCACAATCCCACCACTCTGACTGCACATCCAAACAAGACTTTTCTACAAACGCCGTTGCTACTACTTGTGCTTCATTTTTATCAGCTTCTTTCACGTTGTGATGAGCCAGAGTCACCGTCGGCGACAGGGGTGAAGTCTGAAAAGATGTGAGGTCTACCACGAGAATCAATCGGCAACAGCGAGTCGATGTGGTACCGGATCAAGAGCGAGTAAAAATGACGGACAGCATAGAAGCGGAGAGGACTGAATCACTGCTGAACGCGTCAAATGTGGACAAGCGCAAACTCCAAATATGTCAGGTCGGGGGTTGGCTTCACGGGAACTTGAGTAAGTAATTGTGTTTTATTTAAGGACGACACTGCCAGATGTGACACAGAACAGGAAGAAGGGGAAGCAGAAGTCAGAACAGTTCTGTAAGCAAATCATGAGAACAAATCGGAGAGAAAATGCTCAGTAAACGTCACTCTGCATCGGAAATGCAGAGGGAAGTCGTTGTCGTTTGGTTGGAGAGAATTTCACTGAAGTCTGGTGCAGATGCAAAAGTAGATGTGGCGACGACACTGATGTGATGCAGGAGTCTTTAGAAGACTGACGAAGTGTTTACACTTTATACGGATTCAGACGGTGTGGAAAAAGTGAGGAGACAGGATGTTTTAAGGAATAAGACAAAAGCTTAATTTAATTTTACAAGTCTGAAAAAAGTTACAGGAGACATGCTGGAAAAAAAAATAATAATAATGGTTAAAGAAGAGGGGGAAATGCTCATTAACTGATTTTTATAATGACACAAATCATTAGGTAGAAAAATAAAAATAATACAACTGCTTTTGGTTTTGTCGATTTTCAGCTCTATTTTAGTTTATTTTCCTGCGAATTAAATCGACAACATTAAATAAGAATTTCTTTAAGTGCCATCCAAAAAACAAATTTTTGTAAACTGGACATCATCGTTGCCATGAAAACGGGCCCTGAAAACATCAAATTACAACCAGACGCATCCTCACCAACACGCCTTCGCATTGTGTTTGTGTCTTCGGGTCACGAATGAAATGAAGACGCTGCTGCAAAACCTCGAATGCTAAAGGAAGATTCAGCCACTGATATTTGTAGCTCAACTCTAAATGATCTGAGTCCTGAAATGTTTGGACGCAGCTGCACAGAAAACCACAAGTGCCATCGTTCAATAGTTTCAAAATGTATTTTATATGTGTCATATTAGTTAATCTCACTTTATCACCTATTAATGAGTAATATAATGTCATTTATTTAAGAAGAAGATCTGAAACAACAAAACTATTTTGAAAATCAAAAAAAGTTTGAAACTGAAAAAAAATGTGAAGCTAAAAAAAAAAAATTTAATTTTGAAAATAAAAAAAAAAAAAAAAGCATGTGAAGTTGCAAATAAATACGTTAAAAACTAAGGTTCCATACACAAAGAGAACATTAGTCATGTATTTAAATGGTAAATATTAAATCATTTTCTCTTAGTTACCATAGTTGGGGGCTCGTCTAGGATTATCTTGTCACTGGCCGGACTTTTAGCAGAAGAGTTCTTTATTGTTCAGACAGGATTTGGTGTAATTTGGATCACAATCCTTGCAACGAGGCTTCATCTTATCTGCAGATCAGATGGCCTTCAATAGTATGGACAGACTTGAGGTTGGCCTCGGTCTGCACACAGCTACACATTTCAGTCTTATCTGCAGTGATTCCATGAAACCAGCGACATGCTCTCACTTATCAACTGATGCTCTGACATAACTTTCCTTTGTCATGTGAGAAAACGTTAACAGCTTTCTTCAAGAGTTACGGTCAGACTACGAGGAATGGCCAGGAATAAAGTCCTTTTGTTTAGTTGCTCTGCACTAAGTGGAGTGTGAGAACCATGAAATAAAGTTTCATGGAAACATTACAAAAACTTCTCCAGAAGTTAATGATGAAACAAAACCAGTTAAAGATATTTTTAAAATCCTCAGTGGACCAAGTGAAGTAGCTTCGTCATCCATCACATTTTTCTTTGTGGATGTCACTTGTGCGTCAGATTTACCGGCGTACCAGAAACTCAAAGACGAAGGTTTAGCATTTGGACTTTTGTATGTAAAACAAAACAAAGAAAAAGGCAAAGAAATGTCTTAATTAAAAGCATTCAAATCTAAGTAATTAGTTAATCTGTAAAAGTCCCAACCCTACCTATATTTGACAAAAAATGCTTTGTAAAGATGCCAACCTTGAGAAGCTCCGGGTGTATTTAAGTGTGCTCTATCAACTGCATCTATCAGCTAAATTTGTAATTCAGGACATTGATGTGTGTGGTAAGAAAAAAAGAAGCATTTCATATCAATTCAGTCTGTCTCTCTGTATCCGATCCATATCGGACGATTTTAAACCTCAGATATTGGTATCCGAAGTAGAACAAAGTGGATCGGTGCATCCCTCGCTTACAACAACCCTACAGTCTCTGCACGTCTTTTCCCCAACTCTAATGCATAATCCATGGATCATTTGACACAAAACACAGTCAGTAATAGAAATCAACAAGCAATTGCATATATTTCTGGTTTAAGGTAGTTTTCCACCATTTTGTTCGGAACTGTTAATATGTTGGTGAAACGTTTTTGATTAGCTTCACTGTATTTCTGGCTTGTGATTATGACACTGCCCAAACAAACAAAATTAGATAAAAATTCAAAATAAATAGCTGTTTTTTTTTACAGGGTAAACAAATTGTTGCACAAAGGTTTTCATCTTTTGCAAAAAGCTAACAGTAAATCAATACTCACAATGTGTGTATAAATCTCAACTTAATACTTTCCGACATTCAAAGACTTGAAGATCTGAGCTTTGCTTAACAGTATCTGATGGGGTATTTTCATCGAGTCCAAATAAGTCAATACATTCAATAATCTTTTCCTCTGGGAACAGAGAACTGCCGGGTCCAGAATGGTTTGAATGAAGCTGTTCTACCGGGCCTGGACAGGACCAGGAGTGCACTGCTGTTATTAAAGCTCAAGATGGTTTGCATTTACTACGGAGAAATGAAACAGGTTTGGGAAATCTCGACACCATTTTGTTCACGATCTGCACGTCCTCCACATGTTTCTCATTAACTCGTGACGGTCGCTAATTGATGCTAATCAAAATGATCTGGAGGGTTAAACAACAGTGACGGACAGACAATTGCTCCAACTCTCCCATCAGGTGCCATCAAACCAGAGCAGGAAAAAACAAAAAAAACGAACGGGCGCAGCAGCATGATGTCATTCAAGGGGCCGGATAAAAGCCTGAGTCAGGGGGAAATAATGTGGGAATTGTGACAGAACAGTGACATGTTAGTTTCATCCAGCTGTTACATACATGTAAATATGCATGATTATGATCATTATACGAAATGATTGCGGTCAGCGCCAATAATTGCGGCTGGCGATTATGTGACAACTGTGACAGGCCTAATTATAACCAAACACTGGATGTCTGTGTGTGGAGACATTTCAGCCAAAAGTTCCCAAAAACTCTTTTTTTCTTTTCTCGGTGCACAAAAAAAAAAATACATTCTGATCAAGTCAATATGGGATTTTTTTAAATTTAAAATAACAAAAACAACAGATAATGTCATGCATGTTACTGTTTGACGTACACCTCTAAAAAATGTGCATAACCATTTTTTTTCACTGTCTGACTAAATTAGGACAATTCTTAACGTTTCACTACAAAACGTTTGGCGCTCGGATGAGGTGGGTTTTTTCAGCCGTAGTGAAATTGGTGTATTTTGCAAAACTGCAAAGAAAACGTTCTTTCCACATCAAATGTGACCAACAATTGGATGTTACTACTGGTGGAAATGACGAAGAAGACGACGGGAAGTGGTAGGAGGATGCTGCCACGGCATGTTTTTAACGCCATATTGTGTGAACAAACTCCTTCACGTGTGATTTTAATTGCGTATCTTATTTAACGGAAACGCCTCACTTTCAAAATTGTCTTTTTCCGACATTAGGGAATATCGACAAACCTATCGTCTCATCGAGTGAGCTGAATGTATTGCTACCGCAGCCCTACTGATCTTGAACTTTTGCACAGTTATGATGGTGAGAAGTTGCCAGTAACACTCTGATCTGTGTATTGTAAGTCAGCGACTCTGCACAAAGCCCCCATGGTGTTGTCTCTAAACCAGCATCAGCTCTTCTACATGTGACCGTTCACACTCCTGCTGTACTCACCAGAGGGGTAAACAGATCACTTGTACATGCAAACATAAACAAACACATATGTGTGCGCACACACACATGCACAGGAGCGTGATCAACACCATGGCGGATGATCAAGATCCTGCAGGGTGAGGCAGATGGTTTTAATAATAAATGGCATCATTGATCGTCTCTTGGTGATGAAACTGGGCAAGAGCAAAGGAGCAGCTGACAAACCCACACACTCCACATGCACGCACACGCACACGCACGCACACATACACACACACATGGAGTGGGCAATAAAAAAACTCTTGATCTATAAATGTATTAAAAGCCTTTAAGTGCTTCTCGCCCAAAGACCGCTGGAGAGAGACACCAGCAATGAGAAGCAGGTATTACAGGATTACATGAGAAAATGATGCTATGCCATGATAAGTTTCTTTTTCCTCGCAACCCAAACACTCACCGCGACCTTTAGCATCTTCGGTATTTAAATAAGTGCTCAGTGTGAGCATCTGCCACAGGAAGACTATGCAACAGACCATCAATCTCACCGGCATAAAGTGTGAAACCATGACTATAATTATTACATTCCAAACTGTCTTTTCCCTTTTTTATCGTTGTACAAGTCCGCCTGCCATCAAGTCCTGACAGACAGTCTCTAAAAAGGAAAAAAACATTACTGTTCTACCTCCTCTTGGTGCTCCTAATGCCATCTGCAGAAATTCACCACCTCTGGTCAGACACAACCAATCAGGAGCCAGAAGGAAGGCTTTAGTAACGCCCTGCTCTAATCCGACTCCTGTTTTCCACATCTAATGTTTTCCTACTCCCAATCCAGTAACCAGATTAAAGTTACTCATCCAAATCACTTCGTTTGTCATTTCACTTAGTAAACAAATATGTTACTTTCCTCTTGCATCTTGAGGAGTGTAATAAAACCACGCAGAGACAAAACCGTAACCAACGCAGGGAGGAGAGCGATGCGCGTTTTCTAACTGGAAATAAAAGCACTAGCTTGAGTTTGTCAGCTAAAGATGACAGTATCAAAGTGCTGGCGACAAAGTGATACAGTTACACTGTTGAAAAGAGGGACGACAGAATAATAATAATAGTGACTTACTGTAGTATTTCTCTCACACTGCAGTTTTATGCAACGACGACAGAGCGCGAAAGCCCCCTAGTGGACAGTAGGCCCACTGCCCAGCGATCCCAGAATTTGCTTAGTAGTTGATTGCTGATGTGCAGATTGCAATAAAATGACACATACAATAATAATATCTTATTGATATCAAAATAATATCTTTTCAACACTTTTCTGAGGGCATTTATATGATTTTTAGGCTTTCATCAACTAATGTGACTAATATTTATTGCATTTTTCTTTTGTAGTATGAGCGTCACTACGTTATAATATGAAATCAACATATAACCACTAAAGAGAATCTTTTAGCATCGCTCTGTGGGTATAATAATAATAATCTTCCAACATATCAAACTTCACTAAACTATATCATATTTGAAGAAACATTCAGAGTAGCAGCGTGGTGCAGTCAAACAGCACGTACAGTACACCTTTAAGAGCCACGGTGAGCCCACATGAAGATCAGAGGATCACGTTTTGTTTGATCAAATGAACCAACAGAATTTGCCACTAAAATTGCATCATGCCAGCTCCTCCATGCTGAAGGAGCTTTACTTCCGTGGGCCGCCGTTGGAAACGCAGTGTCACTCGGCGGACGTTGTAGGAAGTGGCTCGTCCTCGACCGTCTGAGAGACGACTGTAGTTCTCCGAGTTCCGGTGAAGTACATGCCGTAGGCAGCGGCTTAGAATAGCCCGAATGAAAGCGTCCTGGAGAAGAGCTGGCCGCAACACAATGCTGTCAGTGTTCTGCAATCGCTGCTGTGAAATGTCTATTTATGGACAACAAGCGCAGTGTATCTTTACCGTAAGAACGACACTTTGGATCAATAAAGTTTAGTTACGAGCAACAGGTCAGTTTGAGGGGACTAGATCCAGAAGTTCAGAGCTAAAGGAGGGAGAGTATAGCAGGGAGAAATCAGCTTCAAAAGGAGGTCAGCAAATACAGATGCAGAGGTTTCGCATTACTGCTAGATTTTTGTCACTAAATATGAACAATAACCCGTAGGTAGTGTATGGCTGAAACCAAATAATGTCACATTTTTGACTTGGATTCAACCAGAAAGTTTGTTTCTGATAGAAAAAGCAAGCCTACAACTACTTAAGTAGTCAATTTTTCTGGCAACTAAGCGATTAATCGGTCAAACAATGACCACATTCTGCAGATCTTTCATTTAAGCTTATTTTATACAATATTAGAAATACATCACAAATCAAACAAATCAATCCCTTTGTAACAAATGAGTAATTAGTCAGCAAAAGGTGCTCAATATGAGATTTTGTTTTTCAATGAATTTGAACTTGACAAAACTAAAAAAAAAAAACACGCCACGTTTTGGGTTGAACGTAAAGGTTTTTTTTTTTTATTCGGAAATGAGAAATGTATATATTTTTTCAACACCATTGGCTCAGTTACTGCTCTGACTGTGATGTCAGCAAAATGTGTGTCGTTAACAATTAATCGGTTACTAATTTAGTCGGAGAATATTTTAATAGTCAATTAAAATATTATTCCGATTAATCATTTTAGCCCTACCTATGGTAACCGGGTTTTATTATCACTGTTATTATTATTTAACTTTTATTGTCGTTTTTTTTTTTTTTCTTTTTTCTTTTAGCTGTTGTCCCTTTTAGCTGAAGTGTAGCTCGCATGGCTTCTTCCCGGAAGACGTTCCCGCTCTCAGCCGGGTCAGAATGGGTTAACGTGCTCTGGGAGTCTGATGACTCGATCATCTGCTGCGTCGCTTCTTAACAAAACACAACAATATCCTCTAGGGTTTGATCATAAATATCAAGATGTTCACATGCCTCCTCATGAGAGGGATCACTGTGAAGCACACAGACCATATAATTTTATCACAGGATGTGATAAGGAAACCGGCAGAGTCTCAGCTGGATTTTAGGCCTTTTTACACCAGCTTAAAGACATTATCATGTTACTTTGTGTTAGTTGGGGTTTTTTTTTTCTGGTTAGATAACTTTTATATAATGGTAGCCTTTAAGTAAATTTGACCTAACCTAATGGATTATAAAAGCTTCCTTTAAATATAACGGCAGGGCTTTGACTATAAAAAAAGAACCAAATAAGTGTTAAACATCACCCTCTTTATTTATTATCACCCCCTCAAAATTGAAGCACAATAATCTAATATGGAAATTGTGCAACCTGTACATTTAATGTAGTGAAGGAAACTTTTTTTTTTTTTTGCTTTTTTTCTCCATAGAATCAGAACGATTTATGTAAAATAAATCTAGCTGAAAGATGTTTTGTAGTTTTCTTACGTCGGACAGATTGGAGGCTTTTTGTCCTGGACTTTCTGCTTCCTGGTGGGCAAACAAAGCTCTGTCTGCTACAAATGTGTCCAACATCAACGTCTTGTTTATTTTCTACCCATGATTAAAGGGCAGTGATTCCAGTCACATTGTATCATTTCAAAGCTCTTATAAAAATGCTTTATATGTATGCACATATTAAATATGACTTGAATAAAATTTGATGTCATGATTTAAAGCCACTGTCTCTTAAAAAAAAAACTCCTTCTCATTCTGAAACTCCACCCGCAGGAAGCCATCAAAACATCTCTCGTCTTTAAGCCTTAAACAACTTTTTTTTTTACCAGCCTTTCTCTTAGTAGCCTCTATAATCAGCTCAGCCATTGCACAGTTCCACCAGGTGTTTGCTAATTGCTGCTGGCTAGACTGAAGGAGCGGAGTGGAGCAGTCACCAGGCAGAGCTGCTCTTGAATGCTGTGAGGTATTTAATAATATATGCCACAATTTTAAAATTACAGTCAGCTACTATCGCATAAAGCCACATAAACTTTGTTGTTTAAACGTCATAAAATCTAAAAATGAATTAAAAAAAAAAAAAGTTATTTTCCACTAGCGAATTTATATGACTTCTTAACATATTTCAGATGCAGGAATGTCACATTTTCACGGTCAAACTGCACCTCACTGTGTCACTCCCATCACTTTTCCCAAAGAACTTTTCTTTTCAGACTGGGTTCACATCTCCACATTTAACAGTTTGAGCACAAGGCTTTAAACAACGATTTCTACATTTCTTCAGAAGTGCAGTGGGTTAATTTCAGTTGCATTAAAAGGGAAGTCTGCAGGGCTTAAAACGTCTGTGCTCAAACATTTAGCAAAGTGGCAAAAGCAAATAACTTGCAGCAATTAGATGCAAAGTGACTTCCAGAATAGGAGCACTTACAGCCTGATGTCAGCTGAGTGATACAATGCAGAGCTGAGACGAGCATCAAGTGACTCAATTCACGAAGCTCGGGTTGGACGTTAGCATTAAGGCCTAAAGTCGGGTGGGACTCTAGATTTTGGGGCGCCCCACAAGCTGACTTCATTTTACTTTGTACGTCTCTGAGCCGCAGCTTTTGTCCTGTGAAATTTATCAAACCAAATCTGACCAATATTTTGTCATTTCTGTTAATAGTTATTTCTCACTTGCTAGTTACAGGAAAAGTAGAATGAGACCTAACGGAGAATTTGTACATTTGTCAAACAGCAGTTTACTCAGGGTCAAATAATGCTGGAGAAAAAAAAAAAAAAAAAAAAAAAAAGATTTCCTCCACTTGCTCAGTGCAGATTGATAATGCATGTATGTATATAAGGAATAACTGAAAATGATTGCTAATTTTTAAACATTTTTATGGTTCCTTCAATAAGAGTATCAATAAATAACAGTACATTTGAAAATATTAATAAATATGATTACAGTGAGCAGCTTAGCGATACAAATCACACTTCTCACTGTTACTGAAGTCCAGAAGAAACACATTATAATTTTTTATCAAGAGCAGTGTTTGTGTTTGTGGAGCGATGATTGCTCCACAAGTCACCTGCTAATGTTAGCTAAAAAAGTTATATTGTCACTTTTATTATCACAATAGAACTATACAATATCGTAATAATATTATATATGATAATAATATCACCTACCCCTGATGTGAATCATAAAAAAAATACTCAAGCACTGCTATTTAACAACTGCCATTGTAACTGCCATTCATGGGAGGTTGGGCACCAAAAAAAGCCCGCAGACCAACATTTTATAAATCCGGCCCTGAACAAAGGGCCATTTCCACATGGTTTCGGCTCTATATAATTTTAAGTCGCTGTTTGGGTAAAATGAACCAACCTCTATGGGTTAAACTGTCATCAGAACTTGAATGGGGGCTCGGTGTTTGTGCATGAGCCACCTGCTGGAGCAAGGTGACAGAATGGATGCCTCAGACCTTTCAGCGAAGCGGCCACTGTCACATAACTTCAGCATCATCATCACACAGCAGCTCTCCCGATGCAGACCGACGGACACAATGAATGAGCCTGAATGAGCTCGTCAGATTCACGCAGCATCGGGCCCTACCGCGGAGACACCGCAACACAAAGGCCTCCACCGAGTCTCTAAAGTCACTCACGACACGGACGCGGCGGCTGCGTGGTCTACGGCACAAAAATAAAGGAAACCAGACCGCGGATCCGTTCGGTGCACCGGTACCGGTACCTTAAGGCTGGCGTGGCTGGTCTGGGTCTCGGCCTCGATGCGGACGTGCCCCCCGCTGTTCTCCCTCCGCTCCCGGTGCGAGTTGTTGCGCGAGTGGCGGCTCTGGTAGGCGATGACGGACGGGATGGCTTCGGCCGCGTCCGTCTTGATGAAGAGCCCGTGCAGCGTGGCGGCCGCCGTGCCCTGGGAGATGGTGGTGGTGGTCTGGTGGGGGGAGTTGGATTCGTCCGAGTCCCGGCAGTAGATCACCCCGCTCTGAGAGACGTGGATGCTGGGAGCGCAGCCCATGCCCTCAGCCTCAGCCTCAGCCTCGGCGAGGCTCGCCTAGATCCCCCGGTAGTGAACAGCGACTCTCGGGTGCCGCCTTGCCGCTGGTCCGCCGCCACCGCCGCCGCCGCAGCAGCAGCAGCTCTCCTCCGGGCATCGGCCGCGAGCCAGTAGCGCTCTCTGCTCCGCTCCGTTTGGGAACATCAAGGAGAAGAAACGCGTCCGGCTTCTCCCCAGCCTGCGTTAGTGCGCGGTCTTGGACGTGGCTCTCATTTTTTGGGGGGGAACAAAATGCTTTAATAATAATAATAATAATAATAATAATAATAATAATAACAGTAATAGTAATGTACCCAACCCCCCCGATGACGGCCTGAACCGGGAGCATCTAATGAACAAAACTAATAGCCTAAATGGGCTCAAACACCTGGCTGCTCTTCATCCTCTCATCCTCTGTGCCATGCTCCCATTTTTTTTTTTTTTTTTTTTCAGTCTGAGTACAGAAAGAGCTCTCAACAAAAATCTTTTCTCTGCCTCTTCTTTAGTTCCTGTGCTTGCAGATCATTGGCCCCGGTCCATCTCCCTCTCTCCTCCCTCCTCCATCAGACTAACATTGTATCACTTCTGTCTCTCCGGAACAGAGCAGAATCTCCCAGGAGGTCACACTCCGACTCCGGGGGTCATTTCACGACCGCCGCCATGATGAATTGGAGGTACTGCTGTCAGACTGATGACGGTCTTATGAAAAAGCACGTACTTTTTATTTCGGTGAGGATTCATGTCTTGAATCTACCACAGCTCCCATACTGGTCATAAAAAGAATTAGGCTAATAGCTCAGCTTTAACTAACTCAACCCGACGACTGCTTTCTCAAAACGTACTCCTTCCTCGTTTAAAGAGGCTGCATAAAACTTTCATTTATTTTTTTAAATATGACTTTTACAGTTTTGTTAAAACTGTCAATGTGTCCTGACTGTTTGCTATGAGTCCGATGATATGAGAAAACGTCAATCTTTTCCGTCTTTTCCCAGCTCTATCATTGCCCTGTGAAGAAATGCCACGCTCCTGACTAGAAACAACCAATCAGAGCCAGGGGGAGGGTCTTAGCGCTGTCAATCGACTTCGTGTACTCTGCTAAATATGCTAACGATGGCGAAACGACTTACCGATACAGGGAAACTGTGAACCCACTGCTGCTGGATGCTGACTAGCCTGAGCATTGATGACACAATCGACGAGCGACACCAAACTGAGGTCTTGGAAAACCTCAGTTAGTCGAATCTTTTAAATTATGTTGGAGAAATGTCCAGTTTTTTGTAACATCTCTGTCTTGTTGAAAAGAGAACATTTTTATTCTAACAAGATGTGAAAATACGCTCTTCTGACAGATTACACACTTGTTATAAAACGTGTTTTACCGCACAGTTTTCCTTCTCTGTTTGTTCTCCTCTTGCTCCTGAACATTGTTTTTTGATTTTTGAACCCGAATCGGCAACAACAAACGTGTGGATGCTTCAAATCTGGTTGCTAGATGACAAGCAGCTTAAGACGCTGAAGATGTTTTGAAATGACTGCTGCGTCGCTTCGGTCCAAAAATCCACTCGTTCACTCGTTTGAGCACGGTGCCACGGTTGAAAACATAGGAAATACAAACTTTCCATCAACCTCCAGGCCGCGGGAAATCATCCACTTCGCCCAGCCTTCGCTGTTTTTCCGACCCCTAGCTTTAATCTGTTTCTATAACCAAACAGCAGGAGAAAACTGAGGGCATGTGTCAAATTAAAACAAAGCATGAAAATTCATAGCGACTCGTTGCAGATGATATTCCACCCACTTCTGTCTCCACCTCTGAGGACAGTCAGTGAGCAGAAAACACATGAAAGGAAGGAAAAAAAACTCCAAGTGACAATTTTTTGGGAGACACCCGAATGAGTCACATTCCAAATCATTTGAGTGCCATTTTTTTTTTCTTTTTGTTTCATATTTAATCCACTGAAGGAAAACTAAACAACTGTTACATAAAGCACCAAAAACACTATGAATGTGTGGTTAGGGTTGCAGGTTACATGTAACTTGAGGCTAACTATGGTATTAAATGGCAGAAATTATGTATTTACAAGATTTCTGTTTAATTCACTAAAATTAACATGTTAACTATTATTAACCACTGAAAAGGTGCTTTACATGCATTTTTTTTTTCTGACCAGGTGCCGCATGAAGAGTTTTGTGTAAACTTTTATTTCTCTTAAATGCAAAATGTATGTCTTTTTTGTTCAGCTTCGACTTTTTTTTTTTTTTTTACTGCTCTCTATATGTTTTTCTGTCATTAAATGGCTTCTTGTCAATAACTAATTGATAACTAAATTAGCTCACGATTATCTCAATAATCGATCCATCGCGATTAATCGGCGTGATCGTTTCAGACCTGTCCGAACGGTGCTAACAGCCTCTCTTTTCTCCAGATGCTGCAGAACCGTGAGACCAGAACTTATCATCTCTGTACATATTTGGCATTTATTGTAAACAAACCGTTTCTTTTTTGCGTCCTGTGTACGATTTTGCAAAAATGGGTCCGTAAAATTCCCGGAAACGTGGCAACCAAAGGGAAGAAGTCGCTCTGATTCACATGCAGAAAGTCGCGTGTACCCAGGATAAACTGAACACCACATCCTCAATGAGAGATAAGGTGGCGGCAGCATCATGCTGCGGGGTGGTTTTGCTCATAAGGCCCAGAGAAGCTGCTTAGAGTTGCACCATCGACTGGGTCACATCAAAATGCTCAACATGCAACAATCGCCACACTTTTACAGAAAAATGACATGGGACGTTATATAATATAATTAATTTTCTGTGATCGGTCAGAAAATTAATTACATCTTCCAAATAAGTAAATAAAAATCAGAAAATCTCAAATAAAACCGGAACATTTAGTGTCAGAGTGGCTCTGGATAGCGTCGGCAAAACTCCCAATTCCTACGACTGACGCTTCATTCAGGCCCGTTGCTTTAGCCGACAAGTTGTACGAGGATTCGGATTGAATTCAGAGCAAACATCTCCAAACTTGGACATTTGAAAGAAACGGATGTACGCTTTATAGCAGGGCTCAATCAAAGTCACGGGAGATGTAAGGACGGTTTGCTGCATAAAAATTTTTTTTTCCATTGTCTAAATGAGAGTTAAAGTTATTTGCTGTCATCCCATTATATTTACATGTAGATGCGTGAAAAATGGTTAATAAATCCAGTAATTTCCTAAACAGCTTTTTTTTAAAAAAAAAAAACAAAAAAACAAACAAAAATAAAACAATTCGTGTCCCAAAATCAATACCTTCAGACAATCAAAATGTTTGTTTCAACAACGTCTGCCAGTCTAACTTATCTGGCTGTTTAAAACTGAACTCCCTGTGTTTTGGTCACAGTTTATTCTGTTAAGGTCGCCCCCTGCTGGTCGGCCTGTTAAGAGCAACCAGTGTTTGAAAGACGAAAAAGCAAAACATTTAAAGTTAGCAAAACTTTCATATCCGGCTACTTTATTCTAAAGCAGTTGTTCTTCTGAATTAATTCGAGTCCAGCATATTTCACCGTTTCTCCTAACACTTATTAAACCAAGAAAACAGTAGAAATATTTAACTTTTTATCGTTTTGGGTTTTTTTTTTAAGTAAATGTTGTTGAAGATGACTGGCAGATTCAACCGTAAGCAAAAGTAGGTCATTTAAACACCGGTGTTGGAAAACTGCGGGTTTGTGAGCTCCTTCCTACCTGCAGGGGTCCATTGAGGGACAGCTCCTCCTCCGTGGACAGTCCACTCATGTCTCCACGGCCACGCAGGTCTGACGCTCAGCGAGGAATCAAACGGAAGCGAATGAAACCCGCAGCTCTTTCTGTCGCAAGAAAGGCGGGGAGCTGCTTAAGTCTTTCCCCGAGTCCCGTTAAGTTTGGTCGAACTTCGCCGACCCTCTTGGTTCGGACGGCTTCGGGCGGACTCGGTGTCCGTGCGGCCCTAGTGTCCTCAGTGCGCCGCGGCGTGGGAGCGCTCAGCCACATCCACGAGCCGTGTCCGGAGCAGCTGTAACTTCAGCGATTCTATCCGTGAGGAAAAGGTGCAAAGGCCAGAGGTTTCCCTGGAGGAGCTGCTGGGGTCCGTGACTCAGGTGGGAGAGTCCAGGCCCCAGGGAACCATTTCTGACCTCTGGCTGATTTTGTTTCAGCCCTCCAACTGAGACAATTGTCCCAACTAGCAAAGGATGTCGGCTGAAAGTGGACAGCTCTATGTGGGTTGTCTGAAAGCTCTGCGTTTCTATTACAAATCTGCGCCAAATGTTGCCAGTGTCCTGCTAATGTTTCCATTAAGAAAGAAACGCAATCGAAATCACACGCGAGCAAGTCTGTTCACGATTTTAAGTCATTAGAAAAACAACAACAAACAAACAAGGAAAAGCTGCACTACAATCTTTTAACTACTTCCTGTTGTTTTCTTCTTTGTGGTTTTTGCCGGAGGCAACGTCCGGTTGTTGATCGTGTGACTCGTGTTTCCGTTACAATTTTGAAAAATGAACCTATTTCAATACGGCCAAAAAAAATAAAATAAAATAAAATAAAAGTAAAAAATAAATCACCTCGTCAAAGCGGCAAAACCTTTTAGCTAACCCTCCAGTAAGCAAATGTATTTTTTTCAATGTCAAATTGCTCACGGTCAATGGACAAACAGTTTGGAAATCAATCAACTCAATTGTTTTTTTAATACACATTCTGTGGAAAAAGTTGACAAAATAAAGGATGTGAAAATTTACCGCGTTAGACAAAAGAATTGGACACATTTCCAAGCTAGCAAGTGGATGCTAGCTAAAGGTGCACATTTTACACTTTGCCAGAAAGTGTTGAGTGTGGTGTGAAGTTTTTTTTTTAACTGACCTTTACATTTTAAAAACATTTCAACACGCATGTAGTAGTGCAACACGTTCTGGTTTTTTTCTCATTGTTTAGCGTTAAAACATTAAAAAGGAGTCATATTTTTTTTATGAAGAGTGATTGATTATTCTTTCTACATATATAGTCTGTTTTAATACAAATCTATATTGTATAGGTAAAGATAAATAAAGTGAACCTTTCATATTAGGACTGATGACAAAAGACAGATTGGAGAAAATGGTAAAAGTTGGTTTGTTGCAGTTTCATGAGAAGTCCAGCAGATGGCAGCCGAGGTCAGTTGGTCTCACGCTGAAAGACGGACAGCTTTAAATATAAAACACTAAAAACAATATTTGCTCGGTTTTTTGCCATCTAACGTCAAATAACGAGAACGGATGCTTCACCTCTGGACTTCACACGTCATTCAAACATTTCAAAGTGAAGTGCAGACAGACAGGAAGGGGAGAGGGAAAAAAAAAAACAACTTTCCTGGAAGACAGAAGGAAGCAGAAGATGCTGAATGTGCCGGAAATCCGTTTATCCGGAAAGCTGGATTTCAGTCTCTTCTGCTTTCACCTGCAAGAATCGCAAGCTGAACGGCCCTATGACATAAGCAGGCCTTTGTTTGTCTAAATCTGTATTATCCATGCCTGAGCTAAAGCCACACACACACACGCGCACGCACACGTGCGCACACACACACACACGCACGCACACGCGCACACACACACACACACTGACCACCACTGTCACTGACCCTACCCCCTTTTTCTCCTTTTAAAACGGGTTGACGCGCGCCAATCCACTCTTATGCTCGGGCACGTTAATTGATTCTCGATTGGGCTGGTGAAAACTGATATTCCAACAGGGTGGTCGCCAAAGGTCATGAGAATGAACTTTTTAGTACCTACCGGTTCATACTGTTCATACTCTACATCTGGTTTTCTTGATAGAGTTGATAGAGCATCGGCATGTGGGGTCAGGTCTTTTTGTCTTTTGTCTCTCCTGCCTTAAGCATCTCCTGCGCAAACCATGACGGCTGATATTCCAACAGGTGGTCGCCAAAGGTTATGAGAATGAACTGTTTAGTACCTACCGGATCTTTCCATTGCTAGGGAAACTATCTTACAAAACCTTGCGCGCTGACCACAGGTCGCTGACCAGAGCTCCTGAGAATGACCCTGAAGGTTTTTTTTTGTTTTTTTTTCAACCCACCTCTCGCAGACGCTATGTCAATAAGACCCCAGCTCCCTTTGTCCTGGGCTGAACACAGGCACAAAACCAGAGGCACAAAACCAGAGGTTACAACTACACTCCGAATCTATTTCAACTTCACTATGCATAGTATATAATAATATACATAATATACAATAATAATAATATATAATATATAATAATAATATACAATAATAATAATCCAATAATATACATTATTAGAGGTCAAAGGTCGTCAATCACTCATCAATCAAATTTTGACAGAAGGGTGTCTATATAGTCTCTGGTGTGAGTTGTGTTCAGTTTGGTGATTATGTTTGGCTTTCGGTGCAGGTTGGACCAGGTGTAGTGCGTTGCAGTGATTTAATTAGGACATTGGCGCGTGGTGCTGTTGTAAGCTTTTTGTGCTTGGGCTTTTAGTAAAGTGTGTGGTGATTTGTGGTCTGAACATGGAGTTTGACCTGGAAGATTTTGTTGCAAATCCCACATTTGGAGGCCTTGGGTAGATGCACAAAGGATCAGTTGCTGTTAGTAGCCGATCGTTTCAAAGTTACGGTAAATAAACGTGCTAACCGAGAAAAAGTTGAAGCTGGTTTATTAGCAGCACTGGTTCAGGTTGGGATTTTTCCTGATGCAAGTTTATCAAAGAGTTCTGCTGGGTTTCCGGCGGAAGCTTTATCAGATGATCCGGTTCGTTTGAAGGAGCTTGAAGTTGAATTAGGACGGCTTGCTTTGCGAGAAAAGGAGCTGTATCTTGAGCAACGGAAACTGGAATATACAAGCTGCGTTGCGTTTGAAAGAACTTGAGCTTGGTGCTGGGTCTTTGCAATCGCGATCAAATGATTTTGATGTTCGTAAAAATGTTCGCTTGGTTCCTCCATTTGATGAGCGAGATGTTGATAAATATTTCACGTTGTTTGAAAGGGTGGCATCAACACTTAAATGGCCTAAAGATGTGTGGACTTTGTTGTTGCAGTGTGCATTAACTGGCAAAGCGCAAGAGGCATATGCGTCTTTATCTGTGGCTGATAGCCTTAATTTTGATAAAGTTAAAAGTGCTATTTTGCGGGCATATAAATTAGTGCCTGAGGGGTATAGCCAAAGTAAGCTTCATTTTAAATGTCCAAAATAACAGTGGTTTTGTTAAAAAAAAAAAAAAAAAGTCACATAATTTCTAAGAAGCAATTACGTGATATAAAAGAATGTCCGGGCTTTTATTTTGAAATTTTCAGTAAGCTTAATTATTGCTCCAATATTTTCTCTGATGTTTACTTCATGACCTCTAAATGCTCTGGGCCGAATCTTCCTTTAACACTTGAGGTTCTTCAGTAACTTCTATTCACAGCTGTTCACCTCCAGCCCAGATCCAGTCAGCAGCGGCTTTAACCCACCTGGCAGAAACGTTAAGGAGAAGCAGAGCCAACAGTCAGCAGGTGGTACCGGGTGGAACACTATACATTATATTACATCAGCTAAATTATGGAAAATCAAATGTTTTGTTTTTGCCATTGGTGACGTACAGACGGGAGGAACATGCTCCAGTTAGTGAGAGGTTGATCAATCCCAGTTGAGGCTCAACTCTGCTGCCTCAGCAGCTTCGCTTCCGAGCATTTGAATGAGAAAATGCGAAAATTCAGCAATTTTGAAGAAAAAAATAATCAGAATTGGTCAAGCTAAATGAAAAATCGGTACTTTAAAGTGCAAACCACAGGGTGAAAATAGCAATATTAATTATTTTATCATCATATATTATATTTCCATGATTTCCTGATCATGGAAATATAATTTCACAATTAGTATCGAGTAACTGGCTTATCAAATTAGTATTTTTATCAACCCAGTTACACAGCAGTAATGATTTATGTAACTGCTGATGAAACTTAGCTAATTTGTCTGGATGTTTTCTAACTGAAAAAAATACAACACAACAACAAATTTATGCACCCTGGTTTGCTGAAGAGATGATTTGGGAAAACATTCCACATGACAGTTCTATTTTGAAATTGTTTTTTTCTTGAAAACTCTTAATCCGATTAATTTTTAATGTTTGATTAAAGACAGTAAATGTCAAAACATTTAAACCTCCTGCTATAGAATTCAAAAGCACAGTTTATTATTATTATTGTTTTTATTATTATTATTATTTTATGTGGAGTATTTTTAAAGAGAAAAAAAAACTTCAAGGGAATCTTGTCCAGATCAGACAAGATCTGGACAAGATCTTGTCTGATGTTTTCTCACATCTACTGGTGAAAAAACATATGGCGCCCTCAACGTTCCTTCTGCTTACATCCCTTTCTTGCCGCCTGTTGAATGTCTTTTGAACAGATGCGCAAACAAGAGCAAAATTATTACCTGTTCCTGTGACCTATGGAGATTTTAACACCTAGATAAGTTACAGTGTGTTTTATAGGGACACATTTTAGTAATAGCAACTCTCAGATTCAGTTTCAATCCTAAAATTGTCATCTGACATTTTATAAATGATGTGATAAATATCACTGGCTCAAAAGCAATTCATGTTTTCATTGATTACTGTCATTGATGTTTTCTTTTCGTATGTTTTTTTTTCCCAGTTTGGCAATATGAAATAGAAAATACAAATTGTTTTTATTCAAACTTCAGACGTTTTCCACTTGTTCTGCTGAGGCAGTTACACCGATTTGTGACATCACGTTCTTTTGTGTGACATCATAAAGCTGCATTCTTGAATTCCAGGTAACAGTCAGGAAAATATCGATCATTTGTTCAAGGCTCTCCTATCGACACTGCTTGTGTGAGATTCGTTTGTCCAGAAATGACCCCGGACGAAATTCGCGCGATGGAGGAGGAACTTGTGGGCTTCAGATTTCTCGGTAATTTCCAATTTCAAGAAGCAGATAAAGAATTTTCCAAATTGGATAAGAAACATCAACATCTGGAAGAAAAGGTCAAGAACATAAAGGAATGGATAAAAGATGTTGAGGCAGAAGAGCTGGATGACAAGCCACTGAAGGACACGTCAACATTTAAGTGCTTTGCTCTCGGCATCGGCATTGGCCTGACATGTTTGACAGTAGTCCAGACCGGACTTCATATCTGGAGATTTTTCAAGGCCTAGTTTTGATGGTCTCAGGAGACCATCAAAACTAGGCCATGGACTCTGGAGGAACGGACCCTGGAGGAACACTGATGAACACAGGAGGAACACTGATGAACAC
>VMRN01000062.1:2364800-2409518 GCA_010277015.1 Poeciliopsis turrubarensis
TTTTTTTATTTATGTTTTATTTTTTTTAAGTCTTATTTTTATTATTAATCCTTTTTTTATTAGTCCTTTTTGGACAATAATATTATCATTATTTTCAAAAAAGATTGAAAATTATTGTCCAAAAAGGACTAATAAAAAAGGATTAATAATAAAATAAGACTTTAAAAAAAATAAAAAATTAATAATAATAATAATAATTCTATCATAAATCGTAATCTTCAATTTAAACACTAATGTCTGCCAGCGTTTACTCGCAGACGTTGATGCGCGTTCCCTCTCTCTGATTGGCTGACAGGTTGCCTGGACATGGTGGCCGTGGAGGGTCAGTTCACCTTCACGGCTGAGACCCCCCAGCTCAGCTGCGCGACTTTCTTCCTGGCGGAGCCCGACGAGCTGATCAGTGTGGAGTTTGACAGCGTGGACATCGACTGCAGCGCAGGAGACTTCATCACAGTGAGAGGGCTGCGCAGTGATCGCCTTTAATGCCCGCAAACATCTTTTTAAGTTATTTGAAATGTTTATATGGGGAGGGAGGAAGGGTGGGGGATGATTGGCTGCAGAAAATCCAGCCAATCCAATGATTGCAAAAAATGATTTGCTAAGATGAGCAACACTTTCTGAAAAGCTCTTTAGCAGCATTGGGTTCATCCTTCATGCCAAATATTCCGCTCAACAACACACACAAAGAAAGTAAAACTTCAAAAACACTTTTCTCTTGCGCACAAGACTGTTCAGAAACATGTCAGATTCTAAAGGAGCTCCACCCATCACTGTTACCGAGGTAACGTTGCCTAAAGCTGCAGGTCACCTAAGCAGCTGCCCACGCTCTAGCCACCGGAGCAGATAGCTTGACTAATTAGCCAGCTGATATTAGCTTCTTATGCTCCCGGAGTTCATATGTGAAACATTTTTAATTTTTTTATGCAGTTAGTTGAGTGTGATACTGCTACACAACTTAACAAGTATTTTTGCTTTAGTCTAAATATGAGAATAAAAAACAAGCAAACAAGAAATAGCTTTTATCCGAATCAGTTGTTTAAGAGAAATTAATTGATAAATGCAGTACACTATCAGGATAATTGCTGCTTTCCTCTTTAAATGAGAAAAGCTCCTGTTACAGATTTTGTTTCCAAATATTTATGTTGATATTATACCAGCAGTTCACCAATGTGAAAATGTGGGCCGATACCGATATCCAATATTTGTCCTCCGATGATATTGCTGCTCTTACATAACCTATCCTTTCGACACCTACTTTTCTTCAGTTAAATTTCCCACAATCCTGTGCTGCATCCCTATCTGTGTCACGTGACACAGATAGGGATGCAGCGGAAGCCGATACCGGTTGTTAATATCAACCTAGTTTTAATTATCGGCCGATACCGATATGTTGAAAAAATGACAAAATATCCCCCAATGGTGCCGATACATCGTGCATCAGTCATTTTTACTGTAGCTTATTTAGCCCAGAGCTATTATTTTTACATTTTGTCCATTTTATGTAAAGCTCTGCTCCTGCGCTGCTTTCAGTAAAAAAAAAAACAAAACAAAATAAAATAAAATAAAAAAATCATCTCTTGTCGTCTGCCAACTTGTCCTGCGAAGACGTTTGACGGCTGGGTGATGAAGGGCGAGAAGTTCCCCAGCTCCCAGGATCACCCGCTGCCTCTGCACGAGCGCTACGTGAACTACTGCGACTCGGGAGCCGCGGGGAAAAGCGTGCGCTCCTCCCAGAACGTGGCCATGGTCTTCTTCCGCGTTCACGGCGCAGGCAGCAGCTTCGCGGTGACGGTCAGGAAGCACGTCAACCCCTTTCGTGAGTATCATTCAGAGAGAATCCCCCAAAGCACGTGAACGAATCGGCGTGTCTGCTGAAGGCTCCGACTACTGCGTGAGAAATGAAGGATGGAAACAAAAAGGCACGAGGTGCAAACACATCGTTTTGTCCATCCAGCATGTATCTCATGTTTGGATCCATCTGTCTCCCCTGCAGCCTGCAATGTCATCTCACAGTCACCAGAGGGCAGTTACACCATGGTGACGCCGCAGCGGCACAGAAACTGCAGCTTCTCCATCATTTATCCAGTGGCAATCGACATCTCAGAGTTCAGCCTGGGACACCACAGCAACTTCCCTAAGGTAAGTAAAATAAGAGGAGATAAACCACATTAAAGGTGCAGAAGGGCTGGATTAGGACTCCCGACTCTGGAAGTGTAAAAGCCTAATTCAGACTTTAACATGACTGAACAGTTTATTTTGTGTTTGTTATGTGCCACAGCATGCGGCCAAAGCGGAGTGTGGATCACGTCAGGTTGTTGACTTTGAAGACCAAAGTGCACAAAAATGTATTTGTCTTTGACTCTTTCTAGTGAGTTATATTAGCTTGTTATGGTAGTGTTACATTTTTTTTTTCAGCTTGTTAAAAAGCAGCTGATATTTCCCCCCCTGCGTGACATAACTCTCTCTGCGTCTGAATTTAGTTTGAATCCATATACATTCGCGGAGTCTAAAGCTAAAACTCGTCAGGGAGGGACAAGCGATTGTTCTAAAAGCAAATCCAGTCTAAAACACTTCAAAGCAGTTAATGCAAGCATCACAGAGAAACCAAGATGGCGGCTGGAGGCAGTGTAGCCATCTGATTTTAAATGAACGGCATTTTAAAACTGTCGTGGTCTCTTTGACTGCTGCCTTGCTTTCATATCAAGCAGTTCTTGTTTCACACAGGAAGACCACTGGTGGCGCACCTCCTCCAGCCTCCGTGTCCCATGCTACTAATCTGCTTCGTACATTTCCACCCAATGCAAGCAGCACAAGATTCAGAAAATAGCATTCATGTAACCCACTGGGACATTTCTGAGATTGGTGTTGCCACTCTGCTTTTGGTGTCTGTGCTAAGCTTGTCAAGGTAGAATCATTTTCACCACAAATCGCCGAAACCCGTTTTAGATTTTTTTTATTTTTCTTTCCAGTATCGGAGCCGATACAGATATCGATATCAGATCGGGGCGTCCCTAAGACGAACTGAATTGAATTCAGCTGAAATTGTCACGATTTCTATGTGCTGGTCTCCACAGAGATCCTTACCTGGTTGTGCAGAGTCCGGGGATTACGTGCAGCTGCTGGGAGGAAGTGGCATCGACACGTCGAAACTGCTTCCCATCACAGACCTCTGCATCTCCTTCACTGGACCCAGTAAGCGCACTCTGTTCCCTTCCCTCCTCATTAAATTGCCATTATCTGCGTTTCCGTTGTCTGTGCTGTTGTGCAATTGGACATTTCGAAAACAAATTCCCTTGGCGGAAATTTTGAAACGTTTTGGCGCCAGCATGAGGTGGTCGCCACACGATCGACCACCGGATGTTCTTTAACGACTTCTCATGTGAACAAGCGTAATCACATGTGATTCTATCTGCACGGAGACGCTGGCGTTTATTCCCCCCCCCCCCCCTCCTCCCCTGACATTAACGTCTTGCACACACGTGTAACGGAAACGCAGCTGATGTGACCCCGCCGCTGACCCCGCTCAGACCTAACGCATCGCCGCTTCTTCCTCTCCCCGCCCCGCCCTGCCCCGCGCAGCCCGCATGAAGATTGGCTGCGACAACACGGTGGTGAGGATGGTGTCCAGCGGGCGCTTCGTCAGCCGCGTGTCTTTCAGCTACAGGCTGCTGGACGGCCAGGAGCTGCAGACGATCAAACTCAACAACGTGGAAGATTTCTGTTTCAGCAACTGATCCCGGCGGTGGGGGGGTCACGGCGTGACACACGCGGCGCTTGACTGCCAAACATTTCTAGAGTCACTTTTTTTTTTCCCTTTTTTTTTTTTGTTGTTTTTTTTTTTCCCCCCCTCACTAAAATCCAAGGAGACTGAAGTAAAAATGAAAACTAATAAATATCCTAAGGTTGCGACATTCACTGGCATTTTGAATTCATTCCCCGTATCCTCTCATTTTAATACATTTATTTATTTATTATTATTTTTTTATGGCTCACTGTTGCAGCATCTCAGCTGTCGTTTTGGTTTAACGCCTTGTTTGTAACGTGTATTTAGAATCGAGGTGGGATCATTGTGATTCTTGAAGATGAACGGTGCTAAGCGGAGCGCTACGTCTGTCCGGTTCGTGCGAGCGCGCCGAGTCGGTTCATGTGGCGCAGAAAGCAAAATAAAAGAAATGTGAGCATCTGGCGCCGTTATGCAGTGAAATTTGGTTAAAAAAAAACCAACAACAACAAAACCACACACTTTTGTAATAAATTTATACTGCATGGCAAAGCATCCAGTGGTGGCTGTCTTATTTCAGTTGACACAAAATATTGGGCTTAGTAAGAAGAGCGGTCGAGCAATGAAAAATTTGAGTTCAATTGCAAAAAAAAAAATAATAATAAAAAGATTATTTTCCTATTAATTTCTGAAAAAACAAGAAAAAAAATCTAAAAAGTTATTGAACGTAGCTCAAAGGGAACTTGATGTGATGCAAAAGCAATGTCATCAGCATAATGAGTGATGGACGGTAACATATGGATAATTATTTCTTAAATCCTCAGCTATAATTCAGGCTCACAATCACTAAAACTGTGAGCCAGATACCACAAAAATGACAACAAATATGATGTATTTTCTTCAAAGGTTTTCAGCATTTTTCCTTTTTAATCTCCTCAAAGTTATTGGCTGTGAATGAAGGCGTTTTGTTTTGTCCGTGCTTCTGTCCCGGTGGCGCTTCGGACCGGTTCAGTGTCGCATCTTTGGGATTTCCTCATTTTTCTCGCAAACTTCACCTTCAACATGTGACGTCGTTCAGCACTTAAAGGTACAGACCACGGTTGACCTCACGTCCTGACCTCACAGGGGCTTTGAGAGCAAAGCGTTTCCGAAATGCTCAAAGAAAAAGCGTTCCAAGTTTGGAAATAGAAAAGGAAAAACACCCTCTCAGGATGAATGGATGGCGAGCGGCTTTCGTTGTTCAGTCAAAGGTTCTCCTGCGTAATTGTATTATTTTATGCATCCCTGATCTGGAACACCTGCAGGCATCGCATTTGCTCAAACCGTTTGGCAAAAGCATCGAAACGAATGCAATTTAATGGTCACTGACCGCAGAGACAATGCAATTCTTAGAAAAAAAAAAAAAAGAAGCAGATTATCATTTTGGATTGTGCAGAATGGACAGTGAAACATGAATAATCGATGAAAAGGACAGACGTGGTTTAAGCGTCGGCCTTTGTGCCGGCGCTCCGGTCCTCTCCGGGTCTCCTGCGACGACGAACAACGCCGCCGTCACCGTTGACCGTTTCTGCCAAATCACTTCCTCCCACTGTGGCAGCAGGCGAAAGCAGGAGCTGATCTCCGGCCAGAGGAGGCGGACGCGGCGCAAGTCCTGCAGGAGCGTTATCTTTGACGGACGCCTGCAGCCGCGGTTCGGGGTGAACGGCACGAAACAAAGCAGACCGAGTACGACGGGAATTATCCCATGTTCGACCCCAAACTACCACCTGTTCACCTCTATGGCTTCTCATGTACAAAACATTAAATATTCTTAAAAGAAAAAAGAAGATTATTACCTTATTTTAGTATTAGGTTTAGATGAATAAAAATCATCATCAACTGCATTTGATACACATTAGTCTGGTTTCCGTTTACATATTTTGTTCATATTTCAGATTTCAGTAAAGTGCTTTGAAATGGTGAATGTAAATACATTGATTTGAATTCATGGCGAAATAGAAGTAAATCTTTTTTTTTTTATGTTAAGTGAAGTAAAAAAAAAAAAGAACTAAAAAGCAAATTCAAATTTTTGCTGTCAGTCATTTGTCAATGTATTTGACCACCGTCATTAATCAAAGTAATCTCGATATTAAATGTGTTTTTTAATAGCTTGTTGTTATTTTACAACATCAACATCAACACAGCTGCAGGGTGTTGTAAAATATTTGACCAATATTAGTACAAAATGACTGATATTAGCGGTGAAATACTAATATTTTACTAATAACATGCTTACTGATATTAGTAGAAATATTCACAATATTAGAAATATTAATGTTCAAATTTATTGAATGGAGATTTAGGGGAGAAAAGAAGGTTCAGCAAAAGGCAATGAAAACGTAAACACTTGTTTCCTTTTAGCAGCGCTTCATTCTTGTTTTCTTTTTTTTTTTTTTAAATACGAACAGATCTCCATTTCTATAAAATGTTGTTTCATTACGAGGCAATCTTTTTCCTTCAGAAAGTAAAAAAAAATAATAATAATAATAAAAGAAAAAGTTGTCCCTTCCCACTGTCACCTCGTGCTTGCTAACTCAGAGGCGTGTCAGTGACGCTTCAGGTCAGTGCAACCTGCTGTTTTCTTTAAGAAACGGTCATTTTATGAATGCATATGAAAGAATAAGCTCTGATTGCCATAGCTTGTCGTTTTTCCCAAAATAAACTGCGACTAGATTTGATTCCACTGGATTGTATTTCAGAAAATTGCACTAAATGAAACGAACGTAGGCTGAATTCAACGCAGTTTAGCAACATTGGAGCTCTTTCACATATAAAGAGGTTTGAGATGATGTATATTGTAAAAAAAAAAGCTGAAATGAAAGAAATAAACCTAATTTCTGTGAGGCGTTCAATGGCCCATTCCGACCATCAGACAACGGGATTTACTGGTTGCCCCCCTGCGGTCCGGCTGTTTGAGCTAAAATTAATGTAGTTATTTAAATTGTGGCCTAAAGCCGTACATCAGTCACATCTCGTTAACTGAAATGTTTTAATCACTGCCGACAGAGCCGTGTTTTAGACTGACAGGTTGCTGCCGGTGACGGTAGCTACGCTGAGCTCGGCTGCTGCGCTGCAGATTGAGGAAATTAGGCTTGACATTTTGAATCCAGCATCTCTGATGGGAAGATTATCAACAATTTGTCTCTCAGCGTGAGCTCCGAACAGATACAGACGCTCGATGCGGTGCCTCTCGAAATACCACTAAATACATATTCATGTTCACAGGAACTTTCACACTTTAAAAACAAATCTTTCGCTGTTTTTTTTTTTATTTTTTTTTTTTTTTTATCGCTAACGTACATGCATATGTAAACATAAGAAGAAGATTGGAAGGTTTTAGTGCGTTACAGTGAAACTGAGGTATGTTTGGTTAAGTTAAGGTTGAATTAACCGGGAACTGGGGGGGTCAAAAGTTATCAAAACTTGGACTGCTTATTGATGTCTTCAAAAATGTGAATAAAAGCTTGTTCTTAATGTTTTGTTTGGTGAAATGAAGCTTAACTAAGTAAAAAAGCTCATCATTGAGGTACAATTAGTTAGGATGTAACTCCATCTTAGAATATTGTTTTCTCACAAATTAAGTTTTTTTTTCATACAGAAATCAAGATTTTTTTTTACAGATTTTTTTTGCCTGTTGCCTGTTACGATATACAAACTGCTGTACTGTATTTCTTCATTTTTGTTACTTTCTATGGCTATTATTATTACATGTTTCGTATACGGCACTTAAACATGGAAAGGTCACACTTATTGTCTGTAAAAACACCCACAATGAGAAAACAGTAATAAAGAATAAAGTCGTGCTTTCCAGTTTTATGTTCTTCTGACGTTCTTTGTAAGCTGCAGGAAGACGATACGAATGCTGTCAACGGTTTTCCTCAGCGCAGACGTCCACTGCATAATGAGCTCCGTGCGATTCATCTGTGAGGTCTTAAATTACCTGGCAACCAATCAGTCGCCTCCGGCTGCATTCAGGCTGTTTCCAGGAGCTCGGCGACCTCCCACATTTAACTAAACATTCTTCTTTCCTAGTCAACGTTTGGGTTTCATCCCAAACCTTAAAGGAACGCTGCTTGCATTTAATTAGTTCAATTCTTCACGAACGTTCTTGAGTAATTGATAACAAATGTGGTTGTGGAAGGACGTGTGTCGTTTTCTCAGTTTGTGAACTGACAACATTTATACCATAACAGTTTTTATCGATATGCAGCACATTAGTTGACTGATTTCAGTTTTTGCTTCTGAGATTAGATGACACGGAGCAACTTTCAGGCAAGCTGGGTTGCGTTTGATTACATTTACGGGTAACAGAGGGGTAGTTTGTGTCGGTCTATTGTCCCAGTTAAGTTCACAGACATTCGCAGTTATGATATGACAAACATGTAAAACTTTGCTACAATTGCTACAATATTTAGCGGCGAAACAGTCGGTGTTTGGGAGATGTGGGGTAATAAAGAAACAACACGTGTGAAGGATGCAAAGAAAGGCGCCGTCATTCTGACAGCGACCAGAATTTGACTGGTAGCTTGACTTCACTTCCCCTACAGGAGTTTGCTTTATTCTATCTGTCTTCCCACTTTCTAAACATAAGCGAGCAGACCTAAGTATGAGCCAAGAGAAAGACAGCGCTTTGCACACACAGAAGGAGAAACATGCAGGTCACTCCTAATGAGTTACGAAACAAGCGGTGACGCACAAAGTGACGAAACAGAAGAACGGACAGCATGGGGGAGATAAAGGCTGGAGGCCTTTTTGAAAGACATTTGTCACAGGTGGCAGCTTCGTTTGGACGGATGTCACATGAAGGAAGGAGAGAGCGTCCTCGTAAAGTTTTGAAACGGGGCCCACCGCCCGATGGAAATGAACGCCGTCTCTCCGTTGGCGCCTGAGCTGCTGAGAGCGAGAGCGGCTCTCAGTCGTTAACGCACGGATCTCACTCGCTCAACTCACTGCACAAACTGCAGGGGATCAAGGTTGAGGGTCGGGGGCTGGGGGGAGAGAGGATACGGAGTCAAACGAAAGCAGCAGTCCGTCATCAGCAAATTCCACCGACTCCTGGGAGCATTTTGCTTTCAGAAAGCAAAATGCTTCCAGCCGTCGGTACGATGAAGGAAGCTCAAAGTGAAGACAGTGAAAAGGTTTAAGACCAACAAAGACACACAGCGCTTTCGGCTGGTCAGCGGGACTCTGAAGGGATTAAGGGAAATGTTTCTGCTTGCACAAAAAGCCAGAGGCAAAAAAATCAGCCTAAACAGTCCGACTCAACCCAGGTTGACATTTTTGGTGAGAGAATGTTCAGGGGAGTGCAGGCGCCCGTTTCACAAAACCCAAAATCTTTTCATAAGAAAGTCTGAAAGACTTCCCCTCTCACAGCTATGCCCAGAACTTTATGAGTCCCCATTCAAGCAATCAATGTCTTGCACATGTGAGCTTTCGAAATAACACCCGAGGTTCTGCGGAACCGAAGGGGATTAAGGATGTTTTCACACCAGCATCGGCACCACCATCACCAAATGAGCGCAACTTTTTTCCCCACAAAATGGAAGCAAAAAAATGGAGAAGCATCAGATTTTAGTGGTTATGCCTGTGGTGAAAGGCCAGGAGTCATTTCTTCCACGAGTGGAAGAAGGTTCTTTGGTCTGACACCACAAACACATCGTCCACCTCGCAGCGCGGTGGGCATCGTATCGAGGGGGACGCTTCTCAGCGCCGGGTTCTGGAAGGACTGTAAAGGCAGAAGGTAAAATAAACAGCAAATCATAGGAAAGTACTGGAGGACCATTTGTTTCCTCCTGAATGGACGAAGAGAACATTTATTTCCCAGCAAGACGACAGCCTGAAGCATCCAGCTGACGCCACACAGAAATGGTTTGAAGACAACAGGGAGGATGCTCCGGAGATTTGCTCAACATTCGTTCAACTTATTCAGAATATGCTTGACCTCGTTTGCCTCTCAGGTCGTCTTTCATCTGCGTCAGCATCCCACATCTGTTGGGATAAAACAGACTCCATCCTTAAATCGCCGTCTCGTGGTGAGAAACTCTCGCAAGCCCAGGTGCGAACAGCCCGAGCTGTTTTGTGATCTTTTCCCGTGTAATTGGGAGTAATTTTCCTCCCACACGAACAAGACGATTACAGTGACCCAGGAAGCAACGAGGCGTCCACGACTCAAACTTTAATGATCTCCAGGAAAGACGGAACTCTGGAAGTTTCTCTCTCTCTCTCTCTTTTTTTTTTTTTTTTCCTTTTTTCCTGGACCGTGACGTCCACAGGAAGAGGATAGCAATCACCAGACTGAGAGTATAAATATCCACATCTGAAAATCATGAATCGACACTCACGGCATTGATTACAACCTTTTTATGAATGCAAAAAAAAAAAAAAAAAAAAAAAGTAATTACTTCATGGCATCTTCCCTCGGATGATTATCCTCCGTTTGATTGCTGCCAATCACAGACAAATTGCATTGTGATGGAGAGGAGGGTTTTTTTTTCTTTCTTTCTTTTCATGCAGGCGCCATCTGTTTGGATAAAAGCGCCACACTCACGCTTTAATTTCAATAGTTTTCTCCCACGTCACCGCCGAGAATGTCAGAGCAAATTAGCCGTCTGCTCTCGGTATTTTGGGAAGTGGACCTACAGAGGAAAACCCTTACAGCCCGAGTCACTTTTGTCCTCGCTGAGCCGGGGACATTAGGAGCTCGGCTCGAGGGGCGGAGGGACGTGTCGGCTCGTTTGGCTGATGAAGCAGGACCCAGGTGGCCCGTGAGGACCGAGACCGCCACGCTCCGCTGGTACGAGCTGCCAAGTTATTTCCCGAAGAGCACGAGGCGCCTTCTCGCCCCGAGAGACGTCCACGGAGGGATGAAGGCTGAGCGGTTAGCCCTGGCTGGAGGTTTACCCCCTCTGCTCGCCGGGACTAATGTAGCACGAACGTAGATTGAAAAGAAAATCCTCCTTTTTTTTTTTTTTTTTTTTTTTTTTTTTTTTTGAGAAATCAGAAATTTCTAGGAAAACATGTGGAAGTTTTGGAGTTTGAAGTGATAGAAAATTTGCTAAGACAAAACAAAACAAAACAAAAAAAAACTCCATTTTTGAAACTTTTTGCAGGGCAAAAAAAAAAAGTTTCAAACGTCGAAAAAATTTCGTCTCGGAAATTTTACCTGAGTGAAGTCGGACCCCCCCCATCTTCTTCAAACCAGACAAAGTGTGGGTGTCAGTCAACTCGACTATGTTTGTGCAGCGAAAATTTTCAGTTGTGCAGCTTTGGCTTTGAAGATATTAATTAAAGTTTAAAGGTCAAAAGGTCAACCCGCTCCCCTCACCCCCCCGCCCCTCCCTTCCTCTTTCATTTAATCAAAACAAAATAGGTGTCAATCAACTTCGGCTTCGTTTGTGCAGCAAAAAATGTTTCCTTTGTGCTGCTATCATACTAAAGATATGAAGAAAAATGTTTCCAGAAAAATGTTTCAAAGGTCATCACTGACCTTCATCAAAGGTCAGTGAAGGCTGGTTGATCTTTAAACTTTCATTAAACCCTCAATTTATTGGTCTCAAATTGGACATTTGACACCAATTTTGTTTGATTTCATAAAAGCGAGGGAGGGGGGGACTGGTTGACCTTTTGACCTTTCAGCACAAACACAAAATTTTGCTGCACATACCAGCATAAACGTCTCTGGTAGAAATTCTATTTCTTAACAGGAGTGAAAGAATTGTGACATTATTTAAGCAAGTTTTAATCAGTGTTTCGGATCGCGGTCCTTCTGAAAGACGTGTGTGAAAGATTTAAATATTTTTGCTTCAAATGCCAACCAAAGTTGGTACGTATGAAACTGCTCGGGTTGCTCAGGAACTCTTGGATTAAATCTCGGAGACAGACGCACCTGTATGAGCATGATGGCAGTTCAGGGCCTCTGCAGGCTAAAAGCAAAAACTCAGCGAATGGTGGAGATGATGCAGTAGCTTGACTCAGGCTTAACGTGAACGCGGCGGCTTTCGGGAATGAATCGGAACTGAAGTCAAATCCACAGAGTTTTATTAGAAAAAAAAAAAAAAAAAAGCACCTGGAAAGAAACGAGCGTCTAAACAAGAGCCGGGACACACAGCAGAAGGGAACATTGCTAGACACGTACACTTTTCCATGACTCCAGCCTCTCCTGGGGGCTGAGAGCCGAACTGACAGGGGAGAAAAATGTTTCCTGCCTAATGAACCATCGGGGAAAATATCAGATATTATACATTTGACATTTACAGTTGAGGAAGAAGGAGAGCGCGTCGACCGGGGCGTCTGTTGGGACACAATCAGGACATGCAGACACGGTTTCGGGTGGCGACGGTGTTTTTCCGAGGGAAATGCCACGGAGCTAATTAGCAGCAGCAACTACTCTTACTTCAAGCAGACAAAGGAGTCTTCCAAGTGTGCGGGATTAATCGTGCAAGACGCGAAGTGATTGAACTGCGGATTTGAGATTTGCGTTTGTTTTTCCAGGTGTCTCATTTGGCGTTCTTGTTCTGCTCCTGGAAGAAGTCGTTGCAGGCCACGGTGAGGGCCGCCACCAACACGACGAACTCGTTGAAGTCCACCTCGTTGTCTTTGTTGGAGTCCAGGTCGTTCATGATTTTCTCCACCAGCATGGGATCTTTCTGAGACTGTGAACAAACACAAACGAGGACAAAAAAAAGTAAGGCAAAAAAATACAACCAAAAGAATTACATTTCGCTCATGCCACTTAACGATTGGTACCGGAGAAAAAAACCCCATTAATATTGATCAGTCTGATCCCTTCTTTACCAATTGAAAAACCTTCCAAGACCTTCAACGAGTTAGTCTTCATAAATTCAAGCCAAAATCATGTCAACAACACTTATGTCCAGTATTTCATCTCAACAAGAGTTCAGCTTTTTAACGGCTGGAGGCAGGAAGCTGTTTAGCAGCCTAGTGTAGGGATTCACTGATACCGACTCCAGCATCAGGTACCAGTCCAACGCCTGATGCCAGGCGACTCATACCTGTATTTATCAGGCTGCTGGCCCTGATCAGTCTGATGGATCAGTCTGTGGACACATAGTCTAACCCAGAAAGCAGCAGTAGCACAGCATAGCAATTTGGCAAAATGGGTAAAAAGAAGACGCTAAGTACTTTGTTCCGAAAGTACAGCAGGCACAGACATTGTTCCAGCACCTCCAAGACGGGCAGTTCCATCAAACGTTCAGGCGAGCTTTACATAATGCATCCATCTGTGCACCTGGACGCACCAGAGATGTTCCTGGGATCTCTGGGTGTTTTGGCAAAACCTCCTCATCCAGAATCAGCTGGGAAGCACTTCGCTCTCCAACCTGCTCGCTTACACTCACAGTCTGCAAACCGCCAGTAGTTTCACATGTTGTTTATTCTTCCTGTAGACGCCACTGTCAAGAATACCTCGAGCTGCAGTTCTCATGCCAGGCCACTGTATGGCACTGTGATTTTAGCATTTCATCGTAATGATGAATGAATCGGAGGTTTGATTCATTAACCAAAATTGTGTTGAACTGAGCAGGCTCCACAGCACAGCTCTGTCCGCCATTGTTTTTGTTATCTGCCAGTGTGTGCTGCTCATGTATGCTTCACACGGAGGCTTCAAAATGTTTTGGGGTATGAGAGACTTTGGTCACTGATGTCATGTAAACACGCAGCTACTTGATCGCAAACAAATAGGTTGCTGGAAGAGCAGCTTCATCTGAACGACCAGGATTAGGGTTAGGGTTGGTAGGGTTAGGGTTATCAAATATATCAAATAAGCAGCGTTAGCCCGGTGCCCCTCGTCGATTTGACCTCAAGGTGGATAGTCGACGATTGTACCATGCAGAGTTTCCGCTATGAAAGGCAAGTCCAAGTGAATCTGAGAGCTGCATTTCAGCGACAGGCGTTGCATGGCTGTTTGCCAAGAAGGAAAGTAGCAAATGTCATTATGGAACAACCACTGGTTGCATTGAAAATGTAAATCTTGATATGTAAAGTGTAGTAAGAAATCAGTTCCGCTAAAATTTGACTGGAAATAAAACTGTTTCAAATTAAGTGGACGAAATGTAAAGGCTTTGAATAGGAGTAATATTGATGTGTAGAAAGAAAGGGCCCCCCTACTCTGATGCTGTGGTTGTTGCCGTTGCCATTTTGGTTGCCTGATGGTTTGAAGAGTCTCACTATCTTCTTGTCTCGCCGCTTCGGTTTAATTACTGGAATTAAGGACTTGGTACAAATTTGTCATCTCTGTCCACCAGGGAGCAGAGAGAAAATGCTGTCGAATGGCCCCAGAGAGACGCATTTCCTTTTTCAGCCTCCTGACCTCGGAGGCAGTCTCAACATTTCACCAAAGGTCCAAGCTGACACTAAAGGCGATTCGGGGAAATGTCAAATTGTGCCTTTCTCTCCTTTTTTTTTCCCCGTACAAAGTGCGTCAAAAAAACAAAAAAAGTCGCTGATGATGTAACAGTTTGTGGTAGAAGCGTGGAATGTGACTTTGCAGTGAGTCGTGTTTGATCGAGACAGTTCGAGTTGTTGAAGTTCGTCTGCTCTAAAACAAATTCGTTTCGGGGTGCGTCCGTTTCCAAATGCATTTATTTATTTTTCCATCGAATAGGACGTTAATGCTTTTGATATTAACGCTACATTTGACTTCAAGGTTTCTGCAAGAATTTTAAATAGTTTAACATTTCAATTGAACAATTTAAGTGAATTGGCGAGTTTGTTTGGAGAAACTGCAGTGAGGAGTCGTCACTTTCCTGTCAGACGTTGCTAATTTAATTGTTGCTTCCTCAGTTTGTCTGCAAACTGTGTTTTATCGAATGACAACCAATCATTTGCAAGTGCCCTTGAGCTCGATCAATCACATTTGGCCACGTCTCCCGGACTCCGACAAATCCGTACCGAGCTCCGTCGGCGGAGGGGAGGTCGGAGGATAACCGAACAGCAAACATCAAATGAAAAACCCTAGAAGCATTTTAATCAGCAGCCGTACTGAACACATGGTCATCTATCAAGTCCTGCGTCTCATGAGACGGGGGGGGGGGGGGTCATACGTCTCTCTCGGCACGAGCCGCCGGTGGACGTCCTGTCCCCGGTTGCGTCTTTCTCTCAAGGGTGAGTGTGTCTCACAGGGCCGCGGTGACATCACGTCTATATTTGGAGTCGATACGGGGGCCACTCATGATTTATATGCACCTGAGGCTTCCCGTCCGCGTGGACGGCAGGGAGACGGAGCGGCAGAGAGAAAGACGTCTGAAGGTGTCTGAGGTTTGAGGCGCTCGGGTCGTTTCTGGCTTCAATCATTGGGAATTGCCGGCTTCCCGAGCCACTATCGCACCGGCCCAGAGTCGGGACTTATCTCAAATGACCCCATTTGTCTCTCCCCCCTCCCCCCTCCCCCCTCCCCGCCCTTCCACTCCGTCAACGCGCGATGATGTGAGAGCAGCGAGTCCACTCTGACTGCAGGATAGCCATCGGTGAAAATCGATTTCCTCTCGCAAGGTCAGAATGGTAAATTATCTGGAAAAACGCCGTCGCTTAATTTAACGTCGCTTCCTCCGAAGAGCCAAATATACCTTGAGCAAGTTACTGCACTTATCATACAGCTGGGTAAGTCTGCAACCCGAAGCAAGAACTTTGATGCGTTACATAAAAATCGGGGGGAGGGGGAAAACCACATCCATGTCCGCAGCGTGGGTCTACTTTACCGTGAGGAAGTCTGTGAGCTCGCTGTGCAGCAGCTCCTTCAGCTCGCCCTTGTTGAGCTTGTGCTTATCTCCGTCGTTCCCAGAGTAGTTGTAGAAAACCGTTATCAGCGCGCCCATGGCGCCCTCAAGCTGGCTCGGCATTCTGCTGGAAGATAACTCCTGTAGGCCCCTGGAAACAAACTACTACCACAACAACAACAACAAAAAAAAGGGACAAACGGTCAAAATGAGAAAGGTAAGTCGATCGCTCGCGAGCGAGGAAACCTTCCGCCGACCTGCTCAGAATCCTGCTCAAGTGTCGCGCCGCGGCTGGCTTGCTCGGGAATGAGAAGGAGCCGGGCGGGCGATCCTCTATCTTTGCGGAGATAATTAATTCCACAGGTGAGGAGGGCATGGTAACTGTCTGTCTTTCCAGATTTAATTAGCGCCCTTAAGTGAAAAACAAAACATGCACCGGCGCAACCCAGGAGACCCTGTGGGAGTTGATCAGGGCCTGAGCCACACAGGGGCCTTTACACACACACACACACGCATGCACGCACACACACACACACACACACATCCCAGACGTGACTCCTACACTTCTTCAACGGGAGGATGGGTTGAGACCTGTTCCTGCTGCCGGTGATGACGATCATTACGAATGTTCCACTCACCTCCATTCATGTTTCATGTCTCTTCCAACAGTCTTGAGTTCGTGGTCAGTTGAACTCATGTGGCAATTTGTCATAGCCGTACGCCTCTCGGTTTGAACCTGGACTTTGACTACGCCCCTGAGGAAACACTGGGATGCTGTTTTTATTGTTACTTGCAACGAAAAGCGAAACGCGTCGCCAACACTGGAATGATGCAAACATCAAATGACGCAAACAAACAAAACAAACTTAAGGGAAAGTTTTCTATAATGACACTTAAGACAAAAGCGGAAGGTGTTTTTTTTGTTACATTATCAAAGCATTTCACAATAAAATCTTATAAACAAATTCTTTGGTGACCCATGTGAGAGTGTGGATTCACTTCCTCCAAATAGTTTCACGGATTGGATTCTTTCTCTACCCATTTGATCCGAGTCCATATTTATTATTTTAGTCATTCCACATCATTTGCTTCTATGTTTTATTTTTTCTGAGCTTCAGTTTAACCCAGCATCAGTTTTAACATGTTCAGCACTTATTCCTCCTCAATCATCTTCGGCGCTTTCACGAATCCTGCCCAGCCTTTCCTCACGTCTGCCATGGAAACCAGAGGGACGCGTCATCAGGTCTGTCGAAACCAGCCCTGCTGTTGTCCTCGTCGCCGCTTCCCCGGTTTCACCTCCGAGTCGCCGTGCTCTCATTGTTGGGTTTATTTTTAGCCTTTCCGGCCCCGCTCCCTTTTGTCATTTCGTGTCCCGACGGTCCTTCTCTGACGCCCTGGCTCCTCCTCTGTCACCGTGTCACGGACCGACGGCGGAGAGCAACACCCTCCTCAGCCTTCAACCGCCTCCGTCTCGCTCCGCGGGGGATGGAAGTTGTCCGACTTCAATTTTGTTTTCCTCCCCCCGCTGCCATGAAGGCAGTCGTTTTCCATTCGTCGAAGGTGACGAAACAGTTTCCCCTTCAGAGCCGCAGATGGTCAGCGAGCAGGAAGCGACCTGTCCAAACCCAGAAACACTGGAACCGAGATGTTTTCAAACCCATGCTGCAAAACTCAGTCAACTCTGAGCGATCACAGATTTCAGCAAGCGGTTGATGGGAAGGTTAAACATTGATCGAATTCGGCAAAGAAGATATTGATCAGTTTCTTCCTGCATGCAAAACAACAGCAACTAGCTGTTGACCCGAGAGGAACTAGTAGACTCAGTGAAATACTTAAACTTTGTACTATTAGCTTGATGTTTAGGATTCACTGCAGTGTTGAGTGCATGACTCTTGCGTGTGCCAGTAAGCACACTTGAAGGATCAGACTTTAAAGCTAAAGAAAACAAAACACGCGCCACTCCAAATACTTTTCAACGCCGCTGTAAATTTAAAAATAAAGCTGATTATTGAATATAAAGTCATAATGACCGAACAGCAAACATCAACATTTTTTTACTGTCTTGCAGCTGGCATAGACAGTTAGCTTGGTCACCGATTGTGGCGTTTATATGATTTTCCTGTAATTGTAAGTTGTTGTTTTTTTTTTGTTTTGTTTTGTTTCTCGCCATCAGCACATCCAGCAGGTGTAAACGAACACCAAGACCCTCCCACCGGCTCTGATTGGTTGATTTTGGTCGGGAGCGGTGCATTTGCGGCAACAGTGGTGCAAGGAGATGGATATTTTCTCAGGTCATCAGTCTCATGACGTAGAGCCACGACATGGCGACAATTTGAACAAATATGTAAAAAAAAAAAAAAAATAAAATAAATAGCATAGTTTTTACATAAAAGTTACATACTTCACCTTTGAGAAGCGTTTGGATCAGTTAATAATAAACCACTGATCTACAGTTCTCTATTTAATTTATTTCACAAATGAAAACTTTATCAGCGCCTGTATCTGTTCAGGAGTGGATTTCTGCTGCCCTCTGCTGGTCGACATGAAAAACAAAAAGCTGCTCAGAGAGCCAAATTACATGGCCTGGTCTGTGATCAGCTGCCAGTGTCACTGTTTGATAAATAATTGATCAAAAATTTCCTCACAAAAAAAAAAAGAAATGAGGATGTTACACAGTCGTTGTTTTGACAGCCAGTTTAATCGACGACCTTCATCAAAAGCGAGTTGCATTTTTGCCGTGCAGAAAGAGTGGAGAGTTAATCCACAGACCGACATGACACACGGTCATGTGTAAAAGGTCCATTTTTGTCTGAATAAGAAATACTCCTAAAGTGACAAGTATTGATTTCAACATGAGCGAGTGGAGAAACAGTGAAGCGGATTGGATCACACCATATTCATCAAAACGTCAAAATTCTGCAGGATTATTTTGTGACACCATAGAGACGAGAGCCGCAGTCGCTGCTCCGCTTCTGTCCGCTTCTTTTCAGTACATGACAACTTCCTCCATGATTAATGACTCTTTGGGGCTCATGATGTTTGTGTATGAGCATGTGTGTGTGTGTGTGTGTGTGTGTATGTGTGTGTGTGTGTGTATTCTGTATTTGTTTCATCATCTGAGACTGTGGGTGACAGATCCATTGACAGACCGAAGGGTTAGGGGGAGCAAATACGACCTGATGAGTCGTGTTTAATCGTTAGTCAATCTTCATGTAAGCAGAAATCGAACCCATTGGTTTCGTTTGCGACAAAGTCAGATTCGCGAGAAAAGCGGAAGCTCTCGCTCCATGATTCGGGTCAAAAATGAGAGCTGTTGTGGCCCGGCTCCTGAGTCCTGGCTGCCGTCCTGGCACCCATGAAAAAGGGGCCTTCACACACAGCCTTCTCTTAGAATGCAGAGGGTGGTGGTGATGGAGGGAGGTGGGGCTTAACATACATAAGAGGCGAAGACAGTCCGCCAGTCCAATTTGGCACGGCGTCACCAGACAATTTGCTATTGCTGAACCTTTTCAATTGGATCTTTTCAGTCGTTCAGGACCTCTTTTTTACCCTCTTTCGGGGTTTGTAAGAAAATCAAAAATACCCCTTGGCTCGGTCTTTTCTGGATGAGAAACGGCACGTCAGTGATGAGCGCGAGCAGGTTGCTGAGAACTGAGGCTTTGTCTTGGCTGACGGCTGTAGGAAACTTGTCCGGGGGCGAGTCAGACGCCTTGGTCCTGCAGCCTCTCTGGGACTACCTCCACCAGAACCACCACGACCTGCTCAGGAGCCCTCTCTTCCCCGTGGTCCTCTCCGTCACCACCTACTTCGTCCTGGTTGGTATTTACACTGCGTTGGACCTGCTGGCTCCCACCTGGCCCTCCGTCAACCGCTACCGGCTGCATCCGGACAAACCCATCACCTGGCCTAACATCTGGACCACCCTGGGCGTCACCGTCCACAACCACCTGCTCTTCATCTTCCCCGCAGCGATTGCGCAGTGGCTGTGGAGGCCGCCGACCCCGTTGCCTCCGGAGGCCCCCTCTCTCTTGAGCTTCTTTCTCGGCATCCTGGGCTGCATGATCGTCTTTGATTTCCAGTACTACCTGTGGCACCTCCTGCACCACCGGGTTCCCTGGCTTTACCGCACCTTCCACGCCATCCACCACCAGTACAACCAGCCCTTCAGCCTGGTCACCCAGTACCTCTCCGGCTGGGAGCTGTTCAGCGTGGGGTTCTGGGCGACGGTGGACCCCATCCTGCTGAGGTGCCACTGCCTCACGACGTGGGGCTTCATGGTCTTCAACGTTTACGTCTCCACCGAGGACCACTGCGGCTACGACTTCCCCTGGGCCATGCACCACCTGGTGCCCTTTGGCCTTTGGGGCGGGGCCCCCAAGCATGACGCTCATCACCAGCGACCGGGGACCAACTTTGCCCCGTTTTTCTCCCACTGGGACTGGCTCGGGGGAACCAACACGGTGCCAACTGCCCCTGGCCAATCTGCCTCAGAAGAGCCAGAAGACATGAAAGAGAGAAAGGACTAACGGACTCTCACTCACTCAAACTCTTTTGGACCTTCTCACATTCCGACACTCCTGTTTTTTTGTTGTTTTTTTTCTATCTACACTCTTGCAACTTCTCCCAGTTTTTGTCATCTTTCTTTGAAACTAATTGAAAAAACAAATTCAATTAGTTTTTTCACTAATTGAATTTGTTGGAAATCTCTCTGTTGCACCTAAACTGTCTGCTAAAAATGTAAAAAGATTGTTTCTGTCTGCATTGATGGAAAGTGATGGCGTATATCATTCCTGCTTGCCTCATCGATTAGTAGGAAGTGGGACATTGATCAGCACATTAGATGTGCATTAACGATTTTGATGACTCGTTTGACACAGTGTAACGTTTGCTTCCTGTTTCACAGTTGGTGACTGTCTGATGTTGTTGTGACGGGAAGCACTTTGAACTGCCTTGTTTCTGAAATGTGCTCAAAGAAATAAACTCATTTTCAAGACTTCTCGCTCGTCCGAATATCTTGGTGTGTTGCCGCTTCTCTTCGTCTCCTTCTCAGGCTGTTTCTTTGTTTTTTTTTGCGCATCTGCAAAACCAATCAAAAGCAAATGAAGGGAAAGATCAAGGCTTTCAAATCAGATCTGTGCCGTCAAACCTCCCCTAGTGCCTCTTCTCGAGCGTTCGGCGGCGCGGACGCTCGTCCTCTCTCTCCTCCAGCTTGCACACATGAATGGTCGGCTTTTAGCCGCGTCCCGGCATCAAGCGTGGTCGCAATGTTAATCCAGCAATCTGACCTTCCCAGACAAAATGCTCTGGCTGGAAGAGCTGCGAATGAGGCTCCTCACAGGGAGGCGTCTCAGGAACGCTCAGTCTGCAAGGGGAAGAGAAACTAGTTTGGAACGATTCGGAAACTTAAACCTGCAGAAATCCCCAGGATTCATGTTGACCATATGCACGTGTAGCCGCTGTTTTTTTTGTTTGTTTGTTTGTTTTTTTTTACCATCTTGCATTCAAGCCACACGGCCGCATTTATTGGAACGTTCATTTGTCACTCAGAGACAGAGTTTCAGACTACATTTACTTCTGTAACTTTTTGGAAAAAGTCTTCTGTTAAGAGTATTTTCTACTACATTGTACATTGTAGTTTTACTTGGGTCATTTTACCATGAAGTATTGCTACTCTTACCTGAGCAATATTCCTGGATTAAACAAAAATTCACCAAACACAGCCGCAGTTTTTGTTAAAGTTTCTTATCAAAAGAAACTGATATATATATGATTTTATTGATATTTTGTAATTGCTTCATTTGTATGACTTATTTTCATTTTTATATGTAGAATACCAAACAAATTCAACGTAGTTTTACCTTTTGATGATGTAATTTGTTAATATTAAGTGATTGGTTTGTTTTAATCGGTTACTGGAAAATATTTACCTCCTCTCCCCGCACCCCTCCCGAGTAAAACTTTGGGGCGTTCTGTGAACTCCACTGTTACACTGATTGGTTTCTCCACTTTTCCACAAACCTGCACTGTTTTCTGGAACCAGCAGAAGTCACCCTCCCTGCACACACATGCACACATATCCGCATGAAAAAAAACAAAAAAATAAAATGACTCCAGCCCCTAAATTTGACTATCAAATTAATCGAACTAACAAAAAGCACATATCTAATTTTAGACCATGTTTGGTTGCACGTAAACTAAGTGACTCACGGAACATAAAAATGACTCACGGGCCATCGAAACGCCTCATAAACCCGCTGTTTACCACCATGCCACCGTGGTGACTGAGGCCAGAACTGGTTGAACTGGTTTCTGGTGTTGTGGGAAGCTGTTGGGACATGTCAGTCTGTGCTTGAAAGACTTACTGACAGCCATTATGAAGCTACATCTGAAGAGCAAGGAAAAGTCTGAGGCAGGCGAACCTCCGTCACATGATGCAATGTTAGTAGTATGTGCAAAAATATGCCTCCGGTGGAAACAGTGGATCGGAAACACATGACAAATTGTCAGGGGATCAGGTGCAAACTTTTTCAAAGGTGTGCCTCCCATTACACCGAGTGTAAAACTAGCAGCATTTCACAAAAAGGAACAGTCACACTTCATAATAGCAGTGTGGCCACTTTGTATGGGGCTAAAACGATGCCAAAACTGAAAAATGACACTGAACAGAGATGTCGACATTTTCAAATTAACATTAACCGGAAGCACTGAAAAGTGCTGAAAGCGAAACGAAAATTGGCAACGAAACCCCAGGTGTGTACAATAAAGCAGATTACTCATGAGCAATTTCCAAAGACAGTTTCTCGTCTCTGACAGTTTGTTCAGTGTTGCAGGTTTTTCAGTTTGAATGATCTGGACTGTTTGGTTTTTTGGGGGGGTTTTTTAGCGCGTGTGGGCATGTTTGCGGGGCGTGGCGGCGCCTCAGGACCACTTGCCATGTGGATTGATTACACAAGCAGACACTATGCTGACTGCGCTAACACATTTTCTGCTCAAAGATGTGCAACGGCAGCTTCAGGTCGAGGTGACTCTTTCAACCAAATCTCGTCTTCTCCCGCTCTTGCCAACATGATGCAGAGAACCAAAAAAGACTCTGTGTGAAAACAAGATTTTATTTATTTTTTTTATTGTCTACAGTTTCAATTGGTCCTTTTCACTTTCTGTGCAATATTTTCTGGACCGTACTTTTTTTTTTTTTCAGAGTCAATATTAAGATTTTCAGTCATAATTCTGTTTTCCAGTGCCAATATTTTTTGAAGTTTCACGTTACGCAGTCATGGTTTTTGCCCTGTAGCTTTGCTTCTGTCAGAACGGCGATGTGTTCATTCAGCAGAGTTCATGTCTCAGTGGCTCAAAACACAAAAGAACTCGATACAACAAAAGGGTTTAGAATGACCTAATCAAAGTCCAATTGTGATACTTCATTTTAAAAAAGCTTGACTTTTCCAAAGAAATACAAAACAAAAACAAACAAAAAAACCTCCAGTGATACCGAATAAAACCTGTTCAACAGCAAAGACTGGGTCAAAATTCCTCTGCATGGAGGCAAACAGATGAATATCGGTCATTAAAAAAAGCTTGTTGTCGCCTCAGGGTATCGGAGAACCAGTTATTATGTTTTGGAGGAAATTATAGAGGCCGGGTTAGCTTGGATAGCGTCTTCTCTCCGAACAAATGAAAATAAACAAAATGAGGCAAACGTTCTCCATCCCAAAACTAAGCCCTTCTTTTCATTGTTTGTTTTCAAAAAATGTTCTGAATCACGTGTAATTTTCTTTCCAGTTCGTAGTCGAACGCCACTTCGTGTTGGTCTTATGACATAACAGGGAAATGCATCTACGTTTGTGGTTTGAACGTGATAAAACATGGAAAAGGTCAATTCTGCGAACATGCACATGTGGCGTCAAAATCAAATCAAAACGACAGCTGACATATTGAGTCAGTGCAAAGCTTGATTTGGAGGATAAAATGGAAAAGTCAGTCATGGCTTTTGATTCCATTTCGCCTACATTTCCATATTCATAATCTCCTAGTGGAGCTCACGTAAGAGAGAGACAGATAAGTTTTTTAAATCAAGGAGAGCAGATAAGGTGATGTCGCATGGAAAAACAATGCAGCCATTGTTTTGGACAAAGACTATCTAGTCAAAGGCCTATTTGCAATCCCAGTCCTTGGTTGAACATTTTAAGATAAAGTGGAACTAACATGGCGACGCAGAGACATAACATATTATCAAGCCACAACAAAGAAGGTCGGTTTGCATTGGTGTGTTTGTGCAGCAAAGTGCTTCTCCGTTTTTTAAATAACGTCCAGCACTTTTGTTTAATTATGCCAAAACTGTTCCTTGGAAAAGGAGGCGCGTCAGCGGCGTAACGTGACCAGGGTGTGGCTGCGCTCTGAAAGGAAGGCCTTCTGCCCCGGAGCGTTGACAAAAGGGTAATGTGACACTCTACAGCCAATGATTTACCCACTGCTCTGCCCCGACCGGTCGTCAAAACAGGAACCTGGCGGCGCTCTGTGGGACGCTGGAGCCCTGCGAAAGGTGTGGCGAGCGCCAGGAGAAAGTGAAGGCTTGCCGATTCGCTTGACGTGAATGACCATATAAGGAGCACCAAGGCCTTTTTTTATTGTTTTGTTTTGGGAAAGAATGACTAACCCTGCCCTAACCCTAACCCTAACATTAAAACAAGCATCAGGAAGAAAAGTTGCAACGAAGCCCGTTCGCGGCGCACTCGCCCAGAGATCCGACAATGAAACTAGACACAAGTTTCCAATTGCAGGAGAAAAAGCGAACACCGAAACCAGCGAGATGACGACTTCCCAAGATCGTCTGCAAAATGTGTCTCGTCATGCCTGCCGACATTCCTCAAGCTCACTATCCCTTCTCCGACTTGATCTTTGACCTGCTCTTCGGTGTGCCGCGGTGCTCCACATTTCAACGCAGCACATTCCAGAAATTCCAAGGGTTTCGAAAGATTAAGTGAGCTAAGAGGAGGATGTCCGTCTGCCGGATGACGACGAGGCCCGTGACTCGCGCAGGACGGCACAATGACGCAACGGGACAATGGAGTTTCACAGAAACCGTGTTTTTGTTCTGTTTATTTAGGGAAAGCAGAACAAACACACGTAACAGTGTCAAAAGCTCAACAACAAAAGGTTTAAAATGAATTCAAACAACAGGAACAGCTTTTATGACAAATGTTTAAAAAAATATATAAACATATATTTTCTAGAAATCAGACTGAATAATTGTAGCCATTTAATATATACAACTTGCATTTATGTCCAGGAATAGTATAAATAAAAAAGATGCACTGACTGGCTATAAAAAATAGATAAATAGTGAATTTTTGTTTTTATATATCCATCAGATGTTGAAAATAAAAATGTCCGCCTTTCCCCGTCCATAAACTCATCAACCAACATCAGGACTTCTCAGGGCGTTTTTCTGTGTCTATGAAAAGGTTAGAAATATCAGCTTCAATTGGTAAGTGGTAATAATCTCGCATTTCTTCTCATTTCATGTTTGATTCTCAACTGGCACAAAACGCACACTGGAATCAGCAGATCCCTCCTCAAACATTGGAAATCTGTGCTGTCCAGGAAAATCCCACTTAACGCATCCCATGCCGTAAATATCAGCCTTTTAACAGTTGATCTGACATGTTTACATCCATTTACACATAATATAACATTGAACAAAACATATAATGATTCACAGTTTAACACTGAGCAGCTCCTGATAAAGTCACACATCTCAAGCTGCAGTGCTATCGAGGTTCAGAGTTCATCTTTGGTCGGGTTCACGATGGACGACAACATCAGTGCAGAGGAGTGGAAGCACCCACAGCGTGGAACAGTCTGGGCTCCGTCGCTAACAGGTGCTGCTCTCCGTGTTGGTGCTTCCGGACATGAACGAGCGGCTCTTCTTGGAGTACTTCATGGAGCTGTACACGGCCTTCTCCTGCTCCACGGTTCTGTTGCTGCGGCACAGCAGCGTGTTCTTCACGTGCTCCTTGAACTCGTCCGACACAAAGTAGTAGATGAAAGGGTCCAGGCAGCTGTTGAGGCTCGCCAGACACAGCGACGTGATGTAAAAGCCGTAGCCCTTGTCTACCATTTTGGTTTTCACCAGGACATAGTGCACCACCAGCATTACGTTGCTGGGAACGAAGCAGATGAGGAAGGTCACCAGGACAACCAGGATCAACACGACGGCTTTGCGCCGTGTCTTTGTCGCACTGCTGTCGACCGTGTTGCTCCCCAGAGTTTTGAGCAGCAACACGTATGCGACAATGAGTACGATGCAAGGGATGAAGAATGAGACTGTGGCCATGAACATGAAGTAGAAGAATGGGTACTTGATGTAAGGGTACGGGTCGTCGGCTTTTGAGTCTATGGCGATCACATCGTGGCAGGTTGTCATGTTCGTGCCACGGATCTCAGTTGTGTGCTTGTACAGGTACAGAGGAGTGGAGGTGATCCAAATGAAAGCCCAGATGGCCACACAGACGCCGATAGCGACTTTGTTGTTCTTCCTTTGCGAGCTCAGCGGGTTCGCCACGACCCAGTACCTCTGCACGCTGAGGCAGGTGATGAACAGCACCGAACTGTACATGTTCCCGTAGAAGAAGCTCACCAGGACTTTGCACAGGGGCTCGCCGTAGAGCCAGTTGTTTCCATTTACATGGTAGGAAATTTTCAGAGGCATCCAGACAACAAACAGCAGGTCAGCCAAGGCAAGGTTGGCCATGTAGATGGAGGAAGGGTGCTTCTTCTTGGTTCTGAAGAGGAACACCCATACGGCCATCCCATTTGCAGTCAGGCCCACCACGAACACAACGGTGTAGACGATCGGGAAGAAGACGGTGGTCAGGCCGCTCTGCAGTACATCTAATGCGACATCATCAATAACGGTTCCACTCTCAGTCAGTATTCCAATAAAACTTCGGCCTGAAACAGACAAAGATAGAAGAGACGTTAGCGTAAAAGCCGATTCATGTATGGTATACTTCTCTCCTCTGAACAGCTACATAGCTGTTCAGTTACAATCTCTTGACTTCAATTGATATTCATATTTTTTTATAGGCAGGAAAGAAGGTTTTGATGTTAATCCGTAAAAATACGACAATAAAGTAACTTTAGGAACAGAATTATTTCTGCGGTGGTTGTGGAAGACCGAATGTCTGGCACTCTTCCTTCAAACAGGACTTGTTTGAAGTTCTCAGCCAAAATGACAAGAATACTTCTAAAACATTACATATAAATCACATTCCATTAATGCTTAACACACAACCGTAGTTGCAGCTTCAGTCATTTTTAAACATAATATACTTCATTTTCTTTATTTAGGAAATATGAAACCTATAAAGAATTTGAGAGGGGAATCAAGACCCGTCTCAGGTTACAGTCTAAGACACCATTTCATAGAAGCGTCAAACAAGTATGACAGGCTTCTACCACACAAACACCTTGTAACAAGCAAAAAGAATGGTGGCGGTAGAGGCGTGATATGGGCTGCAATTCCAGACACAGGACACGGTGCACAGTTCAGTGACTCCGAAAACAAGGAGGCGAGGTTTTCTGCAATCATATGCGAGGGAACCAGACTCTCTGCTGACGCTTGGGAGAAACTGGGTCATGCAGAGGGTCGTCAACTTCGGGCTTTTGTCTTTTTAAAGACTGGTAATGTGTGAGTGCACCCTAATTAGAATTCAGTGAAAGGTCATACAGGAAAATCTTTTGAGCAAACATTGTACATGTCAACAATCTTTTACTTTTAGGTGATTTATTTCAATGTCATTACTGGTAAAGTAACTTATTAGGTCACACAGAGCAGCTGATGGCAGGGAGTGTATCATTTACTTTTCTACATTAATTTTTTTATATATATTCATACACGCACACATACATATAGCCTATATTAAAAGCTGTAGGTTGTTTTCATTAAAACTGTAAAACTCTAAAAAGACAAAAAAAAAAAAAAAAAATTCCTTAATAAACAGTAGTTACTATGGTTATTTTCTTGCTTAGGAAAACTGTAGTTTCTTTGTAATTTACCGACTCAAAAAGGTTTAGACCACCTACATGACGTCCTGACATGAAACACGAGCATTATCACTGCAGCCTTTCTGCTCTTGGGTCAGTAAAAGTCGTGCCTCGCGACCCTCTCTGGTCCATGATACGTCGACGCAACAAAAGAGAAAAAAACGGTGTTGGACTCACCTTGTTGTGCATGAACAGCAGAAGCGAAGCCGACAAGCAGCAGAAGCGACGAAATCCACTTTGAATCCATGTCTGCGCGCTCCAGAGTCCAAATGTAACCTCTGCTCGTCTCTCACTTGACGTTTCGTCTTTAAAACATGTCTGATAAGGTCTGTGTCGCCAGAGGACACACCCAGAGACTACCTGTCCTGAGAGTCCGGGCATGCGCATACGTCACTTGTGTAACGCACGCGGCAGTTTCCCCCCTCCGCCACCCCGGGTTTCCATGGCACCCAACTTGTACAATAAGAAACAGATGATTTAGATAAAAGCTTTTGAATGCGGAAATAATTAAATACAGCAGTTTGAAACATTTATTTTTAAGCGTGGGAAAAATAAATATCTTGGTATATAAAAGAAGTGTATATAAATATATATCAATAATAATAATAATTATTATTTTTATAATAAATAATAAAATATATTATTATTATTAAATATATTATTATTAGTAGTAGTACTAATAATAATTAATATTAAGTATAATTAATTGTAATTAATAATAATTATTATTAACAATTGCAATTCGAAAATTCCATTAATGCTGCAACCACACTGAACTGCAACTATAGTTCAGTAGACAGTGACACATCCGCATTACCCGCAGCTGGAACCACGTGCTCGATAAAGAGTTTTTCTAAGTGATGACATTGTGGGACATTTATTTTAGGAAATCTAGGTGTGTCCTGACATTAGTCATTAAAATGTGGAAACAGTGACACCAGCAAGTTTTATGTTTCTGAGAAACGTCTATTTAACGAAAAGCCACAAATAACACAAAGCCCAGCGAATTCTTCATGACAACATGACAGGCTTCCTGTGAAGTTATTGATCAGTTTGAACCAATGAACTATTGGAAGTGTCCCGACTGTGAACACCCACATGGACAGGCTGCACAACAAGTTTTATCCTCTGGCATTTTGACCATTCTTTAAATTTTGTTTTTTAAAAGGGGAAGCATGGTGTAAAAAAAAAAATTTTTTTTTTGTTTGCTTTACATCATGTTACAATGTCCCCTCGTCAAAAAACCGTCCTGGAGTAGCGCTTTGATTCTTTCATGCGTGTTTGAGAAATCCTTTAATCTCCCATGGCAACCTGTGCAAAACGCCTGCGTGGACCTAGCTCCGCCTTGGAGGACGGAGCTCCTCCTCAAAGTTGCAGTTTCCAAGCTTCCAAGCTTTTATTTTTGAGGAAACTAAGTGAGAAAATTTTTCAGCACCCCTCCTCTGTGACTCTCCAACTCAGCTGCTTCAGAGAAGGCAGTAGCAATCAGTAAACACTTGGTGGAACAGCATCTTCTGAGCTCATTACAGGAGCTGCCTCTCTCTGAAACGCTGATGAAAATCTTGTTAAAGGGTTAACAGAAGCCATTTTGTGATGACTTCCTGAAGGCGGAGTTTCAGAAAGAGCAGACTTTTTTTTTTTTTTTTAAAAAGAGACAGAGAACCAATTTCAAGGCGTTAAAATACAAAGTCACATTTCTTTCCGTGGGCAGCAAAGACGTGTATAATTTGAAGGAGACTCAAACTGAAGTAGCTAACTATTTTACAATGACTACCTATCCATCTATGGTAGAAAGACAAAATTATACAGAGTCACAGTTGGTCAGGAAGCTAATTAGTTTGGCCATAATTGGTTTTGGTGACGTAACACTCAAAGCTCACAGTGCTGAAATGGTGTATGACCGACCCTGAATGGGAACAAATGGTAAACATGTGTGTTATGAAAATAAGGAACAACCAGTTTGACCTTTCCAACAGTCCGCCACACAATACACACTCAGCCACAAAGGTCTTTTTTAGTTCCACATGCGGCAGCTTAAGATTTGATTAATCTCGCTGCAATCTTTTAGTAACATTTTTAAAAACTTTTAAAAGACACTGTTTGAACTTTATGCCATCCAGAGGTTGAGTATTAACTGGGTTGTACGACAAGGCAAAACCCAGAAACCCTTAAAAGGAGTCAAATGTCCATTTGAACACATTGATCATTTTTGCAAAAAGCAGCCTAAGCTGGGGTAAATAAAGGTGTTGGAGGGATCAGAAGGAATTGTGTTCAAAGTAGGTTAAAGAAGTGTCAAGCAGATGTAAACTTTTTTATTATTAAACACATAATTGAGCATAAAATGATCAAATTCACACACTTCTTGATAAAAGTCTTATTTGAATCGAACAGAAAATTACAATGTTTTCCCCATTTATCCATAATATTCCTAATCTGAGTTTTCCCAAACTGATGCGTTTAAAGACCAAACATAATGGGAGTTTCAGCTTTTGAATTCATTTGGTTTACAAAGATTTCTCCTTGCTTGTCTTCACTTAGAGCCAATTAAGATTTTATATATATATATATATATATATAAGAAATCAATTATTAAGGTAGTTTTACATAAATTACTAGGTAAAAAGTGTCATTAACAAATTGATTTACAGTTTTGTCACACACAAAAAAGGCTACATTCATTTATCTAAAACCACAACAACATAAGTATCTTCTATGTGATCAAGGTCAAAGATGGCAATAAAATGAGGCATATAGCAGAATACATAAAATATGTAAAAAATACAATAAAATAAAACTGTACAAATTATTTTTCAATAACAAATATTGACCACACAAAAAAAGAATCTAGAAGATCGTAGACCTGTTCTGAACTGCTCCAACTCGAGATGTATTCTCTCGTCTTAAGACTATACGTGAGCGGTCTGACGGGGGTCGCACTGGCACCGCCTGTGGTTTTACGACCCTCCCGCTTCCCCGCTGTCCCGCCTCGACATCCTACACGCTCCTCAAGAGCATCGCGCTGAGACCAGGGGAGGGTTAATCATGCCACCGCCATCAGCAATCGCTGCTCTGTGTGTTTCGCGTACTGCTGGTGGTGTACGAGCCGCTCTTCTTGGAGAACTTCAGAGCGCTGAAGGAGACCTTTTTCCGCTCGACTGCCCTCTGACTTCTGCACAGAAACGTGTTCTTCACGTGCTCCCTGAAGTCTTCGGAGATGAAGTAATAAATAAAAGGGTCCACGCAACTGTTGAGGCTCGCGAGGCACAGGGTGGTGATGTAAAACCCGTACCCGTTGTTCACGACCTCTCCTAGCAGGAGGACGTAGTGCACCAGCAGCATGATGTTACTGGGGGTGAAGCAGACGATGAACATGAGCAGGACGGTGATGATCAAGACCACGGCCTTGCGGCGCTTCTTGGCAATGGTTGGGTCCCCCATGCTGTCCTGGAGAGCCCTGAGCATAAGGACGTATGATATGATGCACACAACTGTCGGGACGACGTATCCCAGCGTTCCCATCGTCAAGAAGTATCCAGCCGCAGTCTTCTTTTGGCTTGGCCTGGTGACATCGTGGCAGGTCCGGATGCACATGTTTGGTATGTTTACTTCTTGATCATAGCAGTAGAGAGGAATGGTGATGAGCCACACCAGCACCCAGATCGCTATAGAGACAGAGACTGCTAAAACGTTGCTCCTTTGATGCTGGGACATTGGGTAGACTACAGCCCAGTAACGTTGGACGCTAATGCAGGCGATGAAAGCCATGGAGCAGTACATGTTGCCATAGAAGAATCCCACCAGAACCTTGCACAGCCCATCTCCATATTTCCAGTCGTTACCACTGAGGTGGTAGTCAATTTTTAAAGGGATCCAAATGACGAACAGCAGATCAGCAAGAGCCAGGTTGGCCATGTAGATGGACGACGGGTGCTTTTTTTTGGTCCTGAAGAGGAAAACCCATAGAGCCAAGGCATTGGTGGGAAACCCAATGAGAAACACGACGGTGTAGACGGCTGGGAGGAAGGCGGTTGTGAGAGGGCTTTTCAGGACTGCTTGGGCATCAGGGCCAACAAACACGCCATGATTCGTTTCTGTCCCAGTGAAGCCTCTGTTCATTCCTATGTCTGCAAACATGAAAGGATAAGCAAAGGAACAACATGCTTTATTTTTTTAGAGCTTTCCAGAAGTACTTATAAAACATTAACTTTTTCATATTTAGTGCATAGACGTCAGTGTACTTCAATGGGATTTTATGAAATAGACCCAACATAAGGTAGTGCATAACCATGACCTGAAAAAGAGATGCAGTGCTCTAAAAAGTGTTTCTTCTCTCTATGTTTTACACTATATTTTTCAGATCATGATGCAATTTTTAAGATTGGATAAAGATAACGTGAGGAAATAATGACCTCATTCATTAAATGACAAATTCTGTCCAAAACAACCTGGACCTCTGGGGAAAAGTAACAACATAGCACACACTTCCCAAAAATTTCCATTTTTGTCTTAACAATCCTGTTTCTGACATTAAGGAATCGATGTCTGCAGAGCTGCAGCTGTTCGGGGTTCTTGTGACCTCCTGGTTGTAGTCTATGTGAATTCTGAGAAATGTTGGTCGGTCGGGATCTCCTGGAAAGGCTCGCCAGAGCTGCATGTTTTTCTAACTATGGTTCATTGACGTCTGATGGCGTTAGTTCCGCACGACATTGTTTTCCGAATTGCTTTCAGATCATGTGGTGCTTTTTGAGCTCTGACTAAAAGACTTGAACTGAACATCCTGACTGGCTTCCAAAAACTTTCCGTCCCTGAATGTGTCCAACGAGACTTGGACAGAGGTCCACCTTCCAGCAGGACGACCTAGCAAGAAACAGTTGACTTTAAGACACATTCATATGCTAAAGCAGCCCAGTCAAAGACCAGACCTTCAGTCCTTTGAGAAATACAGGGAAATAAAACTCCTACGTCCAATTGGAGACATTCTGGCCAGAAGAATGGGACAAAATGTACACAAAGTACAAAACCAAACACCTATAATTAACCTTACACCTTACAACTACCCACTACTTTTGTGTTGGTCTATCTCTAAAACCCCACCTGAAATTCAATACAACAAACGTAGTGTTGGAAGAGACGAACTGTCTCCACCAACAAGTGTCTCAACCTAACGGTGTGAGACACCTGTCGTCCAAAATCCCTGTTTATGTCCCGGTTTTCCACACCGATAGCTCACTGAGGTAATTAACAGGAAGAAAAATGATAAAACTTTACCTTCCGTCGTCGCGCACACCGACATGGCCGAGAGTTTGAGTTGACAGACGCGCAGGTTGAAAATGACAGAGAGCGGGCGCGGTCTGCGTCGTCTCGTCTCCTCAGGTCGCGAGAGCACACTTCCGTGACACCTGGGTGACGTCACTGTGCGTCACGTGACTACGCATGGCCCCCATCTCCTCCCCCCTCCCCACTCTAAGACGGTGACTGACCTGGTGATCAGGAGAAGGTTTCGTGTCAAAACGTGTCGCCCTGCTTTCCAGGAACGCGGGGTTGTCACTGAACACAACAAGTTCACTAAACTGGTTTACTGATCACATACTGATCTTAGGGGGAAAAAACCCCCAAAAAACTAGAAGAAAGCGACGTTGCTTCACTAAATGAGAACAGAATATCAGCCAAATTCATTTTTTCTCTCTCTCTCCTTCCGACTCTTTCATCCAAGGTTATCTTTGACTCTTTAGTCAAAGACAGTTCTGACATTTTAGTGATATTTCTGACAAAGGATTTTAGGAAGTAGCTAATATTTATCTGCGCACCAATGTCTCTTCTTCGGCGTTGTTATATAGCGGCGAGGGTGACGTTTGACTCAATAAACGGTGAAACGGCGCCACCTGTCGGCGCAGATGAGTAAGAACACGTTTGATACCATAAGTTTTGAGGTGCGCATGCGTCACCTTTTGGCGACATGTTTTCCGTTTACATGACATTACGTTGGCGTTTCTTTGTGACCCCTCATTCTCACATTTCATTTGAATGTCTTTTTGATGACGCCATCAATGTGCACCGCATCATTGTAGGAATTCAACTCATTTTAAAAGGGCATTCTCACACTCCAACACAATCAATCAATCAGGTTCGATTGATTGACTTTCATTTCATGAGCAAAGTTACTACAATGAATTCCCTTTTCAGTATCAACAAAACCTACTGAGGTACATTTGTTAAATATAAAGTGACCCATTGCATTAAAAAAATAAAAATAAAAGACGGAAAGTTCTCTGCCAACTTAGTGATTTACATATTTGGTCAGCAGATGGCAGCATTCAACTACTTCCCTTTTGACTGGAACCTCTGCTTAATTCAGTTAATTTAACAGAAGTCAAAACATCAAATTTGAGTCTCAAATATTTATTAAGAGGCAGAAATATCACAAAATACAAAAAATATTGTACGTTTTGAAAAGATATAGTGAAAGCTTACATATACAAAAAAAAAAAAAAACAACCACAAAGGGCTAAATGTAACAAGCTGAAGGAATAACTAATAACATTCAGTGTAAAAATGTAAATATACGCAGCAAAAGGTGCTGCGTATCTGGCATAAAACTGAGTTCGACACTCAGTTTTATGCCAGATTTAACTTCACAACCTTTGACTTTCACAACAACAAAACAAGAGATTTCTAGTGTTTCTACTACAGCAGGATGTTTGGTTACCTTCCATTTCAGTGAATCTCAACAGAAACATCCCAACTAAGTGCTCAGTTTATGTAGTAGCCTTAACTTTACAACTTTGTGGTTCTGCATTTAAAAGTACTAACCATTGCCCAGTGCCGCAGTGATCAGACCAACAGTTTCTTGTACTGGCTGTTCAGGTTTGCTTCCAATGAGTTCGTTTTGCTCACCGACGAAGACATGGTGGAGCGTTCGGTGCGGCCGGACTTCAGAATGGGTCTGGTGCTGGATCTGTACGAGTCAGACGACGAATTGGTGAGTCGACCCTTCGTCGACGATCGACACAGCATGCCGGACAGCTGCCTCTGACACTGGGAAGAGCCGAAGTAGTAGAGGAGGGGATCCAGGAGGCAGTTCAGACTGCCCAAACACAAAAACGTCAAGTAGAGCCCGTAGGAGCTGTCGGTGGCCTTCGAGGCATTGTTGGACCCCTCAAACAGAAAGTAGTGTGCCAGCAGGAAGCAGTTGGTGGGCATGAAGCACAGCACGAAAATCACTAGGACTGTCAAGATCATCACCACCGCTCTTGTTTTTTTGCGCGATCGTCCTTGAAGCCCGCGTACCACGCTGCTCAGCGTCCAGATGACTTTGGTGTAGGACCCCACCGTGACAAGAAAAGGCAAAACGAACAGGGAGAGACAGATGGCAATGAAATATATCTTCAACCACAAAATCGCATCGGTGGTTTGGACGTCGTGGCAGGTGGTGATGTTCAGCTCCTTAAGGTCAGCCGTCTGTTCGGAGACGACAAGCGGAACGGAGGCGGCGAAGGACAGGACCCACACGGTCACGCAGGCTTTGACGGTGTTCTCCGTCTTCCTCCAAGCCAGGGAGTCGATGGGGTACACGACAGCAAGGAACCGGTCCACGCTGATGCAGGCTATGAGCAGGACGGAGCAGTACATGTTCCAGTAGAAGCTGGCGGTGACCACTCGGCACAGGAGCCAGCCGAATATCCAGTCGTTGCCCATGAAGTGGTAAGAGATCTTGAAGGGGAGCATGAGGCCGAAGAGCAGGTCAGCGGAGGCCAGGTTCAGCATGTAGATCGCCGCCGGCTTCTTTGGCTGGATGCCCTTAAAGAAGGCCACGATGGCGGCGAGGTTGATGGGAACGCTGATGCAGCACACAAAGGTGTAGAACGAAGGCATGAGTACCGTGGAAATGGGGCTCGTCAGGAACTGTCGCGCCTCCTCAGAGAGGGATTCTTTTGATGTTTCATTCCTTACGGTTCGGTTTGAAGGAACCAATTGCTGATCGTCATCAGGATATTCGATCGGTTCGTATGTGGCTGCTGGACTAAGGACAAAGGTCCGTGGATTAGTGCCTGGCGAAAGAAAAAACAAACAAGCAAATGAGGACCCAAACGGCTATGAACTGAAATATTTACAATTCAAAGAATTAATTCAGAGAAATACAAAGTCATTATGAAGGGCCAAAGGCAAATTAATTTCAGTATGACTATTATTTTTAAGACATCAACCTTAAACAGTAAATAATTTTTTTTTTTTTTTTTTTTTACACTGACTTTTTTTTTGACAAATAACATATGAAAAGGACACCTTGGATGGGTAAAAGCTGCAGATGATTTAGGGCCACGTTCAACCCAGGACCGGCCCTGTGCTAACTTTCTTACACACACACAAAAATAAAAAAATGTAGGAAAAAAACATAATCACTCAAAAGTAGTCTTTAATTTACAATTCATGCTTAAAATTTTTTTTTGGGGGGGGGGAAATAAACTTTACAATGAACCGCCCCGTTATTTAATGTCATGTTTTTCCCTCCAACATGGAGATGTGATCAAATGTTTCTTCCTGCTTGTTTGTGTGCGAAAAGCCACATCAGTTACGTTTTTTAAAAAAGCAGGTTATTTCAGACGGATAAAACGGAAAGGTTGTTTTTTTTTTTTTTTTTTTTTTCCTCACCGTTTCTTTTGAAAGCGTCGGCAGCGGCAGAAAACAAGCAGAGCAGCAGCAAAGATCTCAGGAACCCAGGAACCATCGCGTCGCTGAAACCCAGGATCCAAACCCACAGGAACATCCACCAGACGTGTCTCTGCGCGTCTCTCTCCCACGTCCCTCTGCTGTTTATCAGACTCCCGGAGACTTTTTAGTTTCCGCCCAAATTTAGTACCAAACGCGTCCGTCCCTCCTCCCCCTATGCCCCCCCCCCCCCCCCCCCTAACCCATGTCCGGCACGTCACTCTAATTCCTTTCTCCTGATGTCATCCTTTCCGGTCACATAGCAACAGGCCGACCAGGAGGAAACCATTAAAAAAGATCTACCATGTAAATACATAAACAAACAAACAAACAAACAAATACATAAATGAATAAATAGGTAAATAAATAAATAGCTAAATATATAAATAAACTGAAAAATAAATAAATAGGTAAATAAATAAATAGATAAATAGGTATATAAATAAATAAACAGATAGATAAATAAATAGTGTGAAGTAGATTTTTCTTTAAAGAGAAAATCTTTCATTTGCATCACACAGTGTAGCACAGTGAAGATGTTTTTTCGTGCAGCTGCAGAGGGTGTACAAACTAATTGAACAAGATGTGTCTGTTGAAGTTTCCCAGACGGGTTATTTGGGAACTTGCTGTTTTTTCCCGTGGCCTTCCCTGCATGGAGATGGAGTGTTTAGGTTTCGCATCCCGTGGACATGATAGTGAATGACTGTGTAAGGTTGAACTGTTCCGTCTGTTTTCCTGTGTTTCTTCTGTTTGGTCTTCGAAGATTGAGTCTCCGCCTCTGTTAGCAGAGAGAGGTGAATAAAGCAGCTATGCAGCTCTTGAGTTCGTTAGAGCAGAATGATTTGTCGCCTGATGCAGTGTATTTTTTGCCGTCCGTCTGCAGATGTGTTCAAGATGTTTTTGCTCCCTGACTTTTGTCTGGGCCTCAGTCTCTGAATTGTGCACTTCACAATGGATAAATAAATAAATAGATAAATAAATAAATAGATAGATAAGAAAGAAAAAAAGAAAGAAAGAACAAAAGAAAGAAAGGATGGAGGTCATGGACTTTACCAGACATTCTATGAAAAAAGTGACTCATTGTCTGGAAAATAAGTTAAATGTTTTTTTTTTTTTTTTTTCCATCTTCAGTTTTTGCTTGTGGTGACTAAACTGGACCAGATTAGAGATTCGTCCAACAGAAGGACTTTTATCTCACATACAATCTGAGGTCCACGTGGCCTTGGAGCGAAAAAACGTTTCACCGTCGTCTGACGAACGTTTGTTTTCCTTTTGATAAAAGTGAAACCGACTGGAGTTTTTCAGAGAGTGAAGGATCGGAGCCTTTGTTCCATAAACTTCAGTCTCAGCGTCGTCGACTAGATAAGCCTCGGTTTGTCCCTGCGGACGTCGCAGGGCTTCCTCTGCTTGTGGGAGGCAGCAGATCGTATCAGGAGGAACCGTTAAATACGCAGCAGGAAAAAAAAAAAAAAGGACCACTTTCAGATGCATGATTTTATTTTTATTTGTTTTAATCGTTATCAGTCTTCACGCGAGTCTTGCTGTCCAGGTTTCTGTCCGAATCATATCTAGGAACATATTGCTGGCTCACGATGAGGATCAAAAACAAAATGTTCAGGACACTTGCTGTTTAAAAAAAAAAAAAAAAAAAGCGTTTTTTCAAGGCATTTCCACAGGAACTGACTTCCTGGACTTCTTCCTTTTTTGTCCATTGTAAAGTGTTTATTTATGGCTTGTGTAAACTAATTGCTGAGACTGTAAACACGTCTAATTTTGGTGAGATCACATTGCAGGAGAGTTCACCCCCAGATGGCAGTCGGCCTCGGAGTCACTAGAAACCAGGAGGTTTGCAGCGCCAGACTGAACCGACGAGCAGCAGAAAGTGTTTGATGATTGTTTTCTCTCAGTGTGAGGGGGGCGAAAGTGAGTTTCCGATGACGGGTGGAGGTTTTGGGAGCGGTCGGCCTCGTCAACACGGACGGCCTGGACTCCCCCGGGGTTCTGAGCTCGCAGCCATTCATGCAAATCCGTTTCCTCCCAGACGCTTCTCTCAACCGGTTGTCTGTTTCTCATTAACTCGTCTCCCTTTTTGCTTGCTCTCAAGTCCATTTGTATGTCCGAAAAACGACAATAAACCGGCGCTCGTTATTCATGGCTCCCATTCGTTTAGATATTCCACACCTGTTACTCATCACGACGGCCCATTTCCCAGTCATCGCCAGTTCCTCCATTAGGCATATGGTCTCTACTTCGAGGCAGAATTTATTGCTGTTCAACCCTGTTTTTGATTTGCGCGTCTCCTTGGGATTTTCCGAAAAATATCCAAACATCGCCTTTCTGTTGCCTGCGCAACTGAACGGCGGAAACACTGGATCGACCCAACTGGGACCTGATTTCAACCAGTTTGCCAGTGAATTTTGTTTTTTTGTTCTTGCTGGTGGGTTGAAAACATGTCATGAAAATGAGGAGACGAACTTTAATCTCTGCGGCTAACTTCGACTCTCCTCTTGCTGCGAATTGTGCCTGTGCACTGGGATCGGTGTTGTGAAATTTAAAGCGCTGTGCATTGACGGGATGGGTTGTGCTTCCTCTCCGGTGACATCGCCGTCTTATTTTATTTCATTTATTAATGCTCAAGCATTTGGCTGGGAAGTGTCCCCCTGGCAGACCAAGAATTTATCGGTCAGATCCTTCAAAAAGAAGGCCTTCACCTTTTGTTTCAAGCATCCAGCACTCCGATGTGAGTGAGGCTCCTGCACAGTGTACAACTTTAGACAAGGCCATCGAGTCAATATTTTGTTTTGCAGCTGTAAAGATTTTTGCAGAAGTGGTGCACAGATGCTCTGTACACGATGTCATCACGTTATGTACGCCAAAACGTCCAATGAGACGTGAGGCGTTGCTGGAACTGATGAATAAGAAAAGTCAAAACATTTCTGAAAGATTGATTCCCCCACAGATACTGTGAACTAGCAATAAACTGAACTCAATTGAACTGAATGAAATTGAGGAACTGAAAGGTTCTCAAAATTCAGAGGGAGTTAGAAAGTTCAGTCCAGAGGTGAGAAGTGTTATAAATGTTGCTAGAGGAGTCGCGGCAACATACAGTAACAAACCTTAATGTGACCATAATCAACAAAAGAGAGAGTTCATTATTGAGGCGCTTAGTCACCCAAAAATAGAAACACGCTGCATTCCTGTAAGAAGCTGTCACTTACCAGAAGCATCTCGAAAGATAACATCATTTTCAACTGAGCCTTGTTTAGTCTGCTTCCTGATTACTTTCTGGCAACCAATGCAAAATTACTTATGCAATAACACCTTAAGAAATTTCCTCATCTTGACAAAAAGGACTTTGGTGTGATGCGTGCTACTGCTCCAAAAAAAATTAATAAAAACAATCCAGTCAAATGTGGGGTTTTTAGAAAGGGATTTTTCTACCGGCGTCTCATGGGGGGTTGACGGTTCGCTGCTCTAGTCTCAGTCCTAAAAAGGCCCGTCGACGGACAGAACCTGTGGCAAACATGGGGTTTGTTTGGGCAAGTTTGTGGCTGCGTTGAGCATTTCGGAAATATCCGATATTTATCAAAATTCAAGTGAAAATCTATTGTGGTTTTTGTCTGTTTTACCTGCAGTAAACTCTATTTCATTCATTTTCATAAAGTGGACAAAATAGTCTGATTGCTGAAAAACATATGCAAACGCTGCTCATAAAAAGTCAGGACTCTTCACCTTTTTCAGGATGAACCTGCAACCTGAAGGCGACCTCCTCTAAATTTCCGAATGTTCAACCTTTCAGTCGTTTTTGCACAACTTGCTGTTCTCCGACAGTAAGTTGGATCCGTGAATTGACAAAAATGTCCCGGTCATCCAGGAGGTCAAGAAACCAAGACGGCCGCCTGATCGAAGGCCTCAAGCAGGAGTCGCATCGTATTTGATGAAGCCATACTGCAACTCATAACGTAACTGCTGCAAATCAGCATCAACGCTCATAAACTTAACGTTTCATCCGGTCGGGGAATTCCTGTTGTTTTCCTCAGCCCTTCCTTCTTTGGGTTGAACCGAGGCCCGATCGGGCCGAACAGCAACCAGGAGAGAACGAGGACTTTCGGCAGAGGCAGACGGAAAAGCAGCAAACCCTTTATTGGTTCCTCTCTCAACTGGAACCGGGCCTGTGACTTTATCTCTCACCGTCTGCATCCTGCCTCCTCCCTGGAGCTCACAGTGAGTTCGGGAACATTCAGCATGGAAGGAGCTGACCTCCACTCCACCGGCGCTCTCTCGCCTTTTGAAGATTTTTTTGAACATTTTTATATCAGCAGGGGGGAGAGGGGAGGCGGGGAGAGGGGAGGGGGGTCATCAACACGCACAGGAAAGAGGTCACACATACGTCCAGGAAATGATGTCACTCCCTGAGCTGCCTGTCAGCTCATTGTGTCGGCTTCTCTTCACGGTATTCATTGTTTTTTTTCGGTACATCGCCTGCAGAGAAGCGTCATTTCCCCGACGACGCTCAGAGCAACGGGGAGGTTCAAATGAGCTGCTTTATCTACAAAAGTGAACTCTGAACCTTCACACATTGGCAAGTCAACAGACTTAAAAAATAGAAAAATGTTCAGCAGGAAATCGGGACAAAAACAAAACCTGCTGCGTGAACTGAGCTGCACTTTGATATTAGACAAAAAAAATAAAATACAATCTAACATTGGTGAAGGTAAATGTGGATTATTGTCCAGCCTGATAAGAGAGCAGCTAAGGCAAAAGGATGTCTGGGTAATGTTATGTTTTTGTTTTTTTTTTAACTCGCGGAAGCAGGAAGTCATAGATTACTAAAAAAAAAAAAAAAAGAAATGATTACATTTTTAAAGCGACAGCTTCATTTTATTTTTATTTTTTTTTAAAAAAACAATTACTTCATCACAAGATATTTGATTTCCCTACCGAACATGTTTCCTTAAAATTAAAAGTTGGTTTGTTTTTGCCATCAACGCAACACTGAGATCGTCTCCGAACAGTTTCTGTGTGTTCAAGGAATTTTAATTTTCAGTCACAGAGCCTGGGAACAAGAGGCCTTTTTGAGAGTGTGTGTTATGTGGGAGGACTGGTCCAGTAAACCCTCTTAACGTTGTTGGATTGTGTTCAGAAAGAGGAGAGAAACCATCTGTTTCCATTGAGCAACGCCTTCATCCGCTCTGTCTGTTGCTTTAAATAATCCAGAAGACGTTTTTCACGGCACCTCGACCGTAGAATGCAACTCTTTCCTCATTTCACTCGGCTGCGAGTCTGCTCTTCAGCAGAAATTGGATAATTTGCATATGACCATGTCATTTCACCCAAATACACTCACATCTGCATATCTTCTTTATTTTATTATTTTATTTTTGCTTATAATCTGTGAATCAAGAGGCCAGCGTCACGTACGGCTGCGACTGACACTTGAATCAGTGATCAGTTCTTCCTCCAAATAATCTGACGATTAATTGGTCTAAATAAATTGGAACATTGCATTTTGTTTTTTAACCTCTCAAGCTTTTTGTATGCGATATTAAAAATGATTTAGAACATGTAGATAAACAAATAATTCAACTGTTTTTAAAAAAACAAAAAAACAAAACAAAACATATTTATTGCTTAAAATGCAATATAAAAAAAAATGCCACTTGAGGACAGGAAAGGCGACACACACACACAGGCAAACATACTCTCCTGGGCAGTTTGCGGTGATAAAATGCCTCTGCGTCATGGTGCAGTTGGAAGTCCGATGTGTAAAGTTATCCAGAGGTGTTGGACTGACAGGCCCAGTCTGTGAGGGCTAGCTTGTAGCCTAGCTCGCTAGGCTACAAGCTAGCTTGCTAGGCTCTCTTACCCCTCTTATGTATGCGCTGTTCTCTGGAGGAATAAAGTCCAGCTTGGCGGGTGCGCGGAGTCCAAACTGTGCTCCTACGTCCCACAGTTCTGACCTGCTATAAGTTGTCAAGGCTTCCAGTAATGTGTTGAGCGAAGACGTCAATAAAAACAGGTTAACAAAAACGACAACACGGGAGCTCCGAGCCGCAGCGTCCACATGAATGCTAACGCTAGTTAGCATGGCTAAGACAGATAAACAGAGTTTCTCCCCCTGGTCTGTTTGTTGTATCATATTAATGCTTGCCTAACCGCACTTTCTGTGAACTGCCTTCCTTGATGCACAACCGTGGCATGATAGTGGAAGACAAGCAACTTTGACACATGATGTTTGCCTGGGAGAATGACTGGATTCTTGGATACGGCATCCAATGAAGCATGCTTGAGGCGACCTCCAACTTTTATGAGGCCTTCATCCATATAGGGGTCAAGAGTTACGACGGAGCTTGAGCTGTGAAGCTCCATCGTGACGTGGAGAGAAGTGTACTCTTCAGGAAAAGCGTCCTTCTGCAGAGACTTGAGAATGAGATTACTGGCAGCATTCAGCTCCTCTGGAGAGAGCGACTGTCTACATTCATGCCAGCCCTTGCATGAAGGGTTTGACACATTGCTTGATGAATGAGAACGAGTTTGGTGAATTAAGGCGGCAATGGCTCGGACGTGGGGCTCCAGGTCACTGTTCCAAGGGCCCAGCCGGGTCCCTGGGAGTACCTGGACCCCCCCACCCCCTGCCTGGTGCGAGATGTCTGGATCGCGGTAGGTTGGAAACAAGACTGTCAAACTTCTGTGGGGTTAAGGCAGGGTTTAAATTGCCTTTTCTCTGGATGTAATTGAGATGGAGTCTCCGTTTACGTTCATTTTGCAAACGCTTTCCAGACGTAAATTCCCCCAGCAATTGGCAAACTTACCCCTAAAGCTGCGCCAATGCCTATTTTGACATTCTTTAAGAAATTGTTCTCTTCTTGTTTATTATCTTGCTTTTCCTTCATTTCTGCCTCTTTCGGGATTTCCTTCACCTCCCTTGGATCCGCCGACTGTGAGTTTTTCGGGATTTCCTTCACCTCCTTTTGGTTTTGCCATCTGTGACTCTTTCTTGAATTCCATCACTTCTTTTCGCAAGTTGTCTAGCTGGTTTTCCAGCTGCTGCATTGTGTCCATGATCTCCACTGCTCTATCGACTCTTGATTGGAAACTTAAATTGGCCTCTTCCAGTAGTTTTTGAAGTGATTCAATTTTTCTAACTTTGTATTTGTCCATCAATCTGATGTCCAGCTGTTGCATTTTGTATATGTCCGCCGCTGCTCTCCAAAGTCTTGCTTCTAAGCAGCTGGTGTCAAAATGGTCGTCTGTAAAAAGATCGTCAAGTCCTTGAACTATATCATCATCAGCAGACATTACGTTTCGATCTTTCAGAATGAATCTTATTTCATTGACGTTCATCTTGTCCAACTGGGTATTAATTTCCCTCGACGCTAAAGGTTGAGAGAGCCACTGCACGCTGACACACACACACACACAGACACACACACACAAACTCTCGCTGATTCTTTTTGCAAAGTCATTCAGTCTTTTGCACGATTCATTTCCCAGCTCAGGGTCAGTTTCATTTGTGTCATGAACTCGTGACAGAATCTGTATTTAATGAAAAGGAGGAGAGATAAGCAATTTCTCTGTTGCACATACTTTTGGAAGTTCTTCTCTTTAAAAAAAAAAAAAAAAAATCACACCTTTAACCGTCGCCGGAAGAAACGGCAGCAAACGATCAAGCGTCACGATGACACAAGCTTGCGTTTCGCCGCGCTGCTCGTCTCTTCCTTCCCTTTCTCTCTCAGTCGGTCACGCACATTACAGTGAGCGAGCAAAACGCAGGTCGCGCATGTTGATGCACAGCAACCGCAAACATGCGCCGTCTGGATTTCTCCACTCAAGTGGACGAAAAACAACATCGAGAGTTTTTAAGGTTTTTATTTTAGTCGTCCTTTTTGTCCTGTTAAAGAAAAACGCTCCCACGGCGTGACACACAAGCATGCCACACTTTTCAGAGTTTTACGTGGGGGAAAAAAAAAGATCATGTAAAAACCATATTCATGAAGACACCCATCGTGCCCTGAATGTGAGTCGGTGGAGACACGAACGTTAAAGCGTGGATTTCAAGACAAGATCAGCTTGTGGGAAGAAAAACAAGCGAGTCGCTTTCATCCAGGAACTTTTCCCAGATTTGAGTCAGGATGACGACACGAAGGGCAGCGACGGCTTCGCTTTGAAGTGGGAAAGTGCAGGAAGCCGTAAGTCACGCGAGTTTATCTGAGCTTTTTCAGGGGGGAAACCAGTAGGAAACGTCCATTAGGGTTATCTGCAGCGGCGTGTGGGTGAGCTTTCTTCATGCCGCGGTTGTGGGAGGTAAAAAGACGGAGGAAGATGACAAAAGGGAAAAAAAAAAAAACAGTTTCTCATCATAAAAGGGAAATATTGCCATCTTCTGAGAGAATTAGGAACTTCCTGGTGATTTCAGAGAAGAGAAGAGAAGAGAAGAGAAGAGAAGAGAAGAGAAGAGAAGAGAAGAGAAGAGAA
>VMRN01000062.1:2411843-2427660 GCA_010277015.1 Poeciliopsis turrubarensis
CACACAGGTCACACAGGTCACACAGGTCACACAGGTCACACAGGTCAGGGTGTCATGCTGAGTGCGGGTGACGGAGGACACAAATGGATCAGCACTGATTTTCTCGGTTGTTTGGTAAATGTTCAGTCGAGTGAACATCGGTGTTGAAGTTTTGGCTGTTCAGAATCCTTCAAGCGCTCGAGACGTTTTTTTTTTTTTTCCCTGCTCACATTTTGAAGGTGGGCGAACGTCGCCAACGCTGCGTTTCCTCTCCTCGCGTTCTCGACACCCGTTGCCACGTAGCAAACGGGAATTTTCCCCCTCCGCCCTCATCGCGGTCGAACAGCAAAACGGCGTCGAATCAACTGACGTCCTGGTTGCTTTCTGACTGACGAGCGGCTGCAGTCATTCTGATCGAAATGGCCGCAGTCGGTAACAGCTGACAAACAAAACCCACGAGTGGAATACGTGTCCCGAAGAATCTCTTCCTGAGGTTCACTGACAAATCTGAATTTGTTGACCGTGACGCTGCGTCCAAAAGCAGGTTGAGTCATCGACACATGGTGGGTGTCAATAGGGCTCATTTAGGGTGTTTTTTTTTTTGCTCCACCCTGCAGAGTGTTTGGATATTTTTCGAGGAGCAGCAGCCAAGTGGCCCTGGAAGAGATAAAGCTTTTTATTGCGACAATGAAGTGCGTCGTTCCGAGTTCCAGCACTGCGAGTTGAGACTAAACAAAGCTGCTTATCGTCCCCCGGACAGACGTTTCCTCAATAATCGTCCGGCCGTCTTTACTCCCCCGCGTCCCGTTTCCTCTCACATGAATCGTCGTTTCCCATGTGACGGAGGAATATTGACACATTTGCAATTTTGCAAAAGCCTGCAACTCAAATATCAGTAAGAAGGACAATTACGAGTAAAGAACACATGTCGGCTTAAGGAAGAGGAACCAAAAGGTTGAGGCAGAGGTGGTTCATATGGGTAGAAGTGAAACCGAGAGCCCAGCTGCGGTGCTGCACGACCCCACATGTTAACTAATGCTATTTTTCACCCGGCTGTCGGTGTGCGGGGTTTGAGGTGGTGCTTCTCGCTTGAGCACTCCCACATGGGCTGACAGCGCAGAGAGAGGAAACTCAGCAGACAAAGAGCTGCCAGATCCACTTCGGAGAAGAGCTTGATTTCACTGAAAGGCAAAGCAACATGAGGAAACTTTTCATTCTCCTTCTCCTGGTTGCACTTTTCATACACGGGACACTTCAGAAACATGGTAAGAGATGCTTTGAAGTGAGGTTATTTACATATATAGATACATGTGAACTTTAATGTTCATATTAGAGTTTCAAGTAAAGCTGATCGTCGGGATTTTCCACCGTCTTTTAATCCAGAGGGAAACTCAGCCTGACGGGAGCGAGACGCGTCTGCAGGGAGACGATTCCGTCGCTGTGGACGGGTCAGTCGCCCTGTAGTTGCTAAGCGCTTCGTGCGAAACGAAAGGCACGATCAAGAAAAAACAACAAAAAAAAAAAACAAAAGGAGAAATGCAAGAGCCGAAGGCAATCTCGGCATTAAAAGGAAACGCTCGTAGTTTGAAGGACCGAGGAGAGAAAGCAAAGAGTTAAATGAGTGAAAAGAAGAGTTAAGATTACAAAAAAAACAACAAAAAAACAAACAATAAATAGGTTTAAGTAGTAATTGTAAAATAAATACATTTACCTCAGACAGCTGGTTTGGAAATAACAGCAGTCAAGCAATATAGGTGTGGCAGACAGATTTATTTGAAATCAATAGTTTGTTGGATTCTTATGATTCCACTAAGTTAGAACTAGTTTCTGGTTTTGATCAGTTGTTTGTGTGTTTGTTTGTTTTTTGGTATATTAGTTATTGTGATGTTTCCCTCTGTTAGTTTTAACCCTGGTCTCCATTTTTCCCTTCCTTCCTTCCTTCCTTCCTCCCTACCGGCTCGTCTTCCTCTTTTTGAACTTCCACTTTGCTGTCTGGGTCGACGCGTCGTCATCGCATGACGAGTTTACAGATTTTTCTTCGTTCATAGAAGTCGGCTAATCCCAAAGTCTTGTTTTTGGAAAGCAACAGTGTCCTCCACTGAAGGCTTTGTGCATTCAGAGGAGATAGTTGCCGTGCCGCCTGTCGTTTGTTCTAGTCCAAAGGTTAACAACAATTAAAAAAAAAAAAAAAAAAGTGACAGGATGTCTGAATTTCTTGCAGGAGGACAGGAAGAAAGGACGAAAGCGTTCCCTCAGCCCAGAGTGTTTTTAGGACACTTTCCCACGCAGCCTGACGTCGGTGGCACCCAGCCTCCCAACTCCACCGGTCCTCCGTCTCTGGTGCGCTTAAGCGACTCTGCCATGGATTACCTCACAGGACCCCTGAGCACCAGAGTCATCCCCATCATCTACCTGCTGGCGGTGATCGTCGGGATCCCGACCAACATCACCATCCTGTGTTTGCTCGCCACCAAGATCAGGAAGGTGTCGTCCGCCATCCTCTACTGCAGCCTGGCCGTCTTCGACCTGTTCCTGCTCGTCTCCCTCTTCTTCAAGGCTCACTACCATCTCCTCGGAAACAACTGGGTGCTCGAAGAGGCCGCCTGCAAGGCGGTCACCGCCTGTTTCTACGGGAACCTCTACGGCTCGGCCCTGACTCTGGCTTGCATCGCCGTCAAGCGCTACGTGGCGGTGGTGCACCCGTTCATGTACAAAACGCTGCCCAAGCAGAGGTGCATAGCCTGGGCCGTCCTGGGCCTGTGGCTGGTCTTCGGCGCCTCGGTCGTCCCCCAGATGTTGGTTCAACAGACATTTTGGGTCTCCCAGCTGAACCGCACCACCTGCCACGACGTGATGCCCCTGAGTTATGACTCTCACAAGTTCCTGCTCTTTTGCAACCTGACTCTTGCGGTTCTGTGCCTTCTGGCGCCCATGGTGGTCACCACCGTGTGCTTCGTCAAAATCCTCAACGCGCTCAACCAGTCGCACTCCGACTGGGCGATGTACATCAAGTCCAGCTCCCTGGTGTTCACCATCTTTCTGCTGTGCTTCCTTCCCGCCGGCGTCCTGCACTTCCTCCATTATGTGCAGCTGTCTGCGGGAGGGGCAGAGAGTCTGTACAAATACTTCAACATGGCGGTGTGTCTCTGCTGCCTCCACGCTTGCCTGGACCCCTTCTTCTTCATCCTCATGTCCAGGTCTGCGGGATCCAAAATGTTCCTTCTGACCTTCAAAGGCAAGAACCTCAGTGTGTCATTCTGAAAGACAATAAGGCCGTTTTCCCACCTGATAGTCCTTCAGACTCGGTTCGAGGGGGTAACAATTTTCAGTGTTTGTTACATTTTCCACTGGTGCGGTTTGCTTTCGATCCAAACTGTGTCAAACAATCCCAGGCCTTTGAAAAACCTGTTTACCTCCTTACCTGCGGGGGCGCTGCACCAAGAACCGCAGAGGGGAATTACATAAGCACAACTTTGCAAAGCGTAAACAAAAATGAAGGACGTCCCTTTTGTCTTTGGCAGAAGACCATGAGCCGTTTCTCTCGCTACCGCTAGACTCTCGCGTTTGTTTCGGCTCTATTGACCCAGAATGCACTGCGCTACAGCGCATTATCCTGCTTTTGGAGCGATCTCAATGTCTGCTTGCGTTCGCGTATGCATTCGAACCGCGCCGCCGCAGCTCACTTCAACAGAACTGAGACGTTTTTTTTTAGGCGGAGTTCGATTAATCCCTGCACACCTTCCCCAACGAATCGGACTTTCGCGGCAAATGAACTGGAGTTCAATTAACGTGGACTAAACAGTCCCGGTGTGAATGCACCCCACGTGTTTGGAAGGAAACTGACGAATTTCATGCTTTCCCCAAAGAGAAAGCAATTCGGTTCAGGGGAGCGTTAGCCTTGATGCAACGGCTGTTTTGAAAGTAGCACTTTTCTTTTCAATAAATGCTCTTGACAGATTGGTTTAACGAAACCTGCACCTTTATTACCAGTATTCTTTCCTCCTGTGTCAACAGGCAGGAAGCTATATGGATGAAGCTTTGCTGAAAATAATGCTGTCAAAGTTTTGTGTTTGTTGAACACCTTCCTGCAGGTGGATCATTCTGCATATAGTGCCATCAGCCACTGTCCTTTTTGGAAAGTCGTGACCTGGAAAATGAAGCCTGCTACTGGAAGTGGAGCCAGCAGGCCAAGAGCGGCAGGACGCTGGCTAGATAGTAAATCAGATCACCCTGTTGGATAGCTGGGAAAACCTGGGCCTCGTTTCTTGTGACAGAAGCCGAAATCGAATCTTGATTTACCGAAATGTCTTCGGCTCGGACAAATCTTTTGTTTTGAGTGCGTGGAGCGACTGACGCCGCCCCCCCTTGCTGTCTCGCTCTCCGTTATGTGGTCGGTGTGACGATGAGAAGATGCATCCTGTTCTTCAGCAGCGCATATTTGCCGGCCACGTCATGTGGCTGCAGTTTTAGATGACTAGAAAAAAAAAAACGAGATGAACGACAACACTGGGTTGGTCAAAAGTTTCACTGACAAGTCCCGGTTTAATGTGAAGATCCACCTTGTAAACGTTTCTCTTCCGTCAGACGAGCAAAGATGAAAAACGGAGTAAAAACCAGCACTTATTTTGCTTCTTGCTTTGCTCTTTACAAATGTATTTATTTTGATTTTTTTTTTACTATAAAGCTCTCCTTTGTCCCTTTTATTAAATGTTATCCATGTCACATGTTGCACAGCTCACTGATGATGATGAAATAAATAATATCTACTGATCAATATGTGTGGTTTTCATTGGAAGTTGCAGGTGGTTCATTTCACTCCAGACGGTTGATGTTTACTGTCAGCAGCCCGGCCCACTTGTTTGGCTGGGCCAAAGGGCGTGTGTTCCAGATAAGGCTGAAACGATTAATCAACTTAATCGTGATTAAACATAATCGTCAACTAACTTAGCAATCGATTAATCGTTAACTGGATTATTCACTCTTAAAAAAAATGGCCATTTGTTGAAAGGAATGCTAAGTTATTTGTTTTCTAATTCACAAAAGCAAATGAATTATGCACTTAATGCAGCGTCACTTTGGATGTCGTTTGGTTTCATGATTCTTCAAGTTCCCACCCAAACTCGTAAAATGGACAGCGATGCGTTTATGTCCTCAAAACTAACAATCCTCGTGTCTCTCAGACGACACATTTCTTTTCTCGCCTCTGGGCCGACATGTAATATTTGTAAGCTTTCGCCATCGAGCTCTCACATTTTCCTCTGATTTTAATGGAAATGCTGTCAGTTATTGACATTTCTTTGCATTTCACATCATTTAATCTCTCGGAAAACATTTTTTTTTTTGGACTTCCTCACCCTATGTGTAGTTTCTTATCCCTACCATCAATTTATCTTTTCATATTTTATTTTCTGAGCTCTGTGCTGCGCGCCAGCTTCACTATAACTTCATCATTCGCAGGCGAGTTGCTGTTGCTTCGAACTTTAAAAGAAGCAGCCAAAGTCTGCATGCGAGGCGGTTTGGCGCCGCAGAACAAAAGGCGTCACGAAAACAGACTGCAGTGCTGTTCAAACACATTGCTGCGCGTAACAAGTTTTTTTTTTTTTTTTTTTTAAATGCCCGTCTCCACGGTGGTTTGGCTCCAAGGGAAAAGAATGAGCGTCTGCCTCTCTTTCTGACCAATCGACGGGCCAGTCCCAGGAGAACGCCTCTTATGTAAGTGGGACTGAGAGCACCGCTCAGAGCATGTGTGTTAACAGCATGTGTGTTAACAGCATGTGTGTTAACAGCATGTGTGCGCTTCAGCCTTTAAGTTTGTGTCAGGCTCGTTACCGTACCTGCTGTCCTCAACTAAGCCGGGACTGAAACATTTCTCTATTTGTGACGATTCCATTTTGTGAAAGCGTCATCCGCGAAGGAAAAAAAAACGTGTTAATTTCTGTTTCATTTCTTCACCTCAAAACACAAAACTTCCTGTTTAAGCTCATGAACATGTTTCGGTGAGGTCAAATTCTCGTACGAACCAAAACTCGGCCCAACCAGGCATAGCAGGCCGTCCTGGAGGCGTTCGAGCAAAACATTTCGAAACGCCTGAATATCTCACACACCAGGGAAAGAAAAAGGAGAAGCTGTGGGAAAATGGCAGAAATTGCTTATGTTACAAGGCAAAATGTTACACCGAATTCAGTAACTTGGCAGGAGGCAACTGTAAACACAATCTTCTCAACCTCTTCTTCTAGACTCTGGATTCCCAAATGAGTTAACAAAATTCACAATAAACCTTTAAATTAAACTTTGGACCAACAACAGTTCAGCCATTTTTCTTCTGACCCAAATAAGACATGATGCTCCATGTTGTTCAAGATGTGGCTTCGCGCAGGAAAACGCACAGCTGTCAGTTTTTCCAGCCTCACCAGCAATCTCTGCTTGTGACTCACCGTCTGCAGGAGCCGTTTCTCCAGCTTCGCTCATTTGCTTATTTTTCTCGTTGATTTATAGTTAAGACTTTTTGTTTGATTTGTTATTTAAGATAAGTTCTCTGGTTAGCAATTCACTTAATGAGTTAATTGATTTCAGTGTGGGCGTGTCGTGGTATAAACAGGTAGGTGTTGGGCAGCTGGTTATGCACGCGGGTGGTCATAAGGTTTTTTTGTTTTACCAATCTCTCCAGTCAGAGAACAAGAGCAAGAAAAAGCAGCATCCTGTAACCTGCTTTCCTGAAACTGGAATAAAACGCTTTGACCCGTTTTGATCTTTCTGACTGCGTGAACCAGGTGACCTTTTGAGTTGGATTCACCTTTGAAGTCTTGAGTTTTGTTTTTTTTTTTTTTTTTTTTGAATTTGAGTTATAGTCGCTACACCGTCCTTGTGGTTCTTAATAGTCAACAAACAGCTCGGTAAATGAAAGAGGAAGCCATTTCCATTAATTGTATTCACATGGTGCCACCTGGTGGTTTGTTAGAAGAATGTCATAAACAGGCTCACAACTCTTCAAATGAAACTCTTTATTCAGTTTGTGGAATCCACCTGGAACGCCTCGTTCTCTTTTCTTATCAAAATAAATCATATCAAGGACACGTAAATTGTTTCACACACAAATTCCACACGTTGTTCGACAGCAAAGGTCCTCGAATCTTTGCCGCTCGTTTCCGGCGACGCGCTTCCGGCTCCCAAACGTGGCGATTCATCGAGCGAAAGACGCTCTGGACACAGATTGGAGCGCCTCTGCTGGGCGAACAGTTTGCGGGACGTACATTTCTAGCGCCTCCGCGACACGCAGGAGGCGGTACATTCATCGACCCGGGAAAACACGTCTCCTGACCCGCACAGAGGAACAACGAAGATGCGGGGAAACGGCCGGAGAGCCGCGGCGAGGGGCACACACAACATGGAGACTTTAGTCACAAACATGCAGGAGTTTCCAGAGACGTTTGTTCAGCACAAGCTGGAGCCGCCAGGGTAAAAAGCGCCAAACGCAGTAAGGAGAAGTCTTTCAATCAGGTGAAAACGTCTAAAGGAAGAAAAAACGTCCGATGCACTGGGGCCATCGTAGACCAGGGAGTAAATTCACTCCAAAAACATTCGGAGAAAACTTTGAAAGGTCAAACATTTCTGAGCTTTTCTTTGCAATGCATTAAGTTCAAAATTTCTGAGTGTTTTGAAGGAAATGTGCTCCTTTGTTTCCTGACTACCACGGCCCTGACATGCTGAAGTGGGATTTATTAATGACAAATAAATACATAAGCTATCGAGAATGAAAGCCCTACCAAATTAGGAAATGCATCGTGTTACTGAACATTTCCCAGATACGATGGTTTATCCTTGAATCCCGTTGCGCAACCGAAGCTCCGTTGGCATAGCAGCAAGCTTTACGGTGATCATTACAGTTTACTCAAAGGCCCTCCATACAATAAAAATGGAGGCGTCCTTCTCGGAAGAGTCCATTAGCAGCGTTTCAAACTGAGCTCCTAAAACTTCTAAAACCATTTCTAAAATTATTTCCTTGCTCGAGACTCGCGGGACATTTAAACATTTGCTCTCATTGTGCCGAGATCTAAAGAAATAAGACAATTTGCGCGACAGACTGAAACAGTCGGCCGTTTCGCAAATACAATTTGCAGACGTTTTTGAGAGCTAACACCATCGACATGGCTTTTGTTGTGGGTAAAGGATGTTGACTAAACCTTTTGTGCAGCACACTTGAATGGTACAAAAGAAAAAAAATAAAAAAGTTGAGTGTCGCGACATTCACGCTCGCACACAAACACCCACACGCATCAATAAGGGACCAGAGGGGGGCGGGGGGGAAAAAAGCAAGAAAGAGCAGCAAAGCGTCCAGCAGAGGTTTGGAAGAAGAGCTGGGCTACAGAGAGAGAGGAAGAGAGGCACAAGTTCAGAGAAAGGCTTTTGAGTTTCACAGGGAGCAGCAGCAAGGCAGAGGAGGTCAACACAGGACGCCGAGGGCCGAGGGACACCGTGAGCAAACCGACAGGAGAAAGACAGATAGAAAGGAAGAGAAGCACAAGTTCAGACATCGACAGAAGCAGTCCTGCGGCGTGGATTCTTTACAGGAGAGCGAAGCCCTTCGCTCGACGCCGCGACGCGCACAGAGACACCAAGAGAGGAAGAGACAGGAAGCGTTCAGACAAAAAAAAAAAAAAAAAAAAAAAAGGACTTCGACTCCCAAAAGTCTCCACAGTAAAAAGCAGAAAATGTAAACTTTTTTTCATCATTTAGAAATGTAGCTGCAGAAGTTGCCAGTTTTGACTAAACTACTACTTTATTATTTTTTATTTTTTTCATTTTTGTTTTTACCTCAAGACTTTGTCAGTCTTGCAATTTGCGTCAAAAGGCTTGATGATCATCAACCTTTCATTGCATGTTCATCACCAAACGTATGCAGAACAGGTTTGCAGTTTCTACCTGGGGACGAGAAGCACAAGTAAAGAAGCTCAATGCTAAATCTACGTCGGGTTGTGACGAGAGGTTTTGGAGCTCGCAGTTGGATTTGCATGAGACATGAAAGGATTGTTATCGTTCTCAACGTGCGCCATGTTGCTCAGCGTAGCGGTACCCCAGTTTTAAAGATTTCAATACATAAGTGATTCCACCAGTGTTCATAACAGAAAACAAAAGCAAATGAAGTCAAAATGGGAACGACTGTGAGAAGCCCACCCCATAAACGTGTCAAAATAAGATGGCGTATTTGGGTCTTAACAAATGGAAAAGGCAAAGAAAAATTCTGCCCAAGAAATTTTTAGACGAATCAGTTTTCTAGAAATTTTCTAGGAACAATTTCCAAGATCCAAAAGTCAAACATTTGCAACTTTCAAAACTCAGTAAGTTTCCAAAAGTTGCTCATTTTTGACTTTTCGAACTCGGTAATGTCCTTGTTTGTTTGTTTTGTTTTCTTGGAAAATTTCTGAACTTAATGTACAATGACCCAAATACGTCAACATAGTAAAACCTTTGAGTTTCAGTTGTGCACTTTCTTTAAATCATAACTTCAGGTTGAATTTTCCAGGGTCTAGTTTGGATTATTATTATTTTTTTTTTTCCAAATCTGGGGTCACAATGTGCAATCCCAGAAAACAACCACTGGGTGTCACACTAGAGCAGCAGTCAGTAAACACTTCACCAGGCTGCAGAACATGGAGACATGAAGAAAAGCCTCTTTTCACCAAACTGTAACTTTCACCTCTTTTCAAATGATGAGATGCTACATTGGCGCAAAACTATAAAAGCTCGATGTCTGCATGATGGAATTTACTCTAGAGGTTCCTTATAAAGGATCGCTTTGGAGAAGTTTTGTTATAATGACTTTTATTTTGACCATAACAGCTGCTCCTGCAAATAAATGATCAATTAATGATAAAACAGAGCAGCTGTTAATGGAAAGGTTTTGTAAGAAGACTGACACTGCTAGTCATCTCTTGTAATTCTTAATCTAACCAACTTCTAATAAAGTTTCTTTGGTTTGTTGGTGAACATTTGCAATATTAATATAACATTTACTACTGATGTCGTTGTAAGGATACTATATTAAAAAAAATAAACTCCAACAATATGTGGAAAATTATCATTTAAAAAGTAACAAAATATATTAAACTAGTTGTTCAAAAATGGTTCATGTCAGCCACATTTATTTCTGCTGACTGTTCAAAATATGACTGCACAACAGAAGTAGGTTCTGCCTTACAAGGGGCATATGCATGAATAATTTAAGAGACATAAAATAAGTACTGTTCTCCAAAGCAGATTAACAGATCAATATAATATAAAAGGGCCAAAGTTTGACGATAATGTCGTTTTGGTGATCGCTTGCAGCACTAACTGAAAAGCCGTGTCGTTTCTCAAAGTGCGAACTCATTGACAGGTCATAGAGCGTGTAATTGTGTCTGGGTGTACTTTCTTTCTGAGCAGTACTGGGGACGATTTGAAAGGTTGCTGAAACCCCAAGCCTTTTGCAGCTTTTGTGCACACCTTTGTGGCCTGCATGTGTGAAAAAGCTTGTTGCTTATGAGCCGCTGTTTCATCTCCACTCATGATAGATGAGCCTTTTGCTTTTAACGCCAACAGTTCTGGAAAAAAGTTAAACTGGCATCTGGTGCATCTGTAAGACAATTTTCCATACAAGCTTTCTCTGTACATCTACAGCTCTGTAAAACTGTTTTAGAGTCTTAAGCAGGTATTTTACTCAGAATCAACTGAACAACCATGACCTGTAATTTTGAGTCGTTGCGATGCTTAGCATTGTTTCTTTTAAATGAAATACTTTTGGGCAATGGCAGCAATAACTGTTTCAGTGATATTTAAATAAACAAATAGCTGAGAACCAAGTGTTCAGTCGGCTGAGTAAAAACCTGGTAACCCCGTTTTCTTGGCCGGCGTTCACATGAGGACGTTGGAACGTGTGTCTGGTAGTCGGAGGCCCACCAGTCCGCCACCAACCAAAACAGCTGACGCCAGGAGAATAGGAATCGCCTTGGTGATGCCAACCAGGGAGCCAAAAATCAGGTTGCCAAGAACTGCTGCCAACTTACATATGGCATTACAGAAGCCAAATCCTGTACCCCTGAAAATCAAGAGACAAACAAAGAAGTCAGCCAGGAACAGAATGTGTATCCTTCGCTACAATCAAAAAGATCAGATGTTCAGTCACTCATTTATACCAAGTACCAGCCACTTACTGAGGACTTACTTAAGGGGAGCCAGTTTCTTTTTGTTTTTCCAACATCACTTTAGTGTGACTGTATTTAATAATTATCCGTTGAGTATTCAGTGTCACTGTGTTGCTAGGAACAGCTGGCCATTCCTCCAGAAGCGCATTTGTGAGGTCAGTGAGTAACCCAAGCTCACAGTTCCCTTTGGACTTCATGCCAAAGATCCTCCAGCAGGTTGAGGTATTTGTCAAGTGTAGTTTCTCTACACCAAAGCTCACATTTTCTGATAGACCTTGCTTTAAGCAGTGGTGTACAGTTATGTTGGTACTGCAGGTACCATCCACAAACTTTTTCCACAAAGTTAGGAGCAACAGGACTGGACAATAAATCAATATGAATATGTATCGCAATAGACTCTTGACCAATAGCTAATACGTCTGATCGAATGTTCAGATATATGAAATATTTACTGAACTCCAATCCAAATCCACACAGCATTTCAGGGGGATGTAGGAAGGAGACAAACTTTAGCCGCTCAATCTCTCACGTGGCAACAACAAATTGATTCACTCTGTGGTTACCTAGCAAAGCAACTTGCGCTCCTTTAAGGGGACTACTCTCCAAGACAAGCCCTCAAGAATAACCTTTCATTGTAATTCCTCCTTTCCCCAATTGTACACTTCACCCAGTGTGGTAATGCAGCTACAAATTTCCCTTGTTTCCACTATTCCAGGGTCCTATGCTTTACACTCGATGTGCCACTTTGCATTGTACTTGGTGATGCAAGGCTAAAATGAAGCAGTTTGGCTCTTACACTCTGTTCTTGAGCTAATCTGAAAGTCACATATAATTCGGAGGTCTACAGGTATTGGCATGGAAACTTTTCATGTTGCTGATTTTTGCTCACTGTGCCTCCCCTCTGTGATATTATCTAACCTAATACTCTGTGGCTGAACTGATGAGTTCTCAACTGGTTACACTTTGTCTTAATACCATGAGAGTTGACGGTGTACAGTGGGACCCCCGGTAGTCGCAGCGGCCAGCGACCTCAACTACCTACGAAGAGAACCTGAAGTCTGAAAATATAAAAACTGGCCGTTTTGAAAACGCCAGACATTAGCATGTCAAGTAGCATTGCATCAAGGTATTTCAGTTTGCGAAGCTGAATTAAAAATTTTTTTCAAATGTTTTAGACTTCTACAAAAAAAAAAAAAAAAAAAATCCATGACAGAATACAGGGTGGTGATGACAAAGTTTTACAAACCAGAACTGAAGCCATTAGTTTGATTCTTGCTTCCCATTAATACCTGTAACTTGGTTGGGGACAGAAAGCGTGTGGCTCAAAGACACATCGATGCTTCTAACACTCTCCATCGTCCACTGTAATGGACCAGAACAGCCTTTTACTTTAATCCAGTAGTGTAACTCACCTCCTGTCTGTCGGGTACAACTCAGTGGTGACTACATCCAGGGAGTTCCACGCAGAGATACTGAGGCCGTTGTAGAGACAGAGCATGAAGATCATCATGGACTCGGAGGTGCCGAACCAAAGAAAAAAGCAGCTGATTCCCGATAGCACCATGGAGCCTCCTGGAGGACAGCGTATAGAACATCCTTTACATTTGTGTCACTGGAGGTCATTACAGACGCCCAGGCTGGCGTCCAGAGACCAACGGCTCATTTTTGCACAAAGGTCAGAGCGGATCCTGGACCCACCTAACATGCTGAGGCGTCCTATCTTGTCCATAAGGAGAGCGGAAACGATGTTCCCCGGCAACACGGCCAGCGTTCCCAGGAAGTTGACGAAGTAGACCCAGTAGGCGCTGTAATCATCGTCAAACGTCATCTGACAACCGGTTTTGTTGTGGTGGAAGGAGCTGTTGATCACTCTTGAATTTGTCAACTTGGCATCATCTACGTCTGTAGAAAGCAGCAGAAATGTTCAGTTGAAAGGTCCATCGATCAAAATCAATTTCCCGCATTGAGTCCAGAAAAAAATGCATTTCCGCCAAGCTTAACGGTATATTAAAGGCGCACATTTTTATCCGTATGAGTTTCTGAGGCAACTAAGGCCAACTGAGACCTTCCATTTTTTTTTTTTTTAAATAAACCATATTTAAAGGTAAACTCAATGGAAAAATGCCCTAATTTCACAGAAAACATAGAATCTGGGGAACCTTATAGATCTTCCGTAATGTGCTGGTGTTTTTCCTGGCGTCATTATAAGAAATGAAACAAACCTGCCTGCTGGAAAATTGCACATCATTACACTTCAGCAGCTGCTGCTGCGGTGAGAAACCATTCCAGCTTCTCACCTTTGTAACCACCAAACACACACACACACACACACACACACACATGCACACACACCGTCCTCCCGTCCGATCTTATCCCGTCTCCCTTCGATTCGTCTTTTTTTTCTTCACCATTTTTCCCGACGTATTGCTGGGAGCAATGAGACTTCATTTCCCAGAGGGCTTTACCGGCAAACTTGACATGGCCTCACTGTTTCCATGTTCAGCGCTTTCACAGAGTGCTGGGGGGGAACGGTTTTTCTCGCATGGTGCTCCCACAAGGTCTGATTCAGCTCCGCTTCTCTCAGATCATTTCATGCCTCTGCTGCTTTCATTTTGCTTCAAGTCCAGAGTTTTTGTGTGTGTGTGTGTGCGTGTGTGTGTGTGTGTTTTTCACAAGCTTCTAAATGACTAGGCAGAACCTTGTAAAAACAGAGAAAAAAAATTCACTTTTGACTTTTATTTTGGTAACTCTCATGGAATTTAAGTGATGAATTAACAGGGATGTTTAATTTCTGTTGCCACTTTGAGACAAAAGTATTAGGTATGCAAACGATTAACCGACTTATAGTACGGCAAAGGCCAGTCGTTTTCAAACTTTGTAAACAACCGTTTATATGCATGGGCTCAGTGCGGCAGGATGCTGCGCCCCACGCTGACTAACTGCATCTTAACCCCCCAAATAAAGGGAAATTTCAAAATCTAGAACTATGACACAAAAAGGTGTCATCGTTTTAATTTCATTTACTTTGGTAGGGACAATGGACATTAATTAACGGCCAGAATGTTGTTTCTCATCTGTTGTCTGTGAACAGTGACTAATTTGTCTTGGTGAAAACAAACAGAGGTTATACAAACGAGGCTAAAATCAGTCTGCGTTGTCTGGAATTTTATTTGGGACGTTCTGGTTTCTTTCTTGGTTTTCCATCTTTTGATGATGTTTCCACTCGACAATGTTTCTCTTCAGTTTTATGCGGTCTTCATGTCTCCCTGACGGACAAGATGCCGATAGGCCTGTCACGATACTTTGCTAGACGATAAATTGTCCAAGGAGTTGTGGTGACAAACTATAATATTGCTGTTTTGAGACCTTTTTCAAGTAATATAATAAATAATGCAAGAACGCATTTCCAAAGATCAATAAACTTTAAATTATAACAAACATTTAACACTGAAACTGGAAGACATTTTAAATATCCAAAATAAATCAACAAAACGATAGAAACAACAAGTAAAATGAAATAAAAAACACAAATGTCCTTTAAAGACAAGGGCTTGTTTAGACTGAAGACGTTTGTCATCCAGTTTTGGTAGAAAAAGAGAAAAAAACGATAAATCATGCAAATGGAAATGATTGAGTTTGCTTTAATTTATTATGCAATAAATTGATTTGTTGCGACAGGCCTACATACTAAACCCCAATGGAGCCTCCCTAAATATGTGAATCCAACATGCCAAATACAGCTTTCCCCAAGAGAAACGTGAAGCATCTCTGCTGAGTCACTGCACTGCTTCTCGAACTTGTTAGAGGAACAGTTCGAGAAGCAGACTCACCCGTGTTGTAAAAGAAAGAGTCCACGAAGGTGCAGTTTCTGAAGGAGGATCCCACAGAGGAAACGTCCTCAAAATAGCAGTTGATAAAAGACGAGTCTATAAACGTCACCGCCTTGAACTTCATGTTGAGAAACCTGGGAGAAGACAGAAAACGACAGTCGAATCCATGAAAGCAGGCACAAAATCATAAAAGAGCGATATCTAACGTTCTGCGGATGCCAGCCGGTGCTGATGTAGCAGTGTGATGTTGTTACACTAGATTGCTCAGTGAAAAGGTACTCCGGAAGGAAATTCTGAGCACCGGCAGCTTTATTTTGAAAGGACGACAGATCCATTGCAAGACAGCGGGTAACTTCCTGTCTCAAAATTATTATTTTTATTAAAAATTCCGTGTGTTGAAAATAAAAATGGGAATTATTATTGTTACTGTTGAACATATTTAATTCATGGATCGTTGTTTCTAGTATCAGTTTGGAGTTTAAAAATATAAATTAGTGGATCATACCATTGTAGTCGGTGAAAAGTTTTCCCACGCTCTCCGTCGCGCTCTTTCTGTCCGGATTCCGTGGGAGAAGGTATGAAGTTTCGTTTTTGTGTTTAATAAGTGAATGTTAAGTGTAATAAGTGGTAGTTTTATTACTGTTTTTGTAAAATAATGTGCGTTGAAGCACTTAACCTTTGTTAAGGTTAGCAGTTAGCAGTCATCTGGCTGCTTTATACATGAAACATTGCTAATATAAATCCTATATGCATGTGCTGAAGATAGTATTGTTCATGGTTGAACAGGCGCTGTGGAGCACCGAAAAGAAAACCTGTTCTGATTGATACTAT
>VMRN01000062.1:2442439-2511260 GCA_010277015.1 Poeciliopsis turrubarensis
TGTTTTTTTTTTTTTTTTTTTTTTTTTTTTGTCCGTATCCTAGACATTAGGAATGTCATTAACATTTCATTCTGTCCTAAATTATTCCTGCAGGCTGGAGCCACGCTGGCTCTCTTATCCAACGGTGCAGATTCTCTCTCTGTCTCTTGATTCTTAACTAATGCAGTCTTATTTTGCTCAAGGTATTTCACCCATTTGCAGATCTATAAAACGTCATCCACAGTTTTACTTCCACCCCTCACACTTGGTTAGTGTAATGGATTTTTATTATAGGGTAAAAGATCTGTACAGTGTAAGACGGAGACCCAAGGGGACGCTACACAATAGACAGAGAATGATGCTGCTCACTGCAGAAGAAAAGACTTGTGTGTTAGTCTTACTCTCGAACTTCTACACTCTGCTTCTTCGCTTGTGTTGAAGTCGAGGAAGGGACCGTAAGCAATTTGATAAACAATTTATGAAATAAATAAAATTAAAAAAACATGTTTAAGTCTGACAAGATGTTGAAAATATCAGAAACGTTTGCCAGTTTTAATCCAGGTGATGTGCTGTATAATTTAGAGTTTTTAAATGACCAAACAATCATTGTCCTGTCACCGGCCTGCTTGCCACAAGGCAGAAAGAGGGAAGCCGATGGCCTAGCTGACACATTAGCCGGAATAACCCCTAAGTAACACCAGGTATGTTTTAACTTAGTCTTAGCATCCTGTTTTTGTTAATCCAAGCTTCATTGTGACCACATTGACCACAGTTAAATTCTGAATTTTGAAGAGAGTTATTAAATATCTCTAAATTTTCTCTTAATACTCTGGCACGAAGCAAATAGAAATAATCTAAGTGATCTTATCAGATGTAAACCAGGTTAAGTTTAGTCTAAGCAGAGATACATTCAGTTAGAGCTTGGAACATAAATATACAAATATATATATATATATATATATATATATCCTCATTTGATGTCACACCGGGAACTATGTAGCTGACAGACATCTTGGTAGGTATCTGTCATGACAGTTGCTATGGAGTTGCTATGACAATAACAAAAAGCCACATTTCTCTGTCTCATGCGTCTTTCTCTTGCACATTTTTCAGGAGTGTCAATATACTTTCTTATTGGTCTTGAAGCCTTGGCTCCACTGTACTGCTCTTGCCTACCAAAATGGCGGTTCAATGGGGCGGATCACTTCTACTTCAGACATGTGGGAACTGTGTATAATTTCACTGAACTCCAAGCCAGAACTGCACGGCATTCTGGGAGATTTACAGGCAGAGAAAAGTCTTTAACCGCTCAACCTCTCACAGCGAGCTAAGCCAGGTTGGCGACAACGGCTAACTCACTTGCTGTTTGGTTACCGAGCAACAAAGTGTTGAATAACGTGCGTAGCAGAAATTTCTGGTTTTGTCACCATGGCTCAAACCTGCTTAAACATAGAAAAGGTCACACCACCAGATATTTCAGACATTTAAAACAGAAATCTAATCACTAATTATCTATATTGACCGATATGAAACACTTCTATTCGTTTTTCAGCTATACAGTCCAGCTCTAATTTCAATGTACGCATAAAAGTGACTCTTCAATAACCCTGGTACATCAGGTTCGAGAGAGCTGAGACTCACCGTAGTGTGGGATGATGGCCCAGGCCATGGCTGAGGCGTAAATCCCTCCGATCATCCAGAACATGCAGAGCCAGCTGAGGTGCTCGCCTCGCTTCTCCCTGGCCAAGACCTCCGCAAAGTACGAGAACACGATGGGCACCGCGCCGCCAATCCTGCAAAGTCATCGTATCGCCATCAGCTGCACATGCTGCAGACGTTTCAAATATGTTATTTCATCTTAGACAAGATGTATGACGATCACTATGCATCATGAGGAGCTTTCGCTCAGCATTCGTCTCAAACACTTGCGCTTCTGCACAAAACTTTTTGTTTTTCCGGTAGAGCCACAAAAAAAAACAGAATTTTGCAATCGCTGCGTTTCCATTAAGTTACAAACGCAATTAAAATCACACGAAAAGGTTTGTTCACGCAATGAATCAGTAAAACATGCTGCACCATCTTCCTCCTACTACTTCCTGTTGTCTGTCAAATGTAGCACGCTCTCTCCATTCTCAGATAACTGAACAGTGCTCTGTTAGTTGTCCAAGCCTACATGATGTTTTATTGCATTCATAACTGTCAATTATGACCCTTAATCATAAAAAAAAGTACTTTTTCACATGTACTTTCTAACATGTAAAAATCGACAAGGAAGTTTGTCGTTGTAACCTGATGAAATGTGGAAGAAGGTCCTGTTGGTGTTGTTTTTTTTTTTGGAAAGGGTTGTGAGTCTGTTCCCAGGTCCGTTTCTCTCCCCCGTCGGCTTCTATCCGCTCAGATGTGTTCCTTTCTCTTTTGTTTGTTTTTGGACAAGAACGTGTCAAATTTTAAATACTTAAATTTTCCAACAGCCTAAACCTGCTTCAGTGCACTGTGCCGAGGCCAGTTTGCATTTTTATGGCCTGATCTGGGCTTTACAACCAGCTGCTATATTGCAGCTCGCTCGCTTGGGCAACCAACTGTGTCACTGTCATTTCTACTGTAACTGCATCCTTGAAGTGAACGTTAATTCGCGAGAGCGTGTGGGAAGTGAAAACAGTCACATTTTCCAAGTTCTTCCAGGCGTGGATGTGAAAATTATACATGCCGGAGCGTCCGGACGTGCCAGGCCTGGTCTGGAGGGGTGGATGTCAGAGCAGGTTTCGGCGAACGTGGACTTTTCCGACTATTACTCAGATTTGTTGGTTAATTCCTTAGAGACAATTTGTTCCCTCATTTTAGCCTAATTACAAAAGATTTCACAGACATAATCTGTGCTTCCATTTTTTTTTTTTTTACTCCATCTGGCTGTTTAAGTCTTCCCTCCTGTTTTGCTGAGGCGGTTCACGGAATCGAAGTTAATGAGGTAAGGAAAAGCTTAATGAAACAAGCTGCATCCAGTTAAACTGGATGCGACACCCTCCAAAACTCCACACCTCAGCGTTTCCGGCCATGTCCCCGGCTCCGGAAAAGAGGCCACCGCAGATCCAAACGGCGCAAAACGCGTCCAACGTCACATATTAACTACGCTACTTGTTAGGATTTCATTACCATGGCGATGGCTCATAATAATGAGATACTGTCTTCGATCCGAACGGAGTAAACATATATAATGACATTAGCTTCATAGTATATTTGCCTCAGTCATAATTTGGCCTCAATGAGATATCTGCGTAATATTGATCTCCTTACACAGCTGCATTCCCTCTATGTCCTCAGCCTATCAGGATATTTCTGAACAGTCCAAAATCCCTGTCATGTTTTGTAAAATCTCATTTTTTTTCCCCATATTTTATGCATGTTTTTTTGAAAAGTTTAAAGGGGCAGAATCGTCTGTTTTCCAGCCCCGTGGTGCCATTTTATGGAACAGGCAAGTAAATATGTTACATTCATTTGTCATAAAAACATGACTTAAAAGAAATTTTATTTTGAAATTTAACGCCTTGAAATTGAGCCTCTGTCTCTTTAAAAACTCCTGCTCTTTCTGAAACTCCGCCTTCAGGAAGTCACAACGTGGCTCCTCTATTAAACCTTTAGCAAGGTTTTTACCAGTGTTTGACTGAAAATTAGCTGACATGATAAGCTCAGACGTTCCGCCAGGTGTTTGCTAATTGCTGCTGGCTAGTCTGAAGGAGCCGAGTCTGAAGTATTTCTCAAACATGCATGAAAGAATCAAAGCAACACTCCAGGTATGTTTTTGATCGGAGAATATCATTATATGATATATGTAAATCTAAAAAAAGTTGATTTTTACACAATACTGAACCATAATATATGACTTCAGCAGTCATGCCAAGAAGCTAACGCTATACGAACATGGCACTTTTGAAGTGCCTTAAAATGACATTTGTTGTCCACGCATAAAGAAACTGAACAGAACATTTTCAAACCAATCTGACAAACCCATTCCAGTCTGCTGAAACCAAATCTGTTTGCTTTTTCGGCAGCTTATCAGCTCACGTCAACCCCGCCAAAGGCTCATTCACTGCATGAACATGCTGTTGGTTAACTGTGAAGGGACGGCAAACCATTTATCAAGGAAGCTGGCAGCCGAAATGACAACAGCTTGCAGATGTTCACTTATTGCCGTCGGTTTGTTTCTGCAAACGTGTCGGTTTTGTGCGTTTTCCTTAAAGAAGAAGAGACGGCGGAGCAACGAGCAGCGGAAGGAAGGATCAGGCTGCAGAGAGGGGGGAAATCCTCACAGGGGCCTTCAGAATCTCATTTACACTGAGGATGAAGGGAAGAAGAGCGGGGAAAGTAATGAAAAGCAAAGGTTAAGTGCACTCACCCAAAGCCAGACACCATGCGGCAGAGGAGGAACATACTGTAGCCTTGAACAAAGGAGGAGAGGAAGGCAAAGAAGCCGTTGACGGACATGGATATGAGCAGGCACTGTTTGCGGCCCACCTTGTCTGACAGGCCGCCCCAGAAAAACGCTCCGAACATCATGCCCAGATACACAATGCTGCCTGCAGAGAGAGGAGGAGACAGAAGGAGAGCAAAAAGACAGATTTTTAATTACTAACACCCCTACACGTTCAGCTTTTAGAAACCGCAAAAACACAAAATCTCACCAAGAATGTGTGTTCTTGCTTCTAATATCTCAGCACAACTGAAAACTAAAACTAACTCACAAGTAATCTTTCCAGGCAGATATAGAAGCTTGTTTTAAGTAATATTTCAAAAGTATTAGTTCTACTGGCAAGTGAAATAATCTGCCAGTGGAACCAGTATTTTTTAAATAAAATTAATGAATTGTTGACTTAAAAGAAGCTCCTACGTGTTGCTGAAAACTTATTTGTAAGTTAGTTTTCCTTTTATTTGAAATGTGCTAAGATATTTGCATTAGATATTAGATATTTAAAAAATGCTTGGTGAGAGACTTTGTGTTTCTGCAGTGAAGTTGGCAGCTAATCAGAACAATAAAACTGAACGGCAGCGGTGCAACCGGGAATGCTGAAGCAAAGAAGCAAAGCAGGTGGGAATCGTATCATATATCGCGATAAATTTCTTAACACAATAGGAATTCTGATTTATTGCTGTCACGATAAGTTCCAATTAAGTATGTTTAAAGCCACCTAAAACTGTCCGTATTGGTAGCTTTGCTGTTTGTCTCCACTGTTTGTTCAATGAAAGTATTGATAAGCTGCCATAAATTTAAAAACATGATTAAATGTAGTTACGGTGTGCAGTGTAGTTACACATGGATAGAGCTATCGTTGCCATGGGACAGCCACCCGGTTAACTGAAGAAGCAGCATTAAATAGCTTTTCTCGTCACTTTTATCGCTGCCACACTAGAACTACAGAGTATTGAGATAAAATTTTAATCGCAAGAGGACATCTCTGCAACATTTGAGATGCTGGTATCTTTTTTTTCAAACCAAACTAAACTGAGTTGCTCCCAGCCACACACAGAGCAGACTGAGCCGATAGAGGTTTACACTGATGGCACACAGAGGATCGATTAGTTGAGCTCGGCTCACAGCACTAAAATGAACCACATTGTGACTCCAGTCCATGACGCTGTCGATCATCCCGACAGTGTTTTAACTACGCTGGGGGGTTTTGCAATTCCACTGCCAGAGTCTAATGATAGTCGACGTGTCTGGGTTTGGATTAACTCTGCAGTGTGAGGATCAAGTTTCAGATGAACCATAATATGAGCACAAAGGAAAGTGTTACAATGACTTCTGTACGGAACAGTGACGACGCGTTAGTTCATGTTTCAGATGTTCAATTTTTTATTGGCCAGGTTTTAATTATTCTGGCATTTCATTAGATTGTAATAAAGAATGTGAGAAAAATTTAACCCTCGTTCAGATTCTTTATCTTCTTTGCTTTTCTGTCACACTCAAATGTACAAAAAATAGGCAATTCTTTTTTAAAAATTTTTTGCTCTTTTTCAGTTACTTTATTATTTTTTTATTACACTTTGACGGGTTTAAGGAGTATTTTCATTAGGGACTTTCCAAACCACCCTGGTCTTCTGGTTCTGGTCTTCTCTACAACACCAGAACCAAACATGGAGAAGCAGCTTTTAGTTTCTATGCACCACAAATCTAGAACAAACTTCCAGAAAACTGCAAAACAGCTGAAACGCTGAGTTCCTTTAAATCTAGACTAAAAACCCACCTATTTTCATTTGACTTTGAGACGGAATAACTGGAACATTGATAAACATATTTGATGTTTATCGCTTGTTTCATTACTGGCTTTTATGGAGTGAATCACTCTGAAGTGCCTTGTTGCTGAAATGTGCTGATGTGTAACTTGACTTGACTAATGTCCATCATTTCTATCCTTCCTTTCATATATTTGTTACTGAAACGCTTGAAGTTGCGCAAAAGAACAGCAATGGAAGCACTTTTTTGGATCCCATGAGTCATGTGATCATGTTGCTACTGGTGGAAAAGAAGAAGATGACAGGAAGTGAATGCAGGATGATGGCATGGAATGTTTTCTAATAACTTACTGCGTGATCAAACTTATCAAAGTGTGATTTTCATTGCGTTTCTTATTTAACGGAAACACCGCAATTGTCTTTTGACATTAGCGGAATATTGACAAAGTTTGTCAATATTTGTGAAGGAAACACAGCTGCTGTACTGTTCATAAATGAGCAATTTCTCTGCACGGCAACTCCTCCACAGGAGCCATTTTTTATTTATTTTTCTTCCCCCCACAGAGGGTGGTCGTGGACAGGGGTGAGAGCTGCCAGGCCTGTAAATGGTCCACTTTATTCTGTTGTGTGCTAATAAAAATGCTAATGCTAGTGGAAGCGGAGATGCGATTGTCTGATGAGGCAGCAAAGAAAATAAGCCGGCAAGGGAGAGGAGGTCTTCTGTTCTTTTTGCGCTCGCTGCGTCTCTGGTGATGGGACAGATTCACCGAGAGCAGGGGGGCCTTATCACGCTGCGCAGGCACGCCGCGAGCGAGTGATTCATTACAGGTGACAGTCACAGAATCTATGCACTGCGGCGGCGGAGGAGCCTCCTTCAGGATATGAGGAGGAGGCCGTGTGATACGGTATCAAACCGAGTGTCTGAAAATGCTGCATTCTGCACAAAAAAAGAAAAAGCAAAAAAAAAAAAAAAAAAAAAACGGCTGGCGCCTCGTGATTTGTGTAGATACACGCGGGTGCGTGTTCGGGAAGAGATGGTATCTGCGGAGCACCACCTCGTTTGTTTTATGGCTGCTCTCATGCTGCGTTTGAACGTGTAATGAAGGGGGGTGGGGGGAGGGGTGTGTGTGTGGGGGGGGTGGAGGACGACGGGGTGGTTATAGCGATGGGGCATCTGAGACGCAGCATAAAAGGCTTCTGAGATTGGATTTGTGATTTCCTGTTAGGGTTCAAACTGGGGTCAGACCTGGAAAGCTTTTATGTAGATTTGCGAGGGTCAGTTTAAAGCACGAGAGCGTAGCGGTGGCAGTGTCACGTGTTTGACGCAGTTAAGCAAACACTTTCACCGTGTCTGTTTTATAAAGTCCATCACATCTATAAAGCAGTTAACCTTTCCAGATAATCTGGATAACCAATAGTCCGTTCATAAATGTAGAATTTAAATAAAACACGTTAATTAAAACTGCAGGTGACCTCTGCATTTTAAAGGTCACCTTTAAAATGCAAAAATTAAAAAAGTTAATTTTTGAGTTAAACTCAAAAATTAACTTTTTGAGTTTTACATCTTGGTATAATGTTATTTCCTCATCAAAAACACACATGGAGTGTTGCTTTGACTCTTTCATGCATATTTGAGACATCTTTTAATCTCCCATGGCAACCATTCAGCTGTGCAAGATGCCAGGTTGGACCTAGCCCCGCCTGCGAGGATGAAGTTCCTCCTCAGAGCTGCAGATTACCAGCTTCTTCTTCACAGAGCAGCCTTTCCCTTCCACTCCTCCACTCAACTCCTTCAGACTAGCCAGCAGCAATTAGCAGACACCTGGTGGAATTGTGCATCTGCTGAACTGATTATAGGAGCTACCTCTCAGTGAAATGCTTGTAAAAATGCATCTAAAGGGTTAATAGAGGGTTGGGACAACTTCCTGAAGGCGGAGTTTCAGAAAGACTTGGAGTTTCTTAAAGAGGTAGAGGCTCAATTTCAACGCATTAAATTACAAACGCGCCGAAAGTGAAACTTCTTTTAAATCATATTTCATATACAACAAGTGAAGTTGTCATAGTTACTTCATTGCGCATGGAAAACTCACAGTACTGCCCCTTTAAAAATCTAACTGAGGCCAGTGAGATGGAGCAGAGTAAGAACAGCAGAAATAAGACGAAAAGATGCCGTTTTGTTTCCACATAGCAAGGACTTCATGAAAGCATTACTACGCAAGTAAAAAACAGTAAAGTGATACTATTTTCATAAAGCAAGAGGAGGGGTGCATTTGTAGACTTTATTAACCCTAAACAGCTCTGGTTTGTTTTTGTTCTTGCCGGCTCTTAAGCCGACTTCAGCAATCTCCCTGTGTGCTACTTTTTTCCACTTTAATTAGCTCTTATGTGTGCGCGCGAGTCTCTCCCGACGCCTCAGTTTCTGCTCTGTTTTCTTCTCCTCGCAGCCACGCAGCATCCTGGCATGGATGAGAGGAGAGCACAGGCAGACAGGCAGACACACAGACAAACAGGCGGCCTGCGTCACAGGCGAGTCGAGCGCTTACTTCCTCAGCTGGAACGCTCGAGACGTTAAGCGAGCGCTGAGGGGAACCCCAGAGGACCACGTGTGACTGATGGGTGGGCTGATGCAGGCGGTGAGACAGACGAGGAGTGGCGGTAAGAGAGAGAGGAGACACCCCTCAGGAGCAAGTCACAGTCCTCAGATATTAATTACTTTAACACCTGCTGATTTGTTTTTCCCCTCATTGGGGTTTAGTTACTGTTTTCCCTCCCTCTAAGTTCTATCAATGCACTGTTTGACTATTAGCATGTACAGCAGCGCTAATCCACACATATGTGAAACCCTGAATATGATTTCAGATTGTTGTGTAACTTTCATCCAGGTTTACGTAAAAAGTGGGCGATTATAGCGAATGTCCTAAGCAGAGGCGCCACCGGAGGGCGCTGGAGAACCGGAAAACCTGAAGAAAAGATGTAGAAATATAAATCCAACACATACATTTTTAAAATCTAGTCTCTGTTTCAGTCACTATTGAAATATTCTGATTTCATCGAATATTATTGTTTTATCATCTTTCTGACTGGCTGCCAGTCAAATTTACCGAGCTGCTTTGCTTCCCAAGCTAGCACCGGGAAAAACCTTTTGGTAAACAAATGTTTAGTTTACCAAACGTAACAATTACGTAGAATAGAGAATAAAAGTGGGGGAAGTAATTCCACGGACGTAAAGATGTGACAAATTTTTATAGATGTTAATAAATATCGCTTATCTACATATAGGTTGTTGAGACTGGCCTGAATGTTCATATTTTCATTTCATTTTTTTGTTGTGCTCAGGCAGAGATAAATTATAATATTCTATTATGGGTAAGAGCACACTTAAATCAATACCACATTACATGTACAGTTCTGTGAAAACAAACAAAAAAAAAAAAAAAAGAAGAAAAGTTGGCTCTTCCTGTTGGTTCAGACTATAGCGATGCAGGAAAACACCCACATCCGAGCCATATGTCGTGGAGCACCAGATAAAAAGAGGGAGAGTGAAGGCAGCGCTCTCCCTCCCTCCCCTTTTTCTCCAGGGAGGTACGTGAGCCAGTCTACCATGGCTAAACTGCAGTAAAGCACAATGCTGCAGAGATTAACCCGAGCCCGTATCGTCAGATCACCAGCACGGCTGTGAGAGACGGAGAAGCTCTGAGAGAGCATTAAATGGATTATACTGTGAGGGTGAAGGAGGGGGAAACAAGACAAGAAGAAGAAGAAAACAGTCTGATATCTGATGCTATCTCAACTTAGATTATAATATGAGGAAGAGGCATTTTATTCATATCTTAAAACGATTAGGAATGAATGCTAATAATCCCTTACAATAAATCAAGATGAATGTTTACACGGGACAAAAAAAATGTTTTTGATCATTTTTTTTTCTTTGATTTATTTACTCTGCAAAGCAACTAGATTACATGAATAATTATAAAATAATAAGCATACAATTAAAAAAAAAAACACAAAAAAAACACTTAATAAGCTATGTTAGAGTTTTACACATAAAAATTAGAAATGTTTCAATTAATTTTGTTTACTTTGTTTGTAGTCACCTCTGTCCCATAACCTGGAGGATTTGCAGTGTAACAAAGACATGCCTTTGACAAATTAATACTTTTTTCCCCTCTTTTGCCAATTCATCAAAAAAAAAGTTTTTGTCCGTCTTTATAGTTCTTTAAAAAGAAAGAAAGAAAGAAAAAACAGAATTGGACAAGACAGCTACACCAAGAGCTCACATGAAAAAGTTGTCTAAACACAAACCTCAGAAGAGGAAAACAGTGGCGTTTTAGCAGCATTGGTAGTGCACTAAACAACAGTGAAGCTCAGTTAAAATTATGTAAATGAATCCAAAAATGGAAAAAATGTTGGAGGAAATAGTTAGATCTAAACTATTAGACCAGACGCTATCGTCTTTGTAGTGAAAAAAAAAAATACAAAATTTATAGCACAAAAAACAAAGATCCTCAGATCTGACGAAACAAAGATTGACTAATTCGGCGTCAGTTCCTCAAGATGTGTGAAAGGACTGAGATATAACAAGAACAAATTATTGTTTGAAAATGCTTCCTGGGATGAACAGTAGGCTAATGTTAGACACTAGCTAAACATTGACTCTATGCTACCACTCCTGCAGGATGAACTCTGACTTTCCCTGCAATCCATCAGTTCTACTGTTTACTCCTTTCAGACAGAAGACGCTCTTATCAACCGCTTCTCGAGTCGCTGACCTTCTCAGAGGATCGGCGATAAAAGCGCCAGTTGAGTCCATTGTGTACGGTTTACCCTTCACAACTGAGCGTGTACGCACATCCATTATTTATGCTGTGTGTAAGCCAGCTGGTAAAATGACTCATTCTTTCTATTCTTTCCCTCCTGGCTCCCACTGAGAGATGAGTCACAATACAGGATCAGTCCGGGTTGAACCACAAACCGTCCCGCTCTTGAGAGGGGAGCGCTCGCCTTCGTCTTTGGTCAGATCGACCTCGAAATTGTAACACTGCGCCGACAGAAATGGTGCTTTTTGTCTTGTTGTCTGTGCAGAGACTCCAAAATTAGTGTAAACTGAAGGGGAAAAAAAATATTGTGCGTGAAGCTATTTTTGATATCAGTGAGAAAATAGGAAGACGAGCGGCACACATTCAGAGTGATGACACCTCCTACTCGTGTGTCTAAATACCTGGTGCCATGACAACTCCATGGCTGCTTCTGCATTATTCAAATTATAAACTCAAGTGTCAAGTTTTGATGTCGTCTGTATGAAACAAAACATTATTCCTGAAGTCCTGATCTTTGTTTTCATTCTTTCTGACTAACTTCAGTCTGGCGTTTTCCGTGTTTTTCTTAAAGGGCTAAAGCCAGTGTTGCCATATCAGCAACACTGGCTTTTGAAAATGCTTGGTTGAAAAAAAGAAAAAAGATGGTTTTGGGCAGGTTGTTAAAATTTGGGCAGCTTTTCACAACATTTGGCAGGTTTTAAAAAAGTTTCAGAGGAAAATCATTTAGATATAAGTGTCTGTGCGACAGAAAAGCACATATTGTTAATAAAATGCCTTGTTATTGCACTTATGCTGTCTCTAGAATATGTTGAACGTGACATCACCAACGATCAGTGATGCCATTGGTAACGCCAGGTATGCATAATATTATAACATTATGTAAAAGTCAATTTTACAAACCAGTGGACGTTTTAAAACCCACTGAGCAACATGAAGAAGAATGGCTTGCAGTGGTTTCAGTCGTTCATTCAGTAAGGCCACTTACCGAGCCATCCTGCGCCAGAGTTGGGGACGCACATGTCCGTCTCGGCGCTGGGCAGGACGAACCCCACCACAAACACTTCCACGCCGTCAGACATGAGCGCCAGTCCGAGCACGAAGAAAAGCTGCCACTGGAACCTCCCGTGGCCACACTCCTGCATGATCAGCTCGTACTGCTGAGCCAGCTCCTCCTCGTCGGCCTGCCTCTCGTTTTCCAGCTCCTTTTGGCTCTTGAGGCTCTTTAGGCCCAGAGCCACCTGGTCGTCCCGGGGCTTTTCGTTGTTGGAGGCCGGCACGCCTTGGTACTCTCCTTCGTAGATCTCATCTTCGTCGTCGTGGCCCTCGGTTGCGTCGCTGGACGCCCCGTCCTCGTCGTTGGCTGCATTGTCACCGTATTGGCCGTCCGGCTGATTGTATGCGTTGTAGTTGTCCTCATCCTCGTTTTGGAAGCGGTTGTAGCTGCGTTGGGCAGAGTATTCGTCAGAGGCACGATCAACGGCTTTGTTGAAATTTTTGGAAGCATGCCTCTTGGCTTCCTTTGCGATGTCTTTGGCACCTTTGACCAAGGAAGTCCTGTTGTTAGGTGCTTCATCCATCTTGGCACAAGGAGAGTTGGCACTAAATGTAAATTTAAAGTACCTCTTTACTTATTACTGATGATTTATCTCAAGACAGGGTGAGATGCTGTTTAAGATTTGAGAAAATAACCAGCAGCCAGGTATCTAAAGGTTAAACAATCATGTCTACTTCCATTTGATGGAAGTTACCAGACAGAGTTCAGACGGAGACCCTATCCGAATTCTGTCCGGTCAGAACTCAGCAGGGCGAATCTGTGGGGAGAGAAAGAAAGAAACAAACATTTTAGGTTGACTAAAGTGTTTCTATAATCAGTAATTGCAGCATTTCTCTCTTATTATAGCTGCAGGGGCATTTTTACACTCAGAAAGCCAAACCTTAAATTGAAATCTATAGAAAGAGCCGACTAGCAACAATTCATATTGTACAGAGACAGGACAAAAAAGCAAAGGGAATGAGTCACTGAGAACATAATGTGTGGAGTCATTGACTTTTTGGTGAAAATGAAATAAAAAATACATTGACAATATATTTTTTAGGTTGTGTGAGAACAACTTTATGGATCGTAAATGAATATTTCACACTTCTGTTCATAAGAGCAGAAGAGCCCATTTAAATAGGAGGATTTAATTTCCTTTAATGAACCTTTAAGCAAAGTCCATGCATTTTCAATGGGTAGAGTTAGGAATTATGGCAATGTATAGTATGATATAGTTATTGGTATGATATGGTGTGGTAATAGTAATGGTAACTGTGTGGTAATGGCATGAAATACCCAGATCTTGCAGTTTAAACTCATTTGGAGTGCTGATCCAGAGCTGAAGAATTTGAACATCCTCCTCCACGTTCATTATTTCACCTATTTTGTGCAATGAACTGGCAAAAACAGATCCTTTTATGAAGCTGCCTTCACTGTGCTTGGCAGTAGGCACAGGGTTACAAATCATAAAGAAATGAGCTTAGACGGATCCAAGGTTGTTTCTCTCTGTACTCTTGGTTCTTCCTTCACTCTAAGATCTGCATATTTTTAGCCTAATTGATTTTTCTAGTTTGCCCTAGTGTCTGAATGTGTGAAAATATGGTCGTCTGCTTGTGTGTACCTTTGTGTTCTTCTGTGAGCACCTTATATTTTCAAGTGGGGATGAATGGATGGGTGGTATATCACTAATTTGCCTGGACACAATTCAAATAAGACTAATAAAAATGCAGTTCAAGATGAACAAGGCTCAGAATAGTTTAACGTCACATTCATTGGCAGCACTGACATTTTTATAATTCAGTATACAAATGCATGGTGATTAAATAATGTGAATCCAAGCAGGTTTTGAATTACAGAGTCAATCAAAAATGTACACAAGTTGTAACAATGTCACGTTACAATTAGAATCAAATCAAAATGAGAAGCAATTTCAAACAAAAAATGTGACTGACAGCCAACAAGCTAGGCACCTCTGTAATTAACGATAAGTTTCTTTCGTGTCGGTAAAACTCACGGTCCAAGACCTGAATTTGATCTAATTACACCTCGTGTCTTGGAAGAACGTCTGGAACGTCTCCAGGACTGCAGCACTCAGAAAATTACTCATAAGCTGCACTTTGCGCTCAGCTCGCTGATGAGCTCCGTTCACACGTTATTAGTTTGCTGACGGCGTGACGGGAGAGGGTCTAATCACAGACTGTAATGAACTATCACTTTGGGATTAGACGCCTTAAAGTGTGAGACGAGCAGCAGCAGAGAAATTCAGCTCCGTCCAACCAGATCCAAAAATTGTCCAAAGTTGGCATTCCTCACGCGGTGAAGCATATCAGACAAAGAACGGCATCAAACTCACCCTCTAAATGAAGGGTCTACATTTGAATGGGGTGAGAACATTCAAAGAGGCACCTTTCTTACTTTTTTATTTCTATAAGTTTCAGTTTCATGTTCAGGGCTCCCCACTAACACGTTGCGGAGCCCAGCGGGTTCTGGTCCTCTGGTCGGCATGAGGAGCCGACCAGAGGGCCGATATGGTTTTGTGTTTTTTAAAAAATGTGTTAAAAGTTGGAAGAAAATGTTAATTATGACAATGTAATTATTGACAATACTTAAACACCAATTATAGTCTTAAAACACAAAAAGCACAATTAAAACAAATGAACATCTATTATTTGTTCTTCAGTTGAATTCTAATTAAGTGGATTTTAAAACATGCCATCTAATTCTGGTCACATTTTAAAGTGAACTAAATTAAGAAATATGAAAAAAAAAATTGCCAATAAAGAGTATGCTAAATTAAATATTCTTAAAATGTGATTTATTGAACAAAGCTTTCTTGTGTTGTCCTCGTTCTAAATCCTACTGTTTTACATAGAGGGTTATAAATGCTTTTGTTGTTGCAAAAATGAGCCCCTTTCCAAATGGTCTATTTCGATTCAAAGATGGCATCCACAATTCATGCCAAGTTACAAACATTTGAAGATGCATGACCAGGCTGCGAGACAACGCGCCATCCCCGGGAACAGACGTTGTGATTGCTCTTGCCTAGTTTACTGCATCAGCTTTAATGAGCTTGACACACGACATGAAAGGTGACGGTCTTAGCAATCATTGGGTTTCAATCGTTTATTGAAACCCAATAAACGATTGCGGCGGCAGCCACGCAAGTTGAACGCTTTTCAATTTTCTCGCGTCACGTCGCTGTGCAAGTCTATGTGTGAAAGCCCAAAACGTCACACGCACAAATATCGCCGGTCGCTTGGCTGTGCTGGACGATGACTGTCACCTCATTGAACGAGTTATGTAGGAAAGTCAATCTAAACGAGAGATATTGCCTCCTGTAGTTCAAGCTACAGCCTGGCAGCCCGCCAGACTCGTAACGCACTGCAGGAAACATTTCAAGTTGTTTGGCTAGAATCTTTTCTACAGACTGAATAAAGCATCAAGCTATAAATGAAGACTTAAAACTGTGGTTTATGACTAATTTCTCATCAGAACAAGTACAATGAAAAAAATTCTTAACATGATCTAAAGTGAAGACCAGAACAAAATATGGATGTTCTGTCTTGCAGGTTGCCAAGTTGGCATATATGAGAACCTCTTTTGAAATTATTAGAAGTATGCCAATCTGTAAAATTCTGTTCTGGGTTATGTCGCAGCTAGAAATGCATGTCAGTCTATAAGAGTGGTTTTCCTTAGGGATTTCTGTACCATGACAGTGACATGGGCTCTTAGAAAACCTGCCAAGTCGACACATCAGAGTGTCTCCTAGTTCCCACGGTGGAGCACTGCTGTTGGAAGAAAATAATCAAGCATTAGGTCCTCGTAATGCAATCTGGAACATCAGCATTAATTTATTAGTGGAAGGCAGGTAAAACAAGAAATTCCTCTTCTTAGGAATAGATCTAGTGCAAAAAAAAATAAAAAATAGATTAGTATTTTACCAAATGCTGAATCCTTCAGAGTCAATTCAATGTTTCCAGAAGAATCTTAAGTCTTGAACAGGAGCTAAGCGTGGGTTTAGCTTCCAGTTGGAGGTTGGCAGGTTGATAAATGGCGTTTCTGGTCACCTTTGTTGCTCGGCAGGATTAGATAAGACATCGCCTGGGATCTGTCACCGAGCATCCGAGCGCCATGGGGCTTGGCACAGAGCTGCCCCGAGACGGCGTGGCGCAATGCAGCAGCCAAATGAAAAGTGTCCTAACTAACTTTGTGTGTCGCCAGATGATGGGACTCAAACCGCTTGAAGCTATGAATGCATCAGTGCGTGAAGCCAAAGAGAGAATTCTCCGTGCTCAGCAGGTTTCAGACAACAGCGGTTTTAAATGTGCTTTTTATAAGTGTGTATCAAGGTAAGCAAATGAATTTGAGTGGAAAGTGAGACGGGAGGCGTTTGGCGAGGTCTTAGTGGTGTGCATGAGTAATTAGATCCACATTGTATGTTTGTAGCAGTAATACTGTCCAAGGACGAGAACTTAAAGTGTGTTTTCTGTTTGTGGAAAAGACTGTTTAGAGTTGACATTTTTTTCTGCCCAAGTCATTGTGCCGACGTGTTTTCACTCTACGGCAACATCCTTTACCATTATAAAAAAGAACAAAAAAAATGGACTTATTTTTAATTGGAAATGACCTTTCAGGTGGTATTAAGCAAACTTCTCAACAAGTACACATTTCCATATTCCCGAAGGTCTTTCTACTGGTTTTTGTTGGGACCTTTCATGCCATGCTTTCATTAGCTTTAATTGTGATGAAAAATCGTCACAATTAACAAAAATAAACGCTTCAAAATAGCCTGTTTGTAATTTATTTTTATGTTTCTTAGGGAGGCGAGTTGCCAAAATTAATGACTTTTCAATAATAATAATCTAATTTCCTGAATAAGAGTATAGTAAGATTGGAAATATTCACTGCTCTTCTATCCGAGTTACAGTCCTTTATCATCAGCTGCTGGATAAATGTGCTTTTCCTTTTATTTGTCATGGGACCGGCACTAAACTCAAGTTCAACATCGACTCTGTCGCTGTTGGAAACCAATGATTCATCTGCAGTATAAAGCGACACTCCATTTACACAGAAGTCTGAACTTGCACCGCATCTGGAAAATTTATCACACCCGACCACATAGAGTTCTACACCGCTCAGGAATCCGATGGGATTTGCTACCTGTTGTGCTAATTTGTGTTAGCAACAACAATAACCGCATTTTCCTCTGATATATGCACATCCAAACACTGTATTACATATAGGCCAAATCAAAATCTCAAGACCAGGAACAAAGTTGCATGTGATCACATTTTGCGCTGCTGAATTACTTGTAAGAGCAAGAGCCAGAAAAACTACGGAAGCCCACAGTGGACGTTTCATGCATTTTTCTCGATGGTTTTCTCGACATGACGAGCAAATCTTGTGAAAACAAAGGCTGTTTTGTGCACAGCGGCATGCGTTTGAAGGATGGACTCAAGTTTACCAACCTACAAAGAGGTGACAAAAATCAGAGACGTATCTGTAGTTTTCTCATGTGTGATTTAAGAATTGTATCTGCAAATGGAGGTGAACAGTCATTTGGTCATTTTCTCTCAGTTCTGTTTATTTTTCTGTACTTTTTTTCTTTTTAAATGTGAAGTAGAATACACCTTCTGTATGAGGGATGATTGAATTTTTTATTTGTTTTATTATTATTATTTTGTACAGAAGTCACATAAATATTCTCCTTTCTGCAATCTTATGCAAACTCATATCGACCAGCGCAGTTCTCTTACCTGAACGCTTCACATCTCTAACCAAAGGATTGTCTCCGAGGTGTGCATCACGATATGCTCTGCGAGTTTCTGCAGCATATGGCCACGGAGAAAATACGAAATCAACTTGCTGCTCTGCAGTTCTAAGAGAACTTTTAATGATGTAGCGGAAATGCATAATGGTGCATAACAGGCAGCCAGGTCTGTTTATAATCCCCCCCATCCTACCCCTTCTCTGCGACTGTCAGTCTCGCAGTCTCTCGTCTTTCTCGCACGTTCTTTTTCTTCTCCCCTTTGCTCATCTTTTGACGTTCTTATCCAACTGAGCCGAGAGTTTCAAAGTGTGAGTTTTGATAGAGGCTCAGAGTATGAAAGATTCGCCTCTTCTCTTGACATTTCACTATTCACGCTGGGCGAGACGTTCTTCTTCTTCTTATGGAAATGCCTGCTAATGATGACATTTTCAAGTCTTTCGCTGCATTTTGAGATACAGCTGCAAGTGCAGACCAAGTGTCCAATCTATTTTTTTTTTCTTATTTATTTGTTCATTTTTCTGTACAGCAACGTAAGCAGGACTTTCCCATGAGAAGCGACCCCATTCCGTCCCAACTCTTTGGTCTTTTTCTCATAAAAAGTCAAGCTAATATTGTTTATGGCAACTTAATTTCATTGTGATGGCTATTCCCGCCGTGTTGTTGTGATTGAGGTTTTTATAAGCGAATGCTAACCTTATAATAACCCTCTTCTGATAGGATTTTAGCAATCAGCAGAACTCTGTTGAATCAGCAGTCTATACGCTGCGGAGAAACGATTTTCCAGTAGTCGTTCAGTCGTGGCCTGCTGACACTATCTGGATATGCCTTCATAAATCACTTCCATAACACAGAGAAATGCAGCAGATGCAGCCATTTGTACACTCACAGAGTCGCCTGGTACATGTTCCAGGACGGGAGACGCATCGGTTTGGGTTCGTCATTCTGAGATTATCGAGCAGCCAGTGTTTAATTTGTGAATCCACTTTTCTTTTTCTTTTTTTTTTTTTTTTTTTTTTTTTACTTTGGCCCAGGAGTACATTTTTTTATAGTCATATAAAAAAGCACAAAAATCAATTTTGTGCTTAAAAAGCTTAATTGCCAATTATTCAGCACTTAAAACTGCAGTATGTGACTTTTGCTAAAATATAGTTTTTTACCAACTTGTTCAAACTGCCTCTATGTCATGACAGTATGATATGAGAGATGATCTGTAGAAAAAATAAATGAATGAATATAACTTCTCTTCCTCCCATCTTAAGAAATGCAGCACTCCAGGTCAAAAACAGCCAATCAGAGCCAGGAGGAGGGTCTTAGCGCTGTCAGTCAACTTTGTGTAAACAGCAAGTGATGGAGACCCGCAGGCTTTCTCGCGTCAGGTCCTCCCAGATGGACTCCCAGTTTACAGCTGTCTGTAAGAGCAAGTCCTTACATTCGATTCAAAAAGGATGAAAGAGAGAAGAGCCACAATTCTCACATTAACAGGTGAAGATAATTTTGAAAATAAGCGTACGAAGAGCAGATTGAAAAATCTACATGTAGAATCCAGCTTTGTGAACATGTGGCAGGCATTTGCATTTTTTTCATTATTCATTAATTTGAGTATTCTCATACAATTTGGTCAATCTTCTTCATGCACTGTAAAATACAGTGGATTAAAAAAAATAAAAAAGAACTGCAACAACATTTTTTTCAGTACAGCACATCCAAACAACACGAAAGGACAAAAACGAAAGACATCACACCGTGGGTGGAGAGACGCCTACTGATTAACCCCTCGGGACATCTGATGCGAACGCAGGTTGATTCCTTCCACGAAATCAAAACTCGAAACAACGTGAGCTGAGCTTTGTCAGGTTTCGAAGCACTCTGTGCGGTTATCGTGTTGGAAATCTCCCCCAGCATCCGACACCCAACCGTCCTTAAGAGGAGCTGAGTGCCGGCGGCGCGGGGGTTTAGATGAAAAGCGATGAATGCACACTGCGTTAACCACCGGCCTCATGCCTTCCAGGTCCAGAGATCCACTGAGTACAAATGAAGGGCAGCAGCCCACAATTTCATATATTAACAGCTGCTCTGATGCAGAGGGAGCTGCCAAACAACCCAGTGCTTAGTGTGGGATCTCCCCTGTTTATGCGGACACACACACACACACACACGCAAACACACACAGCGACCTGCTTGATTGCATGTATGGCATAATGGCTGTGAGGGTTTACACACCGCAGGAGATTGTCCTGCTGCTCTGGGCTTTCTGTGTGAATGTTTCACTTCGGGTTTTTTTTTTTTTTTTTCTTGACTCAAACTTCACAGGTTTTGCATGCACTTCTGATGCTCTGAGTGAAAATAATACTTTCGTTTAATCATGGTTTAGAAGATTGAGATTTTCTTTTTTTTCTCCGAGAGATAAAAAGAATACAAAAAAACTTATTTTATAACCAAAACCCCTTCCTGAGACACTGGAACAAAAATAACCTTCTCAAAACAAGTTAGAAAACCCAGAAAACAATCTGCCTTCTAATATTAGATAATTATGGCCTTTAAACAAAATCCTATGTCTTGCTGAAAAGTAACATGCAAGTTAGTTTCGCTTTCTTTCAAGTGAACTATGATATTTTTACTGTTGTGAGGATGAATGCAGATAAACGTAACACACAGCCATGTTGCTTCAATTGCACATCCATTCATTCAAAAGGCAAAACCGGAACAACAGCAGTGATTTCCGACCAACATGAAGCAGTGCATAATTCTGAAGTGGGAGTGTTTAAAATGGTTTAAGTAGCTGATCAACCACCGCTACCGTTCAGACGATCACTTTGGTGATTTCACTTTTCTGTCTGGGAAATGTTTTGTGGTTTTTTTCAGTGTCAATTCCTGATTCCTTAAACTTTGCTCTGTTATTGGTTGTCATGGCAACGTGGCCCCTTGTGACGTCAGGCTGACAGACTGGGAAAAATAATGCAATCACCCGTTTTTCTACGTTTTCCACCTGGACTAATTGCACGATATGCAGATCAATCGTCAAATAGGACGAAATATTTCATGAAGCATACAGGAGCCAAAGTCTGTTGCATTTTAAACCACGGCTCCTACAGCGACAAATAAGTCAAATTCAATTATTAGTCAATACAGAGGAGAAATTCGCTTTGTTTTCGCTTGCATCTCTACAGAACCGACAGAAACCAAACTACTCATAGATTTATATGCAGAGATGAGTTATATTTTACATATCCAAACATCAGCATCTCGGCCTTAAGACGCATTTTATTGAATCCGGTGACATCGACGGTCACTCTGCACACCAAATGCCCCAACCAGACCCAAAAACTAGGTTTTTGCATCTTTAATATTTGCTATGTTAAAGCAAATACAGACTCATTCCATAAATTAGAATATGACTGAAAAGTCCCTTTGCTAGCAGTTCCATCACCAAGTGAAAGACATGATATAGATGAATTAGATGTCTTAATATACTTATATTTTGTAGTATGCTTAATATATTAGTCTGACAAGCCTGATCAGGACGCATATCCTAATTTATTGATTCACATGCATGATTCTCAGCACTAAAAAAAATCAAAGTCCTCCAAGTAATTGTGGGTGCGTCAGGGTCCTTACCCCCCCCCCCCCACACACACACACACACCCAGCCCCCAGTATTAAACTCTCACAACACAGAGGCTGGACTGGACCCTCACACTGAGCAAACATAAAACTCATTACTGGACAAACACCTGTTCAAACACACACACCTGGTCAGCTGACGGAGAAGTTTGGTGGAGTCTTCTGTCACTTTCCTCCCTCCCCCGACTCCCACTCCCACCCCCACTCCCCAGCCCCTTTTGTTCCACTTCCAGCGTTCACACTGCGGGGCTTCGTGGAGCGGCGCCACGGGGCGGCGAGCGGAACGCGTCACTTCCACGAGGGAGTATCAATCACCGCGGCGGGAGTCGCGCGCGGCCCATAACTAGTTTCCGGGTGTCGCTGTCCCGCTGCCCCGGGAATCAATCCGCCGAGGACGCCGCACCACGACCACACGGAGCTGATATCCTGCGGTGGTTACCGGACAGGACGGAGAAGCTCGTGCTTGGACCGGTTCGCCGAAAATTGACCCCCGCCCCCCCCCCCCTCCACCACCACCACCACCACCACCACCATCCCCATTGAGCAGCATTATTCGTGGAAACTTTGACGGGTTCGATAACCGACAGATTAAATGCGTGGCACGTCATAAAAAAAAATTAAAAAAAAACACTTGAGTGTGTGAGGAAAAAAAAAAAAACACGAAAGCGCAAGAAAAGTTCTAACCAACTTTCCCGTCAATCACCACAAACCACTATTCCTCCTAATTCTTACAGCCGCGTTCAAATGCCAAGTTAGCTTCAAATTAGGAGAGGCTAAATCCAGGTAGATGTGTTTATGGGATAAGAAATACAGTTTGGAGGGGGGAGAAAACGGAGATGCGGATATTAATAATAATAATAATAATAACGATTTAAAAAATAAATAAATAAAGCTGAAGCGTTTTTACTTACAATTTCCGCGGGAGCCAGAAAGCATCGCAGCGAGCCCGACGAGTCCGACGGCTCGGTCCCCCGGTTCGCGTCTCACTCACGCGGATGCGGAGGGAGCAGACATCGCAGCCGGGATCTCTGCTCTCTGTTCCTGTGCGATGCAGCGGATTTTTCTGCTGCAGTCCAAGAAAACGGAGAGAGGCTGCGGGGGAAGCGTGAGTGGCGACGGGAGGGAGAAGAGAGGAGAGGAGAGAGGGAGGCAGGGAGCTGTAGTTTGTGGCGGACAGGCTGAGATCAGTATCAGCGGCTCCGCATCCCTTTAATGCACTTTAACACCCGCCGACAAAAGTCGCGAGATGATTTGGGTTGCAAAGCTCGAGGAGGAGAGAAGCGGTGCGGATGTTGGCAAGAAGTTTCCTGTAACTTCCCCTGAAAATCTATGGACCAAGATGATCATAATAAAAATCTATGGACCAAGATGATCATAATAAAAATCCATGGACCAAGATGATCATAATAATAATGATAATGATAAAAGAATCTGCTTTACTGGTTCTACTATTTATTTATTTCTTCTTAAGGTCAGCAGAATTAGCTGAATAGCCATTGGTAGGTTGAGTTGTAACATCTGTGACATTTAAAGATGACCAGTTCTTGGTCAGATGTTCAAGACTGAATTTGGCCCTAAGTTAAAGGGGCAGCATTATGTATTTTCCTCACACACACACTGCACCATTTTATAACACAAACAATAAACTGTTACCTTCAGTTATTTTATTTTTTTTAATCTATGTAAAATATGACCTAAAAGACATTCGATTTAGTTATTTAACCTTGAAATTGGACCTCTGTCTCTTTAAGAACCTCTGGCACTTTTCCGAAACTCCGCCCTCAGGAAGTCACGACGCTCCACTGTTAACCCTTTAGCAACACCTTTTACCTGCTGAGGAGCAGTTTGCACAGTGAGCTCAGCGGGTGGCAGGAGGCTGATGGCTGCTCTGTGAGGTGGGAGCTTGATTAGAAGAGATTAAAGGATTTCCCAAACATGCAGAGAGGAATCACAGAGACACTCCAGGTATGTTTTTGATACCTGCGACGTTCATCTCCAAGATTTTGATTTGACTTAATACCGCCCCTTTAATGGATGCATAGCGTTTTGTGGTAAAAAAAAAAAAAAAAAAAAAAAAAAAAACTTAGACGGAAAGGAATGAGTGCTTCATAGAGAAAAGCTATAAACTGGGATCTTAAACTATTCTGGTGAGTTCCTCTTAGTCATTTGTGCCACCCAACGCTTCCTGAAGCAGAACACATATTTCCGTCAAACACTAAAAACACTGCAGTCCAGCCACCGGACGATGCTGGACGTCTGGACACGGAGCGTACGTGTCCAGACGTACGCTCCGTGCGGTGCTCCGTACGGTGCTTCATCCTGCTGGAGCCGTTCTGGCCTGATGCTGCTTCGGTTGCAGATGCTTCCCTCTCTAACAGCCTCCTAAATCCAAGCATGAGGAGGAGTTGTGGAACAATTAAAAAAACCCACTGGTTCTGAGTTGTTTAGTTGGATGAGTAGTTATATGGAGTTGAATTGATTTCTATTTATGTGCTCCAGAGAGCACATAATTCAGTGCATCAATAAGATAGACGCTATATTTACCTTGGTGCCTTTGTGTGGGCAGTGTACCTGGGCATAACGCTGAACTCCCACCCACTGACATCTTTTTTTTTCTTTTTTGAGAAAGAGAGGAAATAAAAAAAGAGCTCTTGGTGAACGTTGCATTTTAAATGCAACATTCATTTTCTGCCATGCATTGAAAGACTTTGTGTCTTTTTTCTGTATTTTTTTTTGTGATTCGTTTTTCTTCGTCGGTTTGAATAGTGCGTGTCTAGTGGGAGCAAAGTTGTGCCGCAGTGTATCAGGATGGGATGTGTAAAGTGTATATCCAGGTATCTGCTCAACTCTTGGGGAATTGATCTCAATGGGCTGAGTGTGAATTTAGGAGTCCGATCACTTGCAGTCAGATCAATCAGAAAGTCGGTCATACCTCTAGTCTCACTTTCAGTTTCAGGAATCTGGCATCTTTATTTCTGTGCATGGGGCATAACATGTTATTATTTGTGTTATTGTTGCTGCCATATTCAATAAATCATCCTTTGAAAATCAACAACCTTTAATTAGATATTAAGCATACTTTTCATTAAGGCGGCATTTCTGTATTTTTTTTTTTTTGGTGTGATGTAATAGTCAATTTTTAAATGTCATGTTTTTATTATCTGTCAGAGGAAAATCTGACAGATAATCATTCAAGGAAATGATGTGTGCTTATATAATTTGCTTCACTAAGGGATGAAGTTCCTGAATCAAAATAGGAGGATTTTAACAATGAATTGCTGAACGGGTGTGTATTATCATCCTTCTTGTCCAACATCAGTGCCTGACTCCATGAATGCTCTGCTGGATGAGGGTCAAATTCTCACACAGACACACTTTCAACATTGCATGCAGACAACTGCCACAGTTTGCTTGTAAGAAAAATGTTCCTGCACTAACAAGTTGGTGTTGGAATAGCAGTTGTTGCTATTGTTATACTTCCATTGAGCTCCAGACGGGGATGTGTGGGTACCTTTAAGTAAAAGAGACATAATGGATAGATACAAGTACAAAAGAACACTGTAAAATTCCAGTTATGTAACGCTCAGATACAGTCACAAAAGCAAAGCTGTTTAGCTTAGCCTCAGTTTGATGCTGTTGCGTAGCCACGTTCTCGGCTGCTACAGCATACCCAGCCTTTCAGAAACGAGTGTGATAATGCGGCCAGGCGTTGAGATAACCTGGGTGTTGTTAGGGAGCAAGATAAATGGCCTCCCGATGAGCCTATGTGCTTACTGCAAGGTTAATTACCTTTCTTAGCACAAGAGGAAGAGGAGCGGCGTCAAGGGCTGTTAGCATTTGAGGAGAACTTCAGAAACAAAAGTTTGTGTCATGAGTTTTGTCAGACACCACTTCAGAGGTTTTTAGTTCACGAATATGAACTGTTGTTCTCTTTATCTACTTGTCAAACCTGCCATGAATACAGTCAATAAATGTGCAGAAACGCACATCGCTGGAGGGCAAGAAGACGATTATCTCGCTTGTCATCCATCCATAGAACAACTCCATTAACAAAATGAAACCTGGAGATGTAGGCGTTATTAATTTAGTGCAGTGCACCACAGCAGAGGGGGAAATAATAACATAACATCCAGTCTGTAATCGTTTCATGTTTTCAGATTTGATGTTTATTTTGTGATTATTAACCAGTGGCCGTCTGAACACAGCGCTGGTCGATTAGCTAACTCAAACACCTGCGCTACAGACGATCTGTCAGAGAGTAGTGTGTGTAACTTAACCTAACCAAACCAAATTCCACTGCACATCTACATGGTAAGATTCTCATAGTCAAGCTAGCATAGCTGGCCTACTCCCATCTCCCTCGCTATATTTCTTAATTCAAACTTTTCATTGATCTGAGAAATGCAACACCCTTGGACCTTGTTATTTTGTTTGGTAAGGCACTGGAGAACATTTCCCATTGTCATGTGATCTTTATGAATCGGACTGGCAAAAGCTCAAGCAAATATATTTACCATCCAACCTTTTGCAAATGCCAAAGACTCAAGTCATACTGTTTAATACTGTTTTTTCTGTTGTTCTGGCGTTGAAAGAATCCAGCTTTCAACGCTGGATTGAAAGTTTCTTCTGTAAGTGAGGAGCTCTTAAAAGATAACAGATAACAATCATTACTTACAGATTATTGCACATGGTAACGCACCAGACAAAGGCTACCCTGCAGGAATCAAGGTAGAATGATGAACAATTAAAAATACTAGGTCATGCCAATAAAAAAATAAATAAATCATGACTACAAAAAATGTGCACTGAAAAATATAACTAACCAAAACAGTTTCCAGTCATTTTATTTTCCATTTTGGATGTGGTATTTGGATGGTTTGTCCAAATACCAATGAGTCTGATTAGTGATTAGTGAGAGGCGTTTATCAAAAGTGTGCACACATGTTAACAAACTGTACTGGCGTGAAAGGTAAAAAAAATTACGAAATAAATTCTGAGAAATGGTTGGAGGAAGATTCAACTCTCTATGAAGAGAGGGCAGGTTTCTCAGGTTCACAAAGTTGGCAACACTGACACTGAAAATGAGCAATTATCTTATAAACAATAAATGAATAATAAAAAAGATCCTACTGCTACTTTCTTAGCATTTGATTTTTTAGAGCTACCTGATATTTGTGTTGAAATTTTGGATTTTTATTCCTCATTCTGCTTCTATATATTTTTATCGTCAATATTTATGACTACTTGATTTGATTGTCACTTTGTTGCTGTTGCTCAGAAATTTACCCCATTTGGGACAATAAAATATATTTCTGTTGACTGAAAAATATTAATGCAGCTCTCCTCAGACTCCAGAAATCCATACAAAGCTAAACAATCTACACTTTTTTTGTTTGCATATTCGGCACATGTCGCATTCTGTCTTTGGGAAATTCACTCAACGCTTTTGCTGTTTGAGTCGAGTTTCAGAAAAATCAACACACGATTGGGTTCAGCTTTTGATTCGACGTTTTCTTTAAAATCGGCAGGTGTACTTTACTCATTAAAGTAACGACATAGAAATGTCGCGGCGGCATCACTCCGCGCGTCGCTCATGACATTTTTTCTCATTCAGCTTCATGTCAAGTTCGGAGAATGCTGATGGTTCTGTATGTCAGGTGATGTTGCCCTCCGCTCCTTGTAATTCCCCCTGATATCTTCAACAACCGTTGCACAAATTGCACAGGCCCGCTTTTTTAGGGTACAGTATCTGAGTCGTGGTCGGAAACAACTCTGCTCCATCCTCCCTCACACACACACACACACACACACACACACACACACACACACACGCACACATGCAGGAGGTGGGCTTTGGCGTCCCATATTGCATGCTATAATTTGTCATCTTCTATTAGGACGGTGGATAATAGATGGATAGTGACAGTGATGCTAATTGCTTTTTCCCGCTTTGTCAGCCAGAGGTTGGAGGAAGAGACGGCAGAAGTAGGAGGCAGGGAAACAAGTAAAGGAGAGAGAAAGTTTAACCACACCTGAGCTTTTCCACGCCGATTCAAAATGTCGCCGCTATAAGTAATGCCTTCTTTACATCGTCTTTTGCCCATATTTTCTGTTTTTAAATGAGTGTTTTTTGCACTACGCCCAGTAATGGATCCCCTAGTTTCTGGATGAGTGTAAAGTATCTCATTAATTAAACTAATGTTAACAGAACTACTATTAAGATGTAGTGCCTATAAAACGCAATCAGCCCCTAGGATGTTTTATTCTTTTTGTCACTTTTACAAAACAATCATGATCAACATAATTCGGCTTTTTTGGGGGGACAAAACATTTCTATATATATATATATAAAACTCCCTTTACTGTCAGAGTGAAAATCAATTTCTATAAAAATAATGACAATTCAATAAAAGTATTTAATAAAAAACGAGTAATTGGGAAAAATCTCCCCACATAACGAGAGCAGTAGTAGTTTGTACAACGTTTGCCCTTTTCTGCCGGATACTCTGAAGGAGCAGAGTGGGGAGGGACTTTGTCCTCGAAGGCGGGGCTACGTCCACCCAGGCATTTGGTAGAGCTGACTGGCTGCCACAGGAGATTAAAGGATTTCTGATACATGCCTGAAAAAAATTATAGCAACCCTTTGATTGTTGCTTTGATTCTGATTATGGAGTGACATTATAAGGCTAAAAAAAAAAATTAGATTTTGTATAATACTGCCTACCCCTTTAAATATTGATAGGTATTTATTTTGGACTTAATATTCTTGCCTTTCCAGGTGGACAGAGTCAAAGGAATGGCTCGAGAATTAGTGGAGACTATAGCAGTCAAAGATAGGTTAGTGTTGAGATTTGCTGTGCTTTTCCTTTTACTGTGCTGCAGAAAGCAGCGGTAAAACCAGCAGATCCATAGAGGAAGGCATTGGAGTCCACTGGGTGTTGAATGTGCTGCTGAGAGACCCAAGAGAGAATCTGTGAAAAGCTCAGGGAAACTCTTAAGTTAGTGTATCTGGGAGACAGGAGACACAAAATTAGCACATAAAAAACCTGTGCGAATCAGGATTTATCTATTTTGTGCCATGTAGGTACAAAATGATGCTGTGAATTGGTGCCTGGAACTGTTCACTGTGCATTCAGCGTCTTAAGAAGACGCAGTGGGCCTGTCGATTTTTTACTTTTTTGCTTTTCTGGAGAGCTGAAAGGAGGGGCAAATGAATTATGTGTCACGCTTTTGCTCTGAGCTGAATTTAAAACATGTAAAACATGTAAAATCAGGCATTATCTTCAGCTACCTTTAGCTTGGATGAAAAACTCACCCAAAAGAAGTGCTAATCATTCATTGAAAGTCGTCAAGTTGGACATATTGCTAACATAAAGCATCAGCTATACTAGCTTATCAATAAGATTGTGAGCATAAATAAACCTTTGGAGAAAAGTACATTAAACTCGTACAATTAAAACACTGAAAGAGTCTTTTTAATTACTATTGTAAAATGTTCCTACTTAATCACTTTTATACTTTACAGTTACATGAAAGCTCAAAATAATGTTTTACCGGTAAGCTAACTTACCAATAAGCTAGTTAGCCAATAGGCTTACTAGTAACCTAGCTTATTGGTAAGCTATCAAAACAATAAATTGGTTAGGCCTAAGTTAGTAAAATCATTGGTATGCTAGTATACCAATAGGCTAATTAGTAAACTAGCTTATGAGTAAGATAGCATATAAACTTGGCAAGCTTGCCTACCAATAAGTTAGCAAAATTACTGATAAGCGAGCTTATCAATAAGTAAGCTAGCTTACCAACAGAGCATCATTTTTGAGCTTTCGTATGATTACAAAGTATAAAAATGATTTAACACGTACATTTTTCAACAATAATTAAAAAGTATCGCTAATTATCTTAATTGGAGACATTTGTAAAATGCTTTGCATCAAGCCTAACTTCCTTTTCTCCAAAGATTTACTTCTTCTCACATCTATCACACCTAAGCCTATGAATTTTAAAATTCAATAGGTTTAACCACTGTGATGGCGAAATGTCATTTTAATAGAATCACCTGCCAACAACTGAATAAAACCAATTTCACAGTTAGGCGATATTCAGCGAAACTTACTCATCAGGTCTGCACACCTGAGGGTGAATTATTCAGCACAGAGAGACAGCAGAACTATGAAATATTGACTTCCCTTCGGAGGAATTTACCTTTGATTTATTGTCCGGGGCAATCCCGAGATGTTACGAAAGAAACATGAAAGAGAGTCGAAGAAACTCGACAAGCATTGGTCATTTGGAAAACAAACCGAAGAAGGTCAGCGCCAATGGAAGGCATTTGTCAATCTGTGACAGATTTTTCTGTCTGGTGCTGCCTTGTTAAAGGGAACATGGTGATGGTGTGCGGGAGTGTGAATTTGTGCATACATTAAATTCAATCAGCATGACCAGCTTCGCAGAGAAGATCCCTTTTAGAAACAGGGGATAATCCTATTATGACAACATTCGTGACATTCTTGAACAACGTCGCAGTCACAGTGATGCACCGCCAGCTTAGAGGAGCAGGAGACACTCGGTGTCAGTGATTCATTCCTTTGGGAGTGTGAATGGGGTTCAGCTTTATCTGACTTTTTCTGAACTGTGAGTGAAAACCAGAAGTGCACAAACAAAAAGGTGTGATATCATCATTGTATTTGTTGTCAAAGATGCCCTTTATGAAAGTGAGAGTTCGAGACACAATGAAATTTATCCCTTTAGTTGTCAGAGTTTAGCGGTTTCTTTCCAGCAAGTGCGATTGAATATTCAGTGGATGGTGGATCCCTGCCCAATTCCGGGCCTTGACTTTGACATATGTGGAGTACACGCTCACATATTCGTGACGTCCTTTGATTAAACTAATTTATCTTCGGTGTAATTCCAGTACCAAAAAATTTACTTTATACCAGCCCAGAATGTGAACCTGTACTGGGCTGATTCTGCCTTAAAATAATTTTATATTCATAACTTGTAACTTAAAAGCCTGAAACAGGAACAGGTTTGTAAAAACACCCTGTGTGCTTCACTCAAGAGGGAGATGTCATTGTTAGCAGTGGAAGTGAACATTCTACTGGTCCATTCACATCAAACACGTTTTGAGCGTCCGGCGAGTCTGGTTTCCATTCAAAGTCTACGTGGAGTGTTGGATGCGCTAGATGTATCAAACGCTCCAAATGGTTAAATTGCGGTGCACAAAATGCTCGAAGTGCACCGCAATGGCCCTTGACGCGCCTCCACATATACATTGAATGCAAACCAGACACGCCTGACGCTCAAAACGCATTTGGTGTGAACGCACCATTATATGTCCAGTGTCACATTAGGTCAGTGCTTCTCAATTCCAGTCCTCAGGCCCCCCCGTCCTGTGCATGTTTTAGATGCACCTCTATTTCAGAACATCTGATCCGAATGATTGCATGACCTCTTCTGCAGTCATCAAGTACTGCAGAAGCCTGTTAATCACAGATTCAATCCCAATGTGTGGCAGAAGGGGAACGCTTGAAACATGCAGGGCAGGTGATCCACCTGAGGAGGGGAATTGAGAAACGCTGCATTACTTCCACCATATTAGGACCAAAGCCTGGTCCTAATATGATGGACTCATTGATTTGGGTCAGGGGTAACGTTTACAGGTAAGATGCAAATTACGTTTTAGTTAATGTTAGGGTTAGGAATAAACTAGTATTGGTTATGGTTATGGAAAATGTGTGGTTTGGGCATAATGGCAGCAACTAAAATGAAGGGAAATCAATACAGAGTTCTAATATGGGTGGAAATAGTTTTGACAAAACTGTAAAGCATTTTGTTTTCTAAATCATCCCATAAATAATGATATAATGTTGGGTTATATTTCTGCCAATTGCACAGCTGCAGTAGACTAGTAGTCTAAAGTGTTGAATATGCTGAGAGACATTCAACACATTAGAAACCATTCAGAACAAAAAGCTTACCCTTTGGTTCTGATTGGTTTCTAATGTATTGAATATGCTGAGACACATTCAACACATTAGAAACCAATCAGAACCAAAAGCTTACCCTTTGGTTCTGAAAAGCTTACCAGAGGGTAAGCTTTTGGTTCTTTGGTAACCAAAGGGTTACCCTTTGGTTCTGATTGGTTTCATTAAAACCAAAGCTTACCAAAAGCTTACCAAAGCTTTTGGTTTGGTACCCTTTGGTTACCCTTTGGTTACCCTTTGGCTACCAAAGGGTAACCAAAGGGTACCACAGGGTACCAAAGGGTACCAAAGGGTAACCACCAAAAGCTTACCCTTTGGGAAGCTTTTGGTTCTTACCCTTTGGTTCTGATTGGTTTCCCTTTGGTTCTGATTGGTTTCTAATGTGTTTAATGTTTCTCAGCATATTCAACACATTAGAAACCAATCAGAACCAAAAGCTTATCCTTTGGTGTTGGTTCATTCAACACATTATGCATGGAGATCCCTCGTTGATTCCAGGTCTGCCTTTGCTTAGACTCCTCTGTTTGCAGGGAGACCTGCAAACAGAGGTGTTAGATGTATTTCTAACATCTTCGGAGTCTAACATTCTGAAGATGTTAGACTCTCAAAGTCGCCAGAAAGACTTGATTCCCCCTGGATCTCTGATGATTCATCTTCCGGCTCAATGGGGCTGTCGCTGTCATCTTCCAAAAGGGAAAACGACAGCGTCATAGTCAACTTGGACGTTGAGGTCCATCATGTCGACACATGAAAGCTGAGCTGGAAAAGCTTCATGTTCACATGTGATCTGTTGTTGCTTCATGTCGATATTCTGGTGATTTCTTGCTTCTCTGAAAGGCGTGCAATATCTGGAATCGATATCCCGCTCTTTTCGATTAATTTCGAACTTGCTCTGAAGAGTGATCTGCCGTGATAGATCTGAGGAACAGGTCTGAGAAAACGCTGTTCTTTAGCTACATTCAAGAGAGATTCCTTTGTGGTATCATAGAGTGATGACATCCCTGTTGATGTCATTGAAACCGTTGGAACTGAACATTCTTTTCCTATGGGAGTCAATAAGCAACCAGTCCTAAAGTACTGCTATCTGCTGGCCTCGCTTGGAAGTGCGCTTCTCAATAAAATCACTGCGACGCTGTTCATCATCGTCTGTTGAAAAAAGGCCAAAAAATTCTGACGCTTTTCTTAGAATTCTAAAACTAAATTCTAAAACATATTTTGTTTTTCTCCACAGTAACCCTAATATTCTTTTGCACCAGCAAAGACAATCAGGTTTTTCATATATTGATCATCTAGTGATAGCAAAACAAAAAAAAGTGAATGAATAAAAAAGCTAGTGTGCTCTGGGCTTAAGATGGAGTCGGTCCAAAAAGGTATATTTTAAGTGCCTTTAAAGTCAGTGATAGTTCCAAAAAGTGACCTTTAAGTTCTGCTACATAATTGGGGTATTTCATAGAAAGTATTTATTGGTCCAGGCGTTAAACAAAGTAAGATGCCATTAGAAAACAAATCCAGAAAAACTGTGACTAAAATCAGTTTTATTTAATTACATTTTGAGTTTTATAATTGAAGATTAGAAATTAGGAGGAAGTCATAGTTTTATAAAATATATAAGCGATGGCTTTCAGATTTAAAAACAGGCGAAAAACTGAAATGAGTTTCAATCATTTTTGCATTAAATCGTGCCAAAGGGGTTAATGAGATTCCGCCATTCATTACATTTTGCTGCACGGAAAGGCCGTCTTGAGCTTTCCGCAAGAACACATTAGCGTTAGTCCTCCTGCTATCGACATCAAAACGGATGTGTCTTGTTTTTCGTAATTACTGTACATCAGCAGAACGCTTTAGTGCTCACCCTTAGGCTTTTTATATGTAAATCTGCAAGCAAAAAAAAACAAACAAAACAAACAACAACAACAAAAAAACCCAAACAGGACTATTAAAAGCCACAAATGTGTTTTGAATCTTAGTGTTTGTGGTTTACCGTATGGCCCGGGTGCAATCTCGCTCAAACTGAACCCGTGTTGGCGGTGGCCAAGACTCCTGAGGCTATTCTGCAAAGTTCTCCCCAAAGTTAATGAGCCAGGGGGGCTTTGTAAAAAGCTGAAGGGTGTGATCATGCCAGAAATTGAAAAGATACGTGATCCACGTGCACAAGTAGCAGCTAGACCAGAGGTGCTTTCAGCGTGCTCACCGCACCTTGGCGGGATTGTGTTTACAGCCTCCCTGAAAGCAGAGGCGTTATCACTCCGAACTTTACATCCTGCTATTTATTTCTGTTCAAACGGATCAAAATTAAGCAACAGTCAGACTTTCTAGCGAAGGCGGCTCAGGTACCTGGCAGACGCTGTTAAGTGCTGCAGAGAGCCTGTGGGAGAAGAGAAAACGGTCATGATGTTGGAGGGAACCTTTTCACAAGAAAAAGGAGAATAATGCATGAGAGGGAAATATTGCCACTTTTTTTTTTTCTTTTTTTTTTTTGCTTTATCCTCTCGTCCCTGACAGATCAGAGCTCATTCCGCGTCACACCGGAAATCTCTCTCTCTTATTTTTTTTTAAATGAATGATGAAGGAAATCAAAGGTTCCCCCAACACGGCTTCCCCTCCCACTCTCTCCATACGCATCAATAAACCATGTGTGACTCATAGCTGAGAAATCCTGGGCTGGGGAGTGCGGCTCACGCAAAGCTCAGCACTTTAACCCAGTTTGAGCCGACAGGTTGAGCCTGCGCGTGAAACTGGTTGTTTTAATGGCTTCCGGGACAGGCGGCGATTACACGAAGCGCACGAGGCCCTTCGTTTCCATTAGCAACCGCATGACCCCGGACCTTCGCATTCATTAGAGCCGGTTTACAGTCGTTACTGGGCTCCTAATGAGCTCCGTTACTATCTCAGCAGAGTCACTCGCCCCATTAGCTCCGTACTTACAGTTCACAATGGCAATGTTGGGAAGCCATAGTAAAATTTTTGACCATTTTTAACCAAGGTTCCCTGAAGACGGCTTCACCCCCTCCCATGTGCAACCAAGACACTTTGGAGCATTTTTTACTACTCTGTACTTATTTTCTCTTACTTGAGTCAAATTGTGATGAAGCATCTTACCTGAGTAAAGTTTCTGGATTTTCTCTACCCACTGAATGAAAAACAAAAATGTTTTGACCAAAAAAATATAACCAGACACAGACACGCACCTGCAGTTTATCTTGAAAGAAAGATGATTTTTGCCTGATTTTGTTATTTTTTATATTTTGGTCCGTTTGATGATGTCATTTTTAAATATTAAATGACGTATTTGACCATTTACTCAGTACTTGAGTACTTACACCAAATACAAATCTCTTGGATGGCTACCTTTTACTTTTACTTGAGTAAAAATATGTCGAAGTAGTAATATATTACTTGAGTAAAATTTTGGGGGTTCTTTCCCTGCCTCTGTTTACTTGGATAAAGGGTTTGCTCTTAGCATCGGTCTCCACCACCAAGTAAATCCCATCTTACCGTTCGCTTCTGCTGGAGGTTCTTCGGAGACAGGTTCATCTCCAGCGCCTCTTCTGAGGCGACGCGTTTCCTGCTTCTGTTTCTGTGGAAACTTCTTGTGAATCTGAGCCAAAAAAAAAAAAAAAAAGGTGCATAAAACCAAGCAGGAGCGAGTAAAACGTGAAAAAGAACAATCACTTTGACAGCTGTGAGACGCAAACGCGCAGGAAAGGCCGGTCGTGACTGTCCTCGGTGCTGAGAGCGACGTTCTCCCGAGATCTGAAGCGCAGTCTTCAAGCAGAATCCCTAATGCGGCAGGGAAACCTACTTTAGGCCTACAGCAGGGCTTCCTCTCATGTAAGCAGGATACCTCTGCTGTGGCACAGGAAGCCGAACTCATAAACAAACCCGGACTCATGATTCTTTTTTTTTTTTTTTACCCTCTGTGTTATGTAAAGCTGTTCGGCGCTCTTAACTTTAAGATAATGAGCTTTGATGTCAAATTTAGAGCAATTAGCTCCCTTAAGATGATTTTTCCCTGACATTTTAGCTCATAATATGAGCAAATAAGATTAGCTTTGTTTTGATTAGAAGGTGGTTCAACTCAAAAATCAGACAGCTCCCCTCATTCTAGCACCCACACCATTTTACTGCTGGTCCACGGGCTGCAGACGGGGCTTAGGTTTAATTAAAAAAAAACGAATGACGAGGGCTTTAAAGCGGCAATCGGTAACTTTCATAAAAATGTGTTTTTTTTTCAACATATTTGTTGAAACTGTCCCTATGTCCTGATGGTAGAATGAGACAGACAATCTGTGAAAAAATCAAACTCCTCTGGCTCGACTCGTTGGTCCTACTGCCATCTGCAGAAATACACCACCCAGTCAGAAACAACCAAGCAGGACCAGGAGGAGGCGCTAAGAGCTGTAAATCATTCTTGTGTATGTGTGTACGAGCTGAAGACTGCCAGGCTGCTGCACTTGTGCTAATGGTGGGGAAACAAGCTAACATTACAGGAAAATTGTTTATCCACCCTCATCGGTCGTTATGCTAAGGGGAAATCACAGAAATCCAATCCATGTTTTAAACATGCCAAACCCATAGGGGGCGGTGTAACGCAAAACTAAAGTCAATCAGATACCTTCCTGTGAGAAATGAAACATTCTGCCAGGAGGCTCTTTTGCGTGGAAAGACATGTAGGTCAAAGTATTTTTGAATAGCGTATTCAGAATATAAATTTATTTAAATACAATACAACAACTTAGAATCATGCAAAAGCAAGAATCTGGACATATTAGCACATTAATTAAATCTCTGTTTTCCCCTGCAAACGAACAAACACAAAAACTGAGTTTTCTCAACTCTGTTCTGGTCAGAGTTTTTACAAAGAATCCTTTTTAGCAATAATAAACAGCTTTTTAGGTGCGAATGCAAGGCCAAAACGCATAAAAATGCCATTAGTCTCCCCAGATATCTGCATCTTTGCCAAGCAGGTCAGTTTCGGTGGACAACTGTAGGCAGGTTAACAGGATGCGGTTTCATAACCTGACATAACCGTGCACACTGCTGATCGTGTCAACACCTTTGGATTCACGGTGAAAGCTGACATTTGCATCACTCCGTTTGGCAGAGTTCGAGTCGTCTGCGTCTTGCTGACAGGACTGATCTCTCTGCAGGACCGTAACACATTTAATGCCCAGTCGTTTTTCAAAGACTTCTCCTTTGACATGAAAATCTATCATAACAATAAAAAGGCAAGAGACAGCTGCCCATGAAAAACTTGAATTGGTCTGAAAGTAAGACAGGTTTCCTCTTTATCTTGTCATCTAAAGGAGGTTACTTGCCTTTATGGTCACTTATTCAACGCATTGTGGGCTTCCTTGCTCTCTCAGGTTCTACGAACGCGTCAGTGGACTGGACTTTCTCACGAACTCGTCCTGCTTTTTGTTCTTCTCGTTCTGCCTCTGCAACAGGTCGCAGCAGAAACGAGCCCCCCCGCCTCGGAGACCCGCGCTCGGTTGTGCGGGACTGATCTCTCTGACGACTGTAATTTGGCCGTGGAAAGAGAAAGCGCTGAGCTGGCAAAGCCCGCCTGTCTCAGGAAGGTCGAAGCGTTCCCGCGTCGCTGACAAACGAGCTGCACATCAGGCTGCTGCTCTCTGCCGTTCCGCTCTGCTGCCGTTAAAAACCCCGGATCCGGGAAGGAGAGCTGCGAGGCCTGAAACATACGGCGCATCACAAAAAACAAATATCATTATTGATTCAACTTTTTGACGCAAACCTCAACGTTTTTTTTTATTCGATTTCATGTGACAGACCGTCGCTCCCACTTCATTGATTAATCTAGTTTTTTGTTTTGTTTTGTTTTGTTTATTTCTTTTGGCTCTGCAAGTCATTTTGTTGTAAACAGCACCTGGTTTTATTCATCAAATAAAAGAAATGAAACGTATGCGCGACAAAACTAGAAATCCCCCATGTCAAATACTGTCGCCACGTGGAGTTAGCAACTGCAAATTTGCAGTTTGCTGCAAATCTGCATTTGCTGACAGTTTATTGGACAAAAGTAATATCTTTCTTGATCTGTGTATAATTTTTAATCCAACTTGAGCATTACTCTGTGTTTTTTTTTTTTTTGTGAGGCATGTCCACTGGGTGATCAGACAAAACCAGCAGCGACTGGACAATCCTTGGACTGGGACAATAAAAGGCCATCCTAAAACGTCACATTTTTGTCACAATTACTAAGTCGTCTACATTTTTAAGTATGTACTGACAAGAAAACATTAAGACGCCTCACCCTCTGATATCTGGTCTTCATCCTTTCAGCTCTTCAGAGGATTACTTCTTGTGGGCATCTGCCAGTTTCTGACATGAGCTTGAGGAACGTTTGACCCGTTCCTCACTTTCAGAGTTTACAGAGTTTCTTGCATGTAAAGTAACGAAACATTTTTCCCATATTGTTTGCATCCGAGATGGATTCAACCGAGACGGCTCCTCTCACATTCTTCATGGACTCATATTCCATTTCCTCTGAAACCTACCGTAGTTTGTTACCTACTACAGTGCCTACCAATAGGCTAATACCGTTACCATTCAGAATAGCTACTTAGTACCAGCTCCTTCTTTGGAACCTACTTGGCTGAGGTCTCAAGTGAGCTTTTTCTGGCTGAGGTAGTCAGTCGCTGAGTGGCGAGGTGGTGGAGCCGCTGGCTGCGTAAGAGAGACTCTGTTGACGGCTACCCAAAGACAGCAGAAGAACAGCAGAGCACTGTTGCGAGCAGCTTGGAAAGGTGACAGGCGGCCCATGAAGGACAACAAGGGCCAGTGTGAAAATTAGAAGTGGTTGACCCAAACGGAGGTCTTTCAAGGACACCAACCAGCGATCAATTGGCCGGTACGTCAGTGGCTTGTGTGACGGATGACGATGAACATTTTATCTCTCTTTAAATGTCTTTAATGAGGTGATCAAGTTTCATCGTCAAACCATGACATGTCCAGCTCCGTGCTTGACAGCTGGAATGAGTTTCCCCCCGCTGGTATTCTGTATTGTTCCATACCAGATGAAGATCAGAGGCTCCGTTGTACTTTGAGCTCCTCTTCGAGGAACACGGACGTTTTCTTTATGACATCTATCACTGGTTTTCTTCATTATGAAGCTTCCCTCAGCTCAGCGGCTCGACGCGCCCTCTTCCGGGAGACAAGCCCAGAATCTTTACATCAATTATGGCTCAGTAAGTTTACCATGACAAAGTCTTTTAGTACAAGACGCTGCAAGTGTGAGTGACTCAGAGTTCTGCGTGATATTGATCAGCGGGTTATGATGCAGCAGGCCTCTGAGTCCAAGGCTTCTATGGATTAATACACAACTGGCCCAGTCCGTCATGATAGGAAGCTGAAGAGGCTTAAGCATGAAGTTACTATTTCTCATCAAATGTAACAAATCATATGGAGGTGTGATTTAGCAGGTTTGCTGTTTTTCCGTAAGGTTCAGGCGAATTGTTGTGTAAGAACACGGATGCAGCATAAAGCGCCCTTCAGCCTTTACTCAAAGATGTGCCGCTTTAATAAAATTGTTAGGTTTGTTGTTCAACGGGGTGCCGTGCAACTTAGTGCTACTCAATCAAAAATACCATACTGCCTCCTGCTGGCCTTCGTGCATACGGTTCCCTTTCAGCAGCCCGGCCGTCATTTGCAGCAACCTGCAAATGTTATCCTACAACCCCTGAACTTTCTCATGTTTTATCACGTTGGTCTGTTTCAATGGAATAACCCATTTCATCCAATACTCTGATGTAAAATCCAGTTTCCTTTCATCTCAGCATCAATCCAGCTGAGTGTTGCACAATTGCAAACCAGAAGTGGGTCGTAAGTGGGTCACATTTACTCAGTTACTTGAGTGACTTTTTGGAAACAAAATGCACTTTTAGGAGTGTTTTTAGTGTGGTGTACTTTTTTGTTTCACTATGACGTCTCGCTACTCTTGCTTGAGTGAAATTTCCCTCAGTAACTTCACCGAATGAAGAGCAATAATGTTTTGACCAAAAAATTCACGAGACAGACGTGCAACTTTTGTTTAGTTTTATATTGAAAGAAACTGATTTGGAAAAATGTTTCTATTGCCTGATTTTGTTATTATTTCAGTTGTATTAATTATTTCTCCACATGACTTTGGATTTCAATCTGTCTATGTTATGTTTTTTTTTTTTTGGGGATGATTAAATAATTGATGCTTTGATCTCTTACTCAGTACATGTGTATCCTTTTTTTTTTTTTTCACCAAATACTTTTTTGCGCATACGTCATTTATCTTCAATCTCTGTGAAATGCAGGGTTTTTTGGTTTTACATTTCATAACTTGGACAAAAAAAAAAATATTACATAGCATTTAAGTGGATTACAGATACGTCATGTTGATACTGGTGGGGTTTTTTTTGTTGTTGTTGTTGTTGCCAGACAAAATTTGAAGATGTTTTACTTTACTCGTTACTTTTGGTTTCCCTTCTGCTTGGTGAAGTAGTCAAAGACACAAAGACGCTCAACTCTTTGAGTAACACAGAATGTCTTTGTGAGAAAACTGCTAGTAATTTGCATAATGGCTGCGTACTCATAGCATATTTTGATCAGCATAATGTCTGATATGATGACGATGACGATGACGATGACGATGATGATGATGATGATGATGATGATGATGATGATGATGATATGAATCTGGGCACTGTTGAAATTAACAACTGATTTTTTTATTAAATAAAACAAGCTGTCGGATTTTAAATAAAAAAAAAAAAAACACTGCATGATTTATATACTGTAAGATGACGGGAACATGCTAGATAATTAAATTTGTAAATGGACTACCAGATGATGACTCTCTCTGACTCATCTTTTTTATTTTTTTTATTTTTATGAAGGATGCAAAACATGTCACATTTTATGCAGAAAATGTTTTAAAGTGATTGGTCTTGGTTTCAGTTTTTTTTCCCCCCGTCACAAAAACCTGACAATTTAACAGGGGTTGTGTTCGCTTTTGAGTTGCAGAAGCAACTGCGCGCGACTCAAAGCTGCAGCAAGACGTGCCGCGATCCACAACTTCCACAGTTTAACCTTTTTTGTTTGTGAATGAAGCTTTGGGTTCCCTGTAATGGCTCTCAATAACTTTGGCTAAAAAGTAAAAAGAACCGGCCAAATCTTTTAAACGTAGATCTAATAATTATAAAGAAACAATTCAGGTTCTTGCCAATTTCAATTCATTTTCCTGCAATGTTTGCTTCGAATCATAAGGATTACTCTAATTTGTTTTTCTTGTCATCAAGTTGGAATCTGTGGACTTTTTTAAAAATGATTTCACATCATTTTCCATCTCACAGAAAAAACCCCCCAAAGCATTCTCTTTCTGCTAAACTTTATGTTTACCTTTATTGTAGAAATCATCATTTCTAAGAACAGAAATGATGATTCTCTAAAAACAAAAAAAGAAGTCTAGTTTCTGATGCAAATATCTTAGTACACATCCAGACAAAACCTACTTACAAGTAACTTTCCAGCAAGATGAAGGCACATGTTTAGCATCAATAATTCCTTAATATTGATGAAAAATGATTTGCTCAATTCGCATAGGGAACATATGTGATAATTGAAATAATATGCCAACAGAACAAGTACTTTTTGACCAATATTAAGGAATTGTTGACTCTAAACAAGCTCCTTGTCTTTCTGAAAAGTCACATGTGAGTTAATTTTCTCTTTATTTCAAGTGCACTAAGATATTTGCACCAGAAACTGGACATAGAATTACTTGGTAAAGTTTTTTTTTTGCAGTTAACTTTGGACCGGCCAAAACAAAACAAGAGTTTTGGGAGCAGAAAATATTCCTTTGTGTGCAATAACCCAAATCCACCAGCAGTGGGAGTAAGACTCTCCTCTCAGCTCTGTTCAGCCAGGGTTCCTTATATAAGACAACCCCAATGGATGCTGGCTTCCCTGAAATCATTTCTCAGCAGTCACTTTACACAGCTGGTTCAACGCAAACTCACTTTTTGTGTGGCCAAAAGAAAAAAAAAAAAAAAGTGTCTAGTTATACCTAGATTGATATGAGTAAAGATAATCCATCCGTTTCCTTCCTTCCTTCCTTCCTTCCTTCCTTCCTTCCTTCCTTCCTTCTTTCCTTCCATCCTTTTTGTCCAGCCGGAGCTGCTGACCCAAGGGGAACGCAGGGCTGGAAAGAGGATGTGATTTAATCAGTTTGCTGCTCGATCAGCCCAGCCTGAGTCATGGTCCTTGAGTCTCCCTCTCTCTAAATGAATCACAGACTCACTGAGTCAGGAACCATTTGTGTGTCATTACATCAGCTGCCTAAATCCTCTCCAGTTAAACAGCAAGCCCTTTTTGTGTGTGTGTGTGTGTGTGTGTGTGAGTGTGTGTTTGTTTTGCACCAGCCGGAGCCAGAAAACAGAGTCAGGGCACGTTGCCGGGGCGACCGGCAGGATTTACAGGCTGCTAATGTGAAACAAAAAAGGTTTGGCTGAGGGAAAACCAGATTGATTTTTTATTTTTTTTTTTAACCTGTGAGATTTGGAGGATAGAGAGTGGGAACATGCCAGGCCATCTGGTTCTCTGATTGTGTGGAACCAGCAGATTCCTGGTACTTTGTCCAAGTGTAAATGATCGAATCCGAAAGGCTGACAGCAAGAGTTTCAAAGCTGAAGCAGATCCTGGGATGGGACGTAAGGGCCGCTGTGCAGAGAAAAAGAAAGAGGGAGAGTAAGTTTCTGTCGAAAAAGTCTGGAATATTATAGAATAAACAAGAACAAAAAAGTTTCAAAATTTGCCTGAAAAAAAAATTAAAAAATCTCTGAAATTTTGGGATTAATCATGTTTAAATGTTCCTAAACGCTCCCTGTACCCCCCCCAAAAAACAAGGAAATTTGTGAGGAAAAAAAAAATCAGAATTTTTAAAATTGATCTCAATAAATGTTTTGACTTTTCAAACTTCAAAAATGTCCCAAAGTTGAAACTCAACATTTTAAATTCGGAAATTTCAATAGTTTTTTTCCAGTAGATTTCTGAGATTGAGCTGACATTTTCTGAGCTTTTTCGAGGAAACTTTCAACTTTTCAAACTCTGAAACTTCCTGTTTTGTTTTCTAGAAAATTTTTGAGATTAACCTCACAATCTCAGAGTTGTTTGGGGGTTTTTCTGTTTGTTTTGCTTTTTTGTTTTAGCAGAAATTCCTCCTTTTTTGGTTCCTGTTGACAAAAAAAACATGCCGTCGTAGAATCCAAGCAAAGTGATTTCAAACTCACAACACTGATGTGGGTGAAACCTCAGCTTTCTGCCACTCTAACGTCCTTTTATTGCCAGTGCAGGGAGGAAGCTTGTGCTGCTAATTGAAATCTTATGGCCTTCTTGGAAACAGGCAAACCCACAAACCTCATGATCCGCCTGAACACTCTCTCTTTTCTCTCCTTTAATTTGCTGAAATTCACCAATAACAGTGTGTGCATGCGCGCATGCATGTGTGGTCTACGTGCTGCAGAGTAAGTCGCCTCAGGCTCATGACATGACCAGTGGTTAGCACAAGGACAAGAAAGAAAAAAAAAATGAACATTTGTTGTCGATGGAAGTTTCACATCGCTGACTGATAGCGTTGAATACGGTTTACACACTCAGTGTGTATTTCAGTCCGCAATAAGCTGCTTTGCTTCTTTGTGCGGTTATTGCCAGAAATCTTTCAAGAAATTACGTAAGAGATTTCACCATTACATTACAGATCCTAAATGGGATCAATATATATTTGCTGTCTGTGAAGTCCAATGAATTGTGAATATGAATTTAAGTGTCCAGAAGATACGTTTAGACGGTTAGTATTTGTTGATTTAACTATCTTGGTTAGCTTTGCACAGGTTATTAATGTTTTCTCTTTTCTTTTTTTTTTTTTTTTTTTTTTGTACTGTCAGGTTTTGATTTTCTTGCAGTGACAGGACAGATCCAGAAAAAATGCAATATTATCCCTGTTGCACTGTTAGGGATTACTGATTAATGAGTTAGGGTTAGGGTTAGGTTTCATTGAATGGGCAATCACCCGACATAAAAAAAACAACAAAAAAATGACATGGTAGAGAAAACGAAAAGGAAATTGGGAGGGATCAACTGGATAAATGATCTTCACAAACATCATGGTCTCTTTCCACCATGACAGGTTCTGGTTTTGTTAGTTAAAAATGGAGTCAGATTTTAGGGTTGGTCTGCTCAAACTGATCTTCTCTGCTCTGGCCAGAAATTTTCTATGGGACTAAAAACTGTAGTCTGGTCACAACCACAGTTTTGTACAGTATAAAATCCATGAAAAAAAAATATTGAAGCCATTTTGCAAGTAATTTCTCGGTATGATTAGGGTGACTGTCCATTTTGAACACCTTTAGATAATTGTTGAGGTTTGATCTGCTTTAAAAAGACATGTAATAAAGTATATATATATGTGTGTGTGTATTCCTAATGATCTATAAATTGACACCAAGTACAAGTTCTTTCATTAATTTCTTTCATGTGATTTCCAGGCCAAGAGTTCTCATTGGTCTTGTGGAATGTTGAACTTACTTGCGTAAAGTCCAGTCATGTGTTTTCAGGAACCAGAGTTCAGCAGTGCTTAACTCAGAAAAGTCATGATAGTTGTAGTTCCTGCTTATGTGCCACAAGGTTCAGCACATGTGATCAGAACACAGACTCTGCCCTCCGCCACCCCTCATCTTAACCAATTTTAAAATTGATTAAGTAAATTATGCCAATGGCTGCCTTTTAATTCTGAAATAAGCGAAATGAGTGTCTTGCTAGTGTCTCGTACATTTTTAAAACCTCCAAAACTGAGGACAGGGTTTAAAATTGCATGTTCTGACCAGTGTGTTGGAAGTTCAGATAGAGCACTTTCAATGCACTTGAAATAATAAGAACACTGATCTCAGTAAAACAACTGAAAAGAATGTTGAGCTCAATGCAAAGCTTTTCTATTGTTTTTTTTTTTATTATTATTATTTCCAAGACTTTGTTTTTGAATCTCTGTCCTTCAGTTTTTAGTACGTGCCACTTCATGGATGTCAATCAAATAAAATCCTCATGAAATACATAAAGGTTTGCTCTCAGTATTTTCTGTCTTTTATGTTTTGTAATCATTGTCAGTCCTCCTCTGGGTCCCTTCTAGTAACTCCGACTTATTTTGAGAACCGTAAACAAGGGGGAGGAGCTTGCTTCCAGTTTAGGAGCGGATTTGGTGACGTCACTCGGGGGCCAGCGCCCCTGCGTAACACACAAGTTGGAGCACGCGCTCCTTCAAGCCGTCGAGAGGGGAAGCACCGACTGCTGTGGCGGAGCGGCAGCAGAGCTGTCAATGGTTTTCGGACAGCAAACAAAACAAAGCCGGGGACACTGCGCTCCTCCGAGAGGCCGCGACGTATCGTTCGTGACCCGCGAAGCGTGCCCTCAAGGCGTTTTAATTTGATTTGATTCATAACTGCCATTCTTCGCCGAAGAGGAGAGTCTGTTTAGTGGAGTTGACAGCTACGGTTTCTCGGGCTCGGCTAATGGTTTCATTACCTGCGCTGTGTTGACCACTGAATGGCTGGGGACCTCTGAAGCTAGCAGACGCTGCCTGCTGGGAGCCACTCTTCCTTCTTTCCCCGGCTATTTTTTATTTATTTTATTTTTTAATTATTATTACAATTTTTTTTTTTTTTTTTTGTTTAACTCGCCGCGCGCGCGGAGCCGTTAATCAGCGGTTAGCAGCCCGGCATGGATTCTTGAACTGTTGCTTCCTCTGAGTTTCGCGTGCCTCGTTGGTTCCGTTTCTATTTGTAGTCGAGTATTCCGAAATAATGTCAGACAACCAAAGTTGGAACTCCTCCGGCTCGGAGGAGGACGTGGAGCCCAGAGAGGATTACGGGCACCCTGTTGGCGTCGTCGAGTTCAGCGGAGTACTCAGTAAGGTGAGTCGCGTTTCCCTACAAACCGCCACATTAATCCAATTCATTACCAGCTGGGAATACCATTACTGCCAAAGTCCAAGAAGGCGCGTGCTCACATCAGTGGGGAAATCAAGTCATCCGGAACGGCGATGACAAATCGTAGCCCGTCTGTTTCTGGGCAGGGTTATCTCGGAGTTGCAGCAATAACAGAGGGATTGGTAATCTCTCCCCCCTCCCTCTCTCTGATCCCAAAGCAGAGCCCTTACATGAGCTGTCTATGCAATGCACACCTTGCTGCTTTGCCTCTTAGCTTCCTTGTGAGCAGGGAGGGATTCAGCGCAGATCTTATTTTCAGAGGTTTCCGAGATCAAATGTCTCGAGAAAGACCACTATTGTTGGAGCGTGTAGCATGTGGGACATGTAAAAACCACAGAGTAAGATGGGAAGAATGATAATTGCATCGATGCTGGACGCTGGATGGCTGAATGATGGATTAAAAAAAAAAAAAAAGATGAATTAAATGGACAGATAAAGAATGATCAAAATGACTGATAATGCATTGATGGATAATGGGTGGAAGGATGAATGTGTAATAAATTTATGGGTGGATGGTGGGCTAATAAACTGAACCAGGATGGGAATTTATCCTGTAATTTGATTTGTAGATGTCTTTTCAGTCAGTGAGGCTAAATAAAAATGATCGGAAATGTTATTTTTTTGCTATTTTTTTCCACCATTTTCACCCATAAAAAACAGTACATTCAAAAGTATAATTAAACACAGATACTTTCTCCAGCTTAGTGATTTAAATAACACTTCTACAAGTAAGAGGTATCCTGAAGAAGCACATTTTAAATATGAACGTTTTGCAAGGACAGCATTTCAAACCTAAGACAGAAGCAGTAAGTAGTCATTTTGATCATAATTTTTCAGTGTTACTACACAATACCACAACAAAATTTTTGAGTACATATCACCCACCTCTGGGACTGATAAATGAATAGTGGACGGATGCTGGCCCAGACATTAGAAAGTACTCGCCCCATTTTTTATTTATTTGCATTGCATTTTATATTAAACTCATTATTTGGATTAATAGTTGGAGCTCTTTATGAACATAAGCAATACTCAGATATCTGAAAACTATGAAGTTATTGTAATTTCTTTGGGAGTGACATGGAGTTACTTTTATAGTAGACCAACAACAGATGAATAAAATGTTTTTGATATTTTGACAGGGAGTGAAACTTTCCCGGGTCTGTAAATCTTCCGTACTTTTCCAGACAGTGTGGGAGGCCTGTAGTCAAATACCTGTTCAACATAAAAAACAAAACAAAACTGCAGTGCCAGGAATGGCAGTGTTTTCATGTGACGTTTGCCCATTAACGGTTACATTCATATTTTGTTGTATGAACAATTGTATAACTTAAAGTAGGCACAGAAAAATAAAGGTAAGCCAAATCTATGGCTGAATTCTTTTATATTTGCTAATCATGTGGTTGTTGTGCTGCTTAAGGGCTTAGTAGAGATCCATTGCACAATCCTGCTTCATGTCTACTCTCACGATTATTTTAGTACACGATTATTCTAACGATTAATTGATTAATGAGATAAAGAAATTGTCATATTCTTCAGATTTTTCATTTAACCCCTTAAGCCTTTTATAGACTGTTAGAAATGCATTTAAAGATGCAAATAAATCCATTCCTTTTTTATTTAACATGAAAATGAACGTTTGACTGTCTGAAACACAAAAACATAGTATTGCTTTGAAACAGGTGAAGCTAAAACTATGACACTTGAAGTTTTGGGTAAGAAGTATTTACAGACAAAGGATGTTTTTTTTTTTTTTTTTCCCCAGTGAATTGTGTTTTTTGTTTAGTCTGTTATCAATTAATTAAATAATTGAAGAGTATTTCAATAATCGTTGAATCAGATTAATAGTTTTAGCCCTACTGTAAATACAATTAATAAACAAAACAGAAACGACAAATCAAATAAATTAGGAAGGAAGACTGTCCTTCAAAAAAATAAAAAATGGCTAGTTGAGCCAAAGGTCCCATACTGAAGACTTTTGTCAGATAGTTTTTGTAGAAAACAACAAGAGGAAAACGATTCATCATGCAAATGGAGATTGAGTTTGTTTTAATTCATCATGCAATTAATTGATTTACTGCGACAGGCATATAGGAAGGGATTGACGATGTAGGTGAGTGTATAACCTTTATAAAAAAACTAACAGGTTGTTTGCCTCTGTTCTGCTTTTTTTTCTGTGTCAAACATTCGAAGCTCACTGTTATGTTTTTTTTTTTTTTTCCATGTGCCTCTGCTCTGTTGTCTTAAGCTCAGTTTTGCGCAGGCTGACCACAGCTTTGACGCGATAAGCTGCCAGGAAACTGATGGGGTATCAGTCTCGCCATGCGCTGATTATCTCCAAACAGATTGCAGGCTGACCCGCTAACCAAGCATATTGTAAGATTAGGCAAAGCCACATGTAGCGGAGCTCACCTGTTTGATCAGTCTGAGCCCCACGGACGTCATAACTACTGTAAGGAATAATGATTAATCAGTGCCACATGGCTCAGGTAGAGTAGACGCGCCATATGTTAAATCTAAAACAGTTGTTCCCTGCATATATGCGTCTTTTTTTCTCTGCCCATCATCTAAATCCCACTATAGAGTCACAAAACTCTCAAAAGTTATAATGAATAAAAGTTTAAGCCAAATCCAACGTGTTGATAAAGTACATTTAAAAAACAGAAGTTTGACCAATTTGCTGTGGAAAAACAGGACAAATAATGGAGTAAAAGTCGAGGCATAAAATGTCAAAAACGCTCACATCTCAAAACGCACACATCAGATAAAGGCAAAAAGTACTTATCAACTCAAAATGGAAAATAAAAAAATGTTTTTAAAAGAGATTTGAAAGCAGGATGTGAAGATGCCTGTCTTGGATTCAAAGAAAGATGAATGACTCCAGGCACAGCATGAAAGCCCATGTGATGCATCTGGGAAAGGCAACCAACTCAAACACATACTACAGTATTTCAATTCCATCAGACTTCTTCACGTTCTGCCATGTTCAACCCAAAATCCTCAATCTGCATGTATTTTACTTGCATTTTAATTTGTAGATCAACAAAGTTGGTTTGTAAATGTGAGATTTTTAAAAAACCAGTCACATCTACTAGTTTGACACATTTATAGACTGAAATTTTTACCAATTCTTACTTGATAAATATATGTGTCACAATCAAATTAGATGGAGAACAGCTGTGAGAATGAATTGAAGTCTTATTACAGATTCATAGCTTATCTTCCAGTGTTACTCTGTTCAGCATAATGCAGTTTCTTGTTTGGTTTTGCCATGTAATGGTAAAAAAAAAACACTGAATGTTAATAATCGTTTTAGTCCCCCGTCAAAGTCATGCGCTACTTTGTGTTTCTCAGTTCTTGCATTTATGGTTGTAATACAAGGAAAAAAAAACACAACAAAAGAAAACAGGTGTTGCAATGTGCTGAATATAGCATTTTCATGCACATGTAAACAAAGATATGAGACATTTTAAAGTATCATTATGTTATTTGAGGCCAAGCTCAGTGAACTGAAGTGTTTCAGTTTAATTGTTTACTCACTTGGTTCTCAAATTTTAAATATAGTAGCTGTTTATCTATAATTTTGTGTCTTTTTTTCTTTTTTTTTTTTCTCTTTCTTTTCAGTGGACAAACTACATCCATGGCTGGCAGGATCGCTGGGTTGTGCTGAAAAACAACACGCTGAGCTACTACAAGTCCCAGGATGAGACCGAGTACGGCTGCCGGGGTTCCCTCTGCCTGAGCAAAGCTGTGATCACCGTGAGTACCATCTACAGCAGGAGTGTCTGAACTTTTTGTCATGTGAGATACAAAATTGCTGAGTCAAAAGTACTGGCAGGCCAAGAAAAAAAACAAAAACAAACCCCTGACTAAAATCAAGCAAATGAAGTTCAGTTTTTATTAATTTTGTAGGAAAGGGGTGTTAATGATTGAAGCTTCAAAATGTAAAAAGGATTTCGAATGTTTGTTGCATTAAAAGAGAGGAATCTAGTTTTCAAATTCCTTTGGCCTTGATTTAACAAATTGAGCAGGGTTTGGTTCACTTTTTATTAAAACGCCTGCCATTTTTTACAAAGTCATAAAATTTCCAAAGACATGGCATTATGACTTTATTCTGGTAAAATTACAACTTTATTTTTGTCATTTTAATTTTTCTTTGTCTGGCCATAATACTCTGTCATGGGCCTTCTGTATTTCTTGAAACAAAGACAGACTTTTCTTCCTTCATGCCCTTCTGCCTCACTCTCGCGCTATAAACTCTTGAATCTCAAACAGGAAACTTTTCAAACTGCAGTTGGTCTCCAACCGTTTTTAACATCCACTAAAGTCTCGATTATGTCCTCAGTTCTGCTTGATGACAAGCAACACGTCAGCCGGCGTGTTCTGAGAAACGGCGTGGCATGTGGCAACGCTTGTTTGGAAACTGCCACCACATTCAGAGTGCTGTAATACGGCACAGGCTAAAGCTGGAAATGTAGCAGCAGACTGCTAGCATGACGTAGCGATCGAGGTTAAGCCACACAAGCTTATCCCATCATTCTGTACTACATTTCCAATCACCCAAAGGTTCACCTAAAACTAGTCGAATAGAGTGGTGGGCCTTTCTGTTTGTATTTTTTCCTGACAGAAACTCGATGTGTGTCTTTTTAGTCCCCAAATGGTCATGAAGAGAAATTGATAAATGACTGTTTCCAGGCACTGAAAAGTAGGCTTAGCTATTGGCTGTATTTGTTCAGCTTTATCTTTTCCCCAGCATGTGTAAATATTAACCCCCATGCGTTTCTCTGTGGTCCTGACCTCTTGCTCCACTTTACACCAGTCGGCCGCAGATAAACTTTAATGTTATGCAGGTGATGGCAGCGTTTTTGAGCATAATAGTTGTTTTTGCAATATATATATATATTTTTTTTTAGATGTAGAGTAGAAAGGGTAGTGTAAATTTAAAAAAAAAAAAAAACGTTTTCAGGTATGGATCTGTTTTGTGTCGAAGAAATTGATTTTTAAATGAGGATAATAAGTTTCCAAACAAGATGGGGTTCACTTGTGTGTTATGTAGGCTAGAAGTTGGTCAGTGGTTTTAAGTTTTAACATTTATTCATTTGTATGACAGTGTATATTAAATATACTGGATTTAGAAAAATGCTCCTTTCCATCAGCAGTCTCACAACAAAAACAAAACGACACAAAATACAAACATTTGTACAATTTCCCATATAAAAACCAAGAAATACAGTCAAAACTAATAAAAACTATATATAGTCAGCAAAACCTGTTTTAAGTATTAAAATACTAATATTTTTAAAGGGGCAGAATTATGTAAAGGTGACTTTTTTAAGCGTTATATAATGTTATAATGTTATTCCCTCTTCAAAAACATAGCTAGAGTCTTGCCTTGATTCTTTCATGTGTGTTTTAGAAATCCTTTAATCTCTCATGACATCCATTCAGCTGTGCAAAACGCTTGGGGGGGGGAGAAGTTAGTGTATGTGAATGTTTCTGTTGATGCCAAAAAAAAGAAAAAGTTTACACCTGCAAACCCTGACAACCGCCGCTGCCATTTTTAGCTCCACGGCCAGCTAACGGGCGCACACTGGCCTACTTGTAATTTCTGCCCTCAGTGGGATTGGTGAGTAACACAGACTGGCTCCATCTGTGGCTGATTCGACCTGGATTGTTTGCACGTTTCTGAAACAGACTCGCAGAATGTGGAAAAAAAAATCTGCCTTTCACTGTAGACCAAAAAACAAGAGATGAAATAGCAGTCAGATATACTCGGTGCAAGGCTTTGAGGAAATATGCAACGTGTCTTCTGCCAGGAAATGTGATTGTTCCTCATAGCTCTTCCCCTCCCAGCAGGGGTTATGAGGAGGGTCAAGATAAACAAACCTCAGTGTGGATGTGTGTAAATTATCTCTGCCGTGGGCGTTCATCCATCCCATCTGTATCTTTGACCTCTTGGTGACTCATTGCTCTGCCTCCGGTAGAGCTGTAATGATCTCATTTTAGTGTTGGTAAGATATTCCTCGTGCTCTGTCATAAGGAGAAGGCTGAATCATTTGGATAGCATGCAAAAATATTCATATCACTTGTCACTTTTTTTACATTGTTTTCATGTTACAGCTACAAGCTTTGATGCTTCTTATTGGTTGTTATATGTGATAAACCAACAGAAAGTTGCTAAATTATGAAGCGGAAGAAAACTTCTGCATGGTAACTTTTTTTTTTTAAGTTAAAAAAGGACCAAATAATATCACAACACCACATCACCAGGAAACCACGATCCTCACTGTGACCAATGGGGGGGCAGTGTATTAGGGCCATAATGAAAATATAGGACTAAATTTGTGCCTGGGGAAAAAAAAAGAGTTTTTTTAAAGTAAAACTTTTCAAAGTCTCTGACACTTATCTTGAATATTCAAGATGAGTCTCAGGAAAGTTTCTGGATGTTTGGGTTTCCAAAGTTACCAGTTTTTTCCTGAAACTGGTCTCAAGCTTTGAGGTTTTTGGCAGAAATTTACTCCTCTTTTTTATTACTATTATTTTTTATCTACAAGATCCTAATATTACATTGCAGCCTGCAGCCAGAGCGTTCTGTGAGGTGGTTTGGATATACTGTAGACGTGTTTAAAATGGCCCAATCAAAGTCCAAAATTAAAATTCATTGAGAATCTGTGGCAAGTGTCAAACATTGCTTTTCACAGATGCTCTCAGTTTAACATGACTGAGGTGCTGATGGAAACACACCCAGGAGGATTTGTATCTAATTTAAATGATCCAGAGAGTTTGGATACAAAATAAAAGCACAGCTTTTAGATTTTTCTTAAACTCATTTCTGTTGGTCAGGAACACATTTCGCTTGTTTGTGACTGCAGACACGTACGCTGCTTTAAGACGGCGTCTTGTCCTCTCCTTCCGATGGGAGAGGACAGGAGGGGATTCTTTTGAAGCCGAGCAGGAAGTTTATGTCTGAAGAGAACAGAGACTGGGTCAAATTGTCCTACCTTCATCATTACATTTTTTTGGATCATGCTACTTTCTGTGCTAAATACCCAAACACAACAAGCACTGACGGTTCCGTTAAAAACCTTCCATCTAATGTTCAAACCTGACTTCCTCCTATACAGGTGGAGAAAGTTAGAGCCTAGCATTAAATTATTTTAATACTATTTAGATGTGAGCTCAAGGGGGATGTTTAATGGGAGGACAAGCGAGGATTCCTTCTCACTTGATATGTGTCTGCCGGTAAACAAGAGTTTTAAATCTCTCAAATCTTCCCTTGTGGTCACAATGTCCTCTTTCCTCATTTGGTTTTGAGGGCGTAATGCTTCATGGCATTGCAAAGCGAGTCAGACGGGCATTACAGTGGATCACTTCCTGCTTCGCATGTGTTCCTCATTTTATTTGTTTCCTTTTTACTCTGGACATGTCTCAATTCAGCCATTGATGCATGTCTGAAATGTGCATTTCTACATTAGCCCGAATTAATCAGATTATTTCCTTGTACCTTAAAGGCCAACCTTTCTTCTGGGTAACTCCTTACTTTAACCTTTAAATTTATGCTACAGCTATATACAGATTAACAAAAGCATTTTTTGGAACATCTTGTTGCCTTTCGTAGTAGATTTTGTTTTTATTTTCCTTTATTTTATTAGTGTTAGATTGTTCTTGCTGTGCATTTACAGTACCTTACAAAAGTATGCGTACCCCTTTCAATTTTTTCACTTTTGATTGGGATCTTATGTAGAAATATCAGCCGAAAAAAATAATAAAATAAACATTGGTCTCAAATGCATTTACGAGAGGTGGGACTCGATTAAAATTTTAGTCAAGTTAATTGCAAGGTCTGTAATTAATTAAACTCGTTTTAATTGAAAACCATTCATTGACAAAATAAGAAACATATTTAGTTCAAAAACTATTTTTGCTGTTGAATTATTATATAAATAGACATGAATACTACTTTAGAAATGTGAACTGTGGATGCTGGAGTTGGCATTGGAGGTGTCTGTGCTGCTGCTATATGATTAGCATTGATCTGCTAATTTAGGCTTGAATAGCTTTGCTAACGGGCTAAAGTCTATTAGCACTGTTTAAACACAATAATAGTTTTTCCTCCTCCATAAAATATCAATGAAACCCATGTCAGTGTGGTGTTGCAATGTGACTGTATGTGCAAAAGGCTCTTTTTGTCCGCCAGCTACGCTTTACTGTCCATGATGTTATCACTGTGCAATCCACAGATGATCAATCAGCACAAATGTTGTTACCGTTACCTAGCGACCAAATGTGCCACCACAATGCACATCCAACATCTTCTCTGTCTGTAACCAGGTAGTACTATTATTTTTAACATGTCAGCACAAAAGGAGATTTGTGCTGCGACTGTGGATCTGCCACCTCTGCTTCCTTCCTCAATAGTTCTTCGTCTTCCTCCATCTCTGCAAGGATGCTAGCTAAACAACAACCATCCAGCCTGTGGTAAAGACTTTCTTGTCTCACACAGCATATCTGAAATGGCGTCTAGGTTCATTTGAATGTCTTCAATATTCTTTGATTTGCTAAGATGTAAAGCTGATGATTGCAATGATTAAACAAGCACCACTGATGTTTGTCATACTGACTTTCTCAGTAAAATAAATTCAAAACAATTCAAAAACATTTTTCAGATCCCGAAGGATCATTAATTAAATTAAATAGTAGTATTTTAGCCTCTGTCCCTCTTTTTGTTTTTTTTTTTACGTTTACAGTAGTTTTGCTTTTTATTCCCTCTTTGCTAACAGTTGCTAATAAAGTGTGTGTGTGTTCAGTTTTCATTTCCTCTCTCTCTCTCCATGTCCATGACTGTGCTTAAACACGCCAGGGTCTCGACTGTAAATCATTCTGTTCTGTTGCTGCAGTTTAACCTTGGTGCTAATGGTAGAGCTGTCCTTTCAAACATCCCAGTTTATTTTCTGAATGCTAAATGGATAACTGCTCTCCCTCCCTCTCCTCTATCTCTGAGCTCACACACACACACTCACGCACACACAGCACACATTACAGATTTACAGAGGTGCTCAGAAACGCGCTCTTGTACTGCAAAATAGCTGCTTATGTCAGTGGAATGGTGTAAGGATCAAAGATAAGCTTTACAAGATACATTTCAAGTTCCAGTAATGAAGTGTTTTGTTTTGGAGGGGTTTTGTGCTTCCAGTTAAAGTCAGGTTAAGAAACAGATTCTTCATTGATGCATTATATATACATCACATTTAACAAAAAGTTGTTGTTTGGCAGAAGAGATGGAAAGGAGCGGCAAAATTCATGCATGAAGTTCATTTATTACTGTAAAAAAATACAAATAAAAAAAAATAAAAAATTCTTTGGGGATGAATACTTCTCCAAAACATTGTATATCTGAATAACATTTATGTAACCTTTCAATTAAAATAACTGGGTTAATTAATGCAAAATCAACAATAGTTATGTATACAGTGACATGAAGAAAATGCTGAGTAGTTGAGTTCAGATTAGCCTCATTGCAGAAATCTAAAGTTTCCAATAAATTTCTTTATATTCAAAATCAATCAGAAATAACATTAGTACCCTGTTCTTGCTAACAAGCTAACATGATATGCTGGCATGGTTGTAATCATTTCGCTAACATTGTGCATCGACTGTTCAACAGCAGCAGGTCTCCATCGCTGCTTCATAGCACAGGTGTAAAACCATCTTAACGCTCATGTTGCATTTAAAGGCGACTCGTAAAAACCTCCTACGACACGGTAACAATATATTAAACAGTTGTAACGACTAAAACGAGTGCTACGGTCAGAGGGCACAGGTACAGGAAGTGTGGGAGCCTTTAACGTTTGAAATCAAGATTGGAATAATAAAAGTTGGCCATTCTGAGGTTTAAAAGAAAAAATGCTTCCAGTCCAGGGCAATGCCCCCCAAACTCCACCCACTACACCGTGTCTGATTCTGGATTACAGTTGTATAAATCGTTTAGGCATCCATCTAATTAACAAAACGAGGCTCGGTAACTGACCTATTTATTGTTTTGTGTGTGTGTGTTTGTCTTCTGTGTTTAGCCACACGAGTTTGACGAGTGCCGGCTGGACATCAGCGTAAACGACAGCGTGTGGTACCTGAGAGCGCAAGACCCCGAGCGGCGAAACAAGTGGATTGAGTTCATCGAGCTACACAGGGTAAATTCCTTCACACACGCAGCAGACCTCATCAAAAAACCAGAGCCAAGTCAGTACCATATCATACATTGGTTGGATTTGTGAATGCGTGTGTTCGTGTGTGTGTGTGTTTCTGTTAGACTATCAGAGAAGGCAGGAGGCAGAAGGGAGGAATCCAGGGAACAATAATCATCCCTTCACCAATGGTGCGTTTAAGGAGTTCTGGAGGAGTTGTGTCACTGTGTGTCTTTAGCTCTGTTCACTGTTGACGGCAAGCATGTGTGATCGATCAAATATTAATAACACACCAACTGCGTAAGCATGTATTAATAATCGAGCACTTTAATCCCAGTTTTTTGAGGTGGCAAGGAATGTAAAACATTCAGCTGAGCAGTATGAGTTTTGATTATTTCGTTACTGTTCTGCAGATTCATTGTTGGTGTAAAGGGTGAACAACCTGGTGGGAAGGGAGAGCGAAATATGCCGTCTTCATTTTTATTTAGGGTAGCTGACAAAAGGAGCAGCTTCTAGTTCCTATTGTTGACAAGCAACAAAAGAAACCTGATGACCCAACACTTTTCAGAAACACAGAAATATCACCCATCTAGTTAGTCTAAAGTACCTTACAAAACAACAGCTCCCTTTTCAGGTTTTTCTTTCCGAAAAAAGTTGTTCGCCTGTGTGTATTTAAACATATCCCAGTGTTGGCATACAGGCTAGTTTTCATCTGTAGTCCCTCAGGGTACAATCAATATAAATACAAAATATCACTGTGCAATACAGTCAAGTTAACAAGTTTCTTCTGCCAAAAACAGAATAATAAGTTTATTTTTATCAATAAAAACATACCAGGTCACAAATGTAAAAAAAAAAAAAAGAATATAAATCCATACAGTTCCCCATTTGTGCTGTTATAATGTACAATAACGGTACATTATAAGAGTCTTATACAAAAATTCTTAAAGGGGCAGTATGACTTCTTTGAACTTTCCATTATTTTATGTTATTCTCTCATCACAAACAACCTGGAGTGTTGCCTTACATTTTTCATGGAGTTTGGAGAAATCCTTTTATCTCCTGTGGCAACCATTGAGCAGGGAAAAACACCTGGGTGGAGCTTTGACAACGAAGCTCCTCCTCAGAGCTGCAGTTTCCAATCTTCTGAGCTTCCGACTCACAGAGCATCTCTCTCCCACAACTCCCCCATTCAGTTCCTTCAGACTAGCTCGCAGCAATTGGCAAACACCTGGTAGATTTGCACATTTGCTGAGCAAGTGCAACCCTGATAAAATGTTGTTAAAGGGTTAATAGTGGGGCCATGTTGTGATGACTTCCTGAAGGTGGAGTTTCAGAAAGAGTAGGATTTTTTAAAGAGACGGAGGTCCAATTTCAAGTTGTCAGATTACAAATTAAACCTTTTTTTTATGAACTGAAAACAACATAGTTATGCTATGAAATGGCAGTTTGTGCCTGGAAAATACATAATACTGCCCTTTAAAAAAAAACAAAAAAAAAAAACACGATAAACTACATTATAATGTGCTGCGACAAAATATTGAAAAAAATGTCAGGGGTGTGAATACTTCTAATAAACCCTTTATAGCATTTCCAAACCAGAAGACCACCATTAGTCAAACTAAAACTCCTACCACAGACCTGGTCTGCCCGACAGAAAGTGAAGGTCCACATCGCAAAAACATGCTGCCCACACACGGCGCCCGGTTTGGGGAAACCCCTTCCTTTACCCCTCCCCTCCTCATCCAAGCAATATTGCTCTGCACAGTCATTCCTCCCCTCATGACTCACAGCTGAAAACCTTCTAGAGGCCCCGTACTTTCCTTCCTTGCTACCATTACTCAGACCAACCAGGGTCGCCTGGGAGACCCAAAACATTAACACAAACACCAGAATGGCCTGCGACCTTTAAACAGGAAACAACAGAGACTGAAAAATAATAATAATGATGCAAAAACATGATTCTCTGTATTTTCTGGTTTGTGAGAAACATTTTTATTACAATGCTTTCTCATGCCTCAAACAGAGACATTTATAGTTATGGAAAGTGTGGTCATTATCATTGCTCATAATTTGCTTTGGTGCAAATTATGGCATGTTATTACAGAGTTGGAGCTCTTCTACCGCTGATCCAGTATGTGATAAATGTTCCTTTTAATCATGCATCATGCAAGGATTATTTGCTTTCTATTTTTTTTCCTGCTTTAATAGATCAGGGGTTCTCTATGCAAACACTAAATCAGCCTCTTGGACAGCAGTATGCTGGATAAAGGGCAAGCACCACTCTCTGACATCCATGTAAACACAGGCAGAGCTACTTTTGGTCATTGACCGATAGTTACCTCCATCTCCTCTAAATCCCCCAGTCATGTGCGTTTGCATGCCCTGCCCCCTAGTGGCAGAAAATGGACTCATCTGTGTTTCCACGTGTAGCTTTCTGCTTGTTCTGTCAGAGGGTTGTTGACCTTAAAGCCAGGCTGTTATATAACAGGAACGGTGTTTCTGCTGTGATTCTGCTGATATCGCCGCATGCTGTCAGATGTTCATGAAAAAATAAAAAAAACATCCAATTGTAGTGAACACCTTTTTTAACTTTTATTTTTTTTGCTACAGCAACTTAAAGATGACTAGTATTTAATACTGGAACTGTAAATTATGCTAGAAAACTAGCAGAAATTATAAAATATTTTAAACAAAAGAAAGTCAGCAGTGCAATAACACGACTTAAATCTGATACCTGAATAATATATCTTTTTTTATTTCATGTTTCTCAGGCAGATTCTGGGTACGGCTCAGAGTCCAGTTTGCGAAGACACGGCTCCATGCTTTCGCTCACATCAGCCACCAGTGGCTATTCTGCCACGTCCACATCCTCCTTCAAGGTGAAAATTGGTATTTACTCTTCTGAAGTGAAAACTCTGTTTCTTCGAGTACATCTGCTTTTCAGTGCACCTACTCAAAGTTGGCTATTTTCAGTATCGATGAGGTCTTTCAAATAAGTTTAAAATAAAAAGAAAAGTCAGAGAGCAGAGATGTAAGAAGCATCTAAATTCAGTAAAATATACAAACTGTTTTTGCATTGTAACGTAACATGCTAAAACAGGTTTAATGTGTCAAGTCTATAATTACTTTATATAGTAAACCCTATTTTTACAATTATATGTTATCGCCTCTCCACTTGTATAGAAAAGAAGAAGGTATGAAAACTAGTGCCATCATAGTTCTTCAAAATTTGGAATTGGTGCAAAAAAAAAAAAAAAATCATGATTGGTGCGTTCCTTGAATTTCATCAAAAAAAATTAGTCATCCAGACTAAAAAGGCTCTAAATGTGTCATGATTCGTATAAAATTTTTCTCCCAGAAGGGTCACAGTCTACGAGAGAAGCTGGCCGAGATGGAGACATTCAGAGACATCTTGTGCAGGCAGGTGGACACGCTGCAGAAGTACTTTGACAGCTGTGCCGATGTGTCTAAGGACGAGCTGCAGAGAGACAAAAGTAAGAACCACTGAGAAGCAAAATAATGTGACAGTAGCATGGACTTTATGTGTTCAGAGTAACTTGTAGAGCTCTAAAAACGGTCAGGAAGGTGGACTGTGAAATGAATTCCTCCAATAAACATGAATTGAAAGAATATTCATTTCTCTTGTTAAATATGAGGTCAGGAAATTGCGCTGTACAAGTATTTTTTTATTATTTGCTCCTAGTAATTTACGACCTTTTTTTCCCCCCAGGGAAATAAGAGTGTTTTACTTTTGGCCCCAAAAGAATCAAAGTTAAATACAACAATAATAAAAAAAGCAATAATAAACAGTTTACACAATAATATATGTGTGTTTTAGCGAGCCATAAATTAGCCACCCACTGATTCTGTGTCAATGTGTGGAAAGTACAATTTGGTACAAGTTGCTTCAAACTAACTGAAGGTTGAGAGTTCCTGTCACTGAACAGTGAAATGTTGTAAAAATCAGGAAGATTCGATGTCATAATTGCATCTATTAATTCAGATTCATCAATTTTCACCAATCAGCGCAGCTTTTCCACAAATCTGACCAATCATGGCTATATTTGCATATATTAATGTTGTTCTTACCTATTTTACATCCCTTGCTTGTCAGTTAATGCTAGGCATAAACACAATCCTCTGAAATTTCTCTACAGAAGTTGTTCTCGTTGTTGCTTTTCACATATTTAGGAGAAATCTTTGTCACGATATGAAGAGCAAAGAGTCAGTGAGGAGACGTCGAACCAGAGACCAGAAGCAAGATGAGGACCCAGGGTCTTCTAAGGGATAAAAACTTGATGGAAAAGAGAAAATAACGAAAGGGAAGGTTATGCACAGCAGTTTCAACTTTTTTGTAACATTTGCAACTTTTTGACAAAGAAGCCTCAAAGTTAATAACTTTCACAAAGAGATCACAAAGAGAATCGTCGCAACATTTTGGAGGGACTGAAATGTCGTGGAGGAACAAATATGCAATAAATCTTGGACGGAATGCGTTTTGTGACTCAGATAGCTGTGATTCGATCAGCCCCCTCACTGTTTCTCCATCTTGGCCGGCTTAGCATTCGTTGACGGCAGTCTTCACTTGAGCTACCACAATGAATGAAACCCGGCTTTTGTTCTCCTGACCTCCCTCCCTGTCTTCCTCTCCGACTCTCTCTCCATTCTGAGGATGAAACCAGACCATTGTCACGTTGTCCAGGGCAGCGGAGGGCTGTCAGCCCCGTTGATCTGCTGTGCTGTGCAGTCGGCTATGATTCGGGGCACTAGGCGTGACCCTGTCCAGAAACCCTGACCTTAAAGGACACTCTGACAAGAAAAGACTTTGTGTAGCAAATTACCTGTTTGTGGTTTGTGCCGTCCAGCCTAAGTCCTTGTTTGTTGTTTCAGTTGTGGAGGACGATGAAGACGACTTCCCAAACACCCGCACAGACGGAGAGTTTCTGCACAACAACAACGGTAGCAAAGAAAAATGTGAGTAATTCACTGTTCTTTTTAAAAAGTCCTTCATTGACTATTTTATCTTTTCCTTTTGAACACATTATAAAAAATTACAGTAAAATGCTACAAAATTATTGTAATTTTAATAGGGCTGCAACTTGCAATTATTTATTATTGATTAATCGATTATTTTGACAATTAACGAGGAAAGAAATGGCACATTATGCAGATTTTCGTCTTGAACCATTTTTATACAATATTAGAAATGCATTAAAGTATGCTAACAAATACTTTGATTCCTTTTTTACATGAGAAAATAAACAAAATACTTATAACCTCAACATGTGAAAAGCACATCCCTTTCTCCTTAACATCAATAGTGTTTGGCTGATCTATTGATTATTTATTGGATGAATTGATTGAGAATTTTATAGCCAAAGTTACTAAACAGATTTTCTTTTACAGAATTTGAACTAGGTGAAGCTAAAACTAGTTCTCTCGAGTTTTGGATAGAGCAGACAGATTATTTGAGGCTGTGCGCCACAAATCTTCCTGTCTGAAACGTGTACAAGGAATGAAACACCCCAAACAGCAAACTTTACACGTTGAACCTATAAACGAAGTCATTGTCATTCATAGCATTTGCTTTTATTTCTCTGCTCTTTTCTCAGTGTTTCAGTCCTTGAATCCAAAGGGAATCAATGGAATAGACTTTAAGGGCGAGGCCATCACATTCAAGGCCACCACGGCTGGAATCTTAGCCACTCTGTCCCACTGCATCGACCTGATGGTAAAGAGAGAGGACAGCTGGCAGAAGAGACTGGACAAGGTCTGTAACATTTGGGCTGCTGTGAAGACTAGAAGGTCACATTTGATTTGTTTTGCGTTCCAATCTCTTTTACCGCAACTGTAATGTATCGTCTGTTTTTGTAGGAAATGGAAAAGAGGCGGAGAATAGAGGAAAGTTATAAATCGGCACTTAATGAGCTGAAGAAGAAGTCTCACTTTGGAGGTCCAGATTATGAGGTAAAATAATTGTAGTATTTCTCCACTGTGCAGCAGAGATGACTGACTATATGAGTTAATACTTCGTTGTCTCCTTAATAGGAAGGACCAAACAGTTTAATCAATGAGGATGAATTTTTTGATGCTGTGGAAGCTGCACTTGACAGACAGGATAAAATTGAAGAACAGGTAAAACAAACCATCAGAAAAAACCAGCTTGTCACTTTTTTCAAGTTTATATAGTGATTACAACGAAAGTTTCACTGTTTGTTTGGGTGCAGTCCCAGGCAGAGAAGACGAGGATAGAGCGATCCACCCCACCTCCCCCTGAAGACATCTACTCCACCTCTGGCTCGCACCGGTTCTCCGATAAGGTTGGAGTCCTGTTCTCCTTACAAGATACTTTAATCATTTTCCATACGGAGGCAAGGTCTTTAAATAGTCTGCTTTGAACTGAAGTCAAGACAACTGAGAATCTGCGATGAGACTTAAATGTTGCTTTCCTCAGTTGCTCTCCATCCAAAAAGGTGATGGTTTTAACGTTTCAATGAGTATCAGTTGTTGTTTCTATTGTTTATCACTTGGTGACGCCATCCCTTAGAATCCTCCTCCTCCTCCAGTTGCATGTAAATTATTTATTCCCTCTTCCCGTCGCTTGCCTTGTGTTGTAGGTGGAGGAGATGGTGCAGAATCACATGACCTACTCGCTGCAGGATGTCGGTGGAGACGCCAACTGGCAACTGGTCGTAGAAGAGGGAGAGATGAAGGTAAGGCCATGTTCACAGAAACTGTGACGGTACTCCATAAAGCATCAATAAATGAGAGGCTCATTTTAAGTTTGGTATAAGGAATAAAAAGGGTTTCCCGACATGTTTGCAACGCAGGTTTACAGGAGAGAGGTGGAGGAAAACGGGATTGTGTTGGATCCTTTGAAGGCCACCCACTCTGTGAAGGGAGTCACAGGTCATGAAGTCTGCCACTACTTTTGGGACACGATGTACCGCAATGACTGGGAAAGTAAGTATTTGAGGTAGACTGTAGCGTTTGTTAGGTTTTTAGCTGGTGAGGTATGGTACATGGTTTGGTGTTAAAAGAACCAAGTCCTTTCAAATAAAACCTGTTAAACCTCCTGGCCTGTGGTGGCGCTGCTCCAAGAACGAAGGAAACGCCTCTGAAGAAGACACTGGAAGCAAATTCCTTTTTCACATACAGCAAACAAAAATGGAGTGGCATTAAGTTCGAGTGGTTGTATGATTACTCTTTCAGCTTTGGCAAAAGACAGTGAGCCATTTCTCCTTCTAGCGCTAGACTTTTGTGTTTGTTTTGGTTGCATTTTACCCAGAATGCCCTGCCCATTCCGAGTAGGACTGACTGGAGCTTTTGGAGCCGTCTCCGCTCAGTTTTGCATTCACATATGCATTTGAATTAGATGAGAGTTCACTTCAACCGAGCCGAGACCCAGGTTTTTGAAACCAGAGTTTGTTTTTTTGCTCCGTATCAGAGTGCGATTGTGCATTGATGACTCACCGGACTGTCAGGTGTGAAAACACTCTCAATGAACCCCGTGTTCAGACAATCAGCTCCTGAAATGAAATGAAACATCTGGAATTTTAAGGGCTCCAGATGTGTCTCTGTCTCCCTCTGGTGGTTTTATTCCTACCATAACAGTTCAGTTAGTCCTTCGTACACAGATATTATCATGATCATCATTTTCTTCTTTCTGCAGCTACTATTGAAAACTTCAATGTGGTGGAGAGACTTTCAGACAACGCAGCAATAATCTACCAAACACACAAGGTAAGAGCCAGAAGCTGGAGAGCAACAGGCCCCAAACTAAACATCCTGGTGTTGTAGATCTGAAGCCTGAGCTAACCTGTGTTCCAGCGGGTGTGGCCTGCATCCCAGAGGGACGTGCTGTACCTTTCTGCCATGAGGAAGATTCTGGCCAACAACGAGAACGACCCGGACACCTGGCTGGTGTGCAACTTCTCTGTGGATCACGACGAGGCTCAGGTCAGAACCCAAACCCGCTCCAAAGTCCCACAGACCACAACAACCGAGTTCTTCCAGTAACCTTCTGGTTTTCTTCCCTCGTTCAGCCGAGCAGCAGATGTGTGCGTGCCAAAATCAACATCGCTATGATCTGTCAGACCCTGGTTAGTCCACCAGAGGGAGACAAAGAGATCGGCAGGGACAACATCCTGTGTAAAATCACCTATGTTGCCAATGGTAATTCTACTGCATATTCATTTGTATGGAAGACAATCAGTGCCACAATGCAGCGAATAAAAATAATCATAAAAAACTAACTGGTTACTCTAATGTGCCCACTAAAAGTCAATGTGAGAACATATGCTGCATTAAATATATGACCTAAATGAAAAAAATATACATAGACTATGTCACAAATGCAAAATATATTCAGTCAGCTCAAACGTTACTCAGATATAGATAATTGGTTTTACTGGGTAACCAATCAGCTGCTTGCCTGTTGGCGATGCACAGTCAGAGCAGATGATAGATAAATATGTACTAAAAAAAATTATGTGGCGATAAATACAGTTTACAGACAGTTCACAGTATTAGTTGGCCTTGACATCCTGCTATTTACCTCGGCAGCCAGGACAGGAAGCCGAAATTAAATGCCACAAGCTAAATGAAAACTAATTGCTTCCAGACAAATCTTGGAGAAATTAGTCCAATTATGCTTTCTAATGTAAATGGTAATCATAAAGGCAAACTGCTCATGAAAAGTCTTAATTGGAGAAAAATCTGTGAATGCAGCAAATTCAAGCACAACCTCTTGAGAACTTTTTTTTTCCTCCCCATTCAAAATCTGACATCATCTTGACTTTTTAAAATGATGGAATAATTGGATATGACTCTATGTGTTGTGTGTGTGTGCAGTGAATCCGGGGGGCTGGGCTCCGGCCTCCGTGCTCAGGGCCGTAGCTAAGAGGGAGTACCCCAAGTTCCTCAAGCGCTTCACTTCCTACGTGCAAGAAAAAACCAGCGGCAAGCCCATCTTATTCTGAGACACGCAGGTAAAGTGAGTTTTCTTCTGTCGGAGACGGGGTTTTTTTGTTTTTTTTTACATTTAGATATATATTACAGAACGATGGCATCACCGTTCTCCATCTTTTTTAGGATCAACAAATGAGGTCAGATCTGCGGCAGAAGGACTGGAGGGACTCTTGTTTCCAAACAGCATCCCTCCCAGAAAAGAGACGATCTTTCTTTTATTTATATATGTATTTTTTTGTCCTGGTTTGTAGCTAAAACGTAGAGCGGGTGCATGATAGTCAGAGCAGCAGAATACCCATCTAGATCATAAGGCTCAAGAGAAGAACACCAATAGTCTGTAAAAGAAAATGAATGTTTATAAGTTGACTGGATAAGACATGATTATTTTTATTTCATAATAGAGAAAACTCTCCACCCTTCAGAGTGAAGGGGAAGCGGCCTGCTGCTGCTTCCCCTGATGAATCTAAATGTTTGGAAAGAAGTTTATAAAGCAAAGAAAATCTTAGTTTGTAGACTGAAACAAGTAACTATTTTTGTGTGGATAATGTCATATTTTGAGCCTTTTATTATTGTTATTTTTCTCCCCCCCACATCTCGTCTGTGTGATCTCCAGAGGGCTTCCCGTTAGCGTGCGAGCCCGATGATAGAAGCTGAACGTTTCTCTAATGAAACCACCCGACATGCCGGTGTTTGAAGGAGGAACGAGAGATTATCACAACACCTGTCCATTTAGCAAGCGTGAACAACACCGTTCCAGTTGCGCTGTCATTCTTCGCGACCACGCTTTGTTACAAATGTAAATAGTTGTCATGGTTTCCGCCGACGGTTTGCAAAGCTTTGACTCGAGCCCAGATGCCTTAGTGTCGCAGGAAGACGTAGAAGGTCGATGATAGAGAAAGTGCCTCTTGGGTGCGTTCGTTTTATTCGACTCGATTGAGGAGTTTGCTCGCCCCGCTGCTCATTGGAGAAATGGCAGGGTCAGGCTGTTTTAATCGGAAAGCAAACATTTTCCTGTATGTTTAGTTTTCTCTGTTTTGGTCAAACTGAATGTACTTGGACTTTTTGTAAAGTTGTTCATACTAACGCTTTGGGATCAGCCTGTAAATGTACTGTGACGCGGCATCTCTTCTGCCCTGTTTTGAAAGTGAAATAAATCTGTTTATCCTCTATTTTTTTTTTTCTTGTCTTTTTTCCAAACTCTGGTCCATTCATTTACAGTTTTAAGCACATTAATTTTTTTTTGTAGAAATTATGTTTCTACATTGGAAATTTTATAGATGTAGTGATGGGGAAACAAACATGGCGATTGCCAAAAGCAGAGAAGTTACTGGGGGTTTGCATAAAATGCAAGACTTCTAAAATGAAATCAGTTTATGGAGTGAACTGATTTAACCAGAACCACTAAATCGTTTCCTTAAAGCCTGCAAAATAGTGAACACAAACATGTTTGTGATGTCAAAGATGTTTCAGGAATATCGATCATAGATCTTTGACTACATCAAATTACTTGGAAAATGTATTTTAATTGACGAGAAAATGATCTTGAAATGAAATTGTACGGAAAATAAAATCTGTTAACTTGAGCTTCGCTTGTTTTATAAAGATGAGTTCACCGAGTACAAATGTAGTGTTTTATTTATTTTTTTTAAATATGATTACAAGTGTAAGAAATTTCTTTGAATTGGATATTCTATGTAAAGCTCCACTTGTAACACATAAGGCCACTTCTGAGGATGGCAATACAAGAATCTGTCTGATCTCGACCCACTGAGACGTCACAACCTTTCTTTAACATTCACCACCTGCAGGAGTCTAAATACTTTCACATGAAAATGTTCAAAATAAATAAATATTGCTTTAAGTCTCTTGACTCCCAGCGGTAACGACTAGTTAGTGGATCCGAGCGGGAACCCAGGAGACCAGCAGTGATGGCCGCTCCGTCGTATACACGGTATACAGCATGGTGCCGTCCTCCCTTTCGGTCAGGGAGGACGGCACGAGTCGGAGCTTATAACACTGGCAGGAAAAAAAACGCACATTCAGGGTTTGAAACGTGAGCAGAATTGGCCTCACACACATCGGCGGCGCCGTCTCCAGCAAGCTTTTGGCAAATGCAAAGACAGGTTTAAACCTGTTTTAACAACCATGCAGGTTTTCTCACATCTCTGATTCAGTTATCTGATCATCCAGGATGGAAAAAAAAAAAAAAAAAAAGTCAGATGCCAATAAATAGCACACATTAGTACCGGTAACATCTCAACTGGGAAACAACAAAAAAAACAAAACAGATTTGCAGTCAGAGAGCAACCAAACACAGGCTGTGTTTATATCAGTTTTGGATGAAGCGTCAACGCTTAGGGCCGTTTGTCTCGGCCGCTGGGAAAGCCAGGTTGGTTTTAGATCTGGGAGGGGAGAGAGAGACATGCAGTCAGAAATTGCCGAAAAAGGTGGTGGAGGAAAACTTAAACAAAAAAAAAAAAAACAAAAAAAAACAAAACAAAAAAAACCCTACCTGTTGTGAGTCATGTGACTTTTGACGAGGTGTCCTGCTGCCAGAGCGGCCATCAGAGACAGCTCCCCCGCCAGGACGGTGGCGCACACTACACGGGCCAGCTGGCGGCCGTTCTCTCCCGGCTGGTTGGCGCCGGCGACACCAAGCATCTGCAGGGGAAGAACGACGGAAACGCCTCAAAACATTTCCTGAACTGCAGGTGAACCAAGTAGCAACTGATGAGGATTTTAGCTATCGATTAATCTGACAATTAATCAGATTAAAGAAATTGGCACATCCTGCAGATTTTGTACATTTTATACATTAGAAATACATTCAAAGGTGCAAATGAATCGATTCATTTTTCAAATGAGAAAATAAATATTTTATTGCCTTAAATGCAATAATGGCTTCGCTTTGGTGAACGAACACTTGATCATTTGCAACTACAAAATACTTCCAACATGAACATGTGAAAAGCTCAGCTGTTTATTCTTAATACAGCGTACGACTGATCTATTGATTGGGTTTTTTTTGGATTCACCAATACATAACTGGATAGCAACGGTATATTTTTTTTGTTTTCCAGAATTTGAACTGAGTGAAATTAAAGCTTGAAGAGTTCTGTGTAGAACATATTTACAGATAAAGGTTTATTTGTGTCTTAAATGCCAAATATATGCAGTTTGGGCTCATTTACTCTTGTGAATATGCTGTTCTTTCAGCAAACGTCCTTTTTTTAACCCCGAGCCTTTGCTCCAGTTAATGATGAATCGATGGCTCAATTAGACGATTAATTGAATTACTCGTTTCGGTCCGAGCACCAACCCTGTGACAGAAATATTTCAAGCGTTTTCTATCAAACAAAACTTTATAAAGTGAGGAAAAGATTCAACAGTTGCAGTTTGACAGCTTATGAAATCAAAAAAGCTGTGAAACACTAAAAAGATGATGTAAACGCAGATGAAGTCGTGGTTTTCAAACGGGGGATGTTGGGTGGTGGTACCTGCAGACAGGCCTGCTGTGGCGGCAGGTTGGTGCCTCCTCCCACCGTGCCCAGCTCTATGGACGGCATGGTGCAGCTGATGTACAGGTCGTCTCCGTCTGGGCCGGCGGCCTCCATCTGAGTGATGCAGCTGGAGCTCCCCACAGTCTGAGCCGGGTCCTGCACCATGGCAACAGCACCGGTGAGGAACTGCGCCACACCGCTAACCACTAAACCGACAGCAGCTCCGGTCTGAGCGCGCTCAGTGCTGCTCTACCTGTCCGCAGGCGATGAAGACGGCGGCGACGATGTTGGCGGCGTGCGCGTTGAAGCCCCCTATGCTGCCGGCCATGGCCGAGCCCACCAGGTTCTTGCTGATGTTCAGATCCACCAGAGCGGCCGTGCTGCTCTTCAGAACCTGCAGCAGAACATTTACGCAACACTTTGAACTCAGCTCGGGGTGACGGACGCTCGAGCCGACGTCGCTTCCTGTCGGATCCTTTACCTCCCGCACCACCTTGGCAGAGATGGTGGCTTCACACACAGCGGACTTCCCCCGACCCAGGATCCAGTTGATGGCAGCAGACTTCTTGTCAGTGCAGTAGTTACCACTGAGAGACAGAACCTCCATGTCTGGAAAGTGCTGCTTGAGACGACTCAGAGCCTGCTCCGTTCCCTGGAGGACACACACACACACACACACACACACACACACACACACACACACACA
>VMRN01000062.1:2511270-2534380 GCA_010277015.1 Poeciliopsis turrubarensis
ACACACACACACACACACACACACACACACACACACACACACACACACACACCTTTATCTATGGTGTTGGACACACTGGGAACTTTTTTGAGAAATTAAGGGAAAAAAAAACAACTGATTTCAGTCCACAGTCCAGCAATGTTTTGAGTCTGTGTTGCACTAAATAGAGAGAGCTTGTTAAAAAAAAAATCTCAAATCTGATTTTAAACCACATATTTCTTTTCCCAATTTCTTTTCTAAAAAGTAAAAACAATAATAAAATAACAAATGAGAGTAGTTCTGTGAGTTGCATGGCAGAGTACCAGGGTGAGGCGACGAGAATTAAAATTAAATAACAAAAGCAAACATTTGATCAATCGATCGGCTCTACATAAAATACTTTTGAAAGATGTTGAAAATGTTGAATGTTGCTGACGAGGTTCAACGGGGGTGTGGCTGTACCTTAGAGAGCATGTTCATCCCCATGGCGTCGCCCGTCTGCGAATGGAAGCGAATGTAGAGGTTTCGTCCTGCCACACAGACCAGCAGCTTCTCCAGACGGGCAAACCTGCAAACACAAACATCCTAGTTTTGATCTTTCTGCCTCTCAGGTGAAAGAAGGATAAATAAATCACCTCCGCGGTCGTTTCCCACCTGCTGGTCTCGTCGAAGGCTTCCTTGACCAAGCCGAACCCGTCCGCGGTCTCCAGCCACATTTTGACCTCCGCGGCCCGGCACGCCGAGGGCAGCCTCACCACGGGACCCCTGGTCATGCTGTCGGCCAGGATCCTGCTGCTGCAGCCTCCGCTCAGCTGGACGGGGGGGGGGGAAGACGAACGCTAACGGTCAGCGACGGAGCGCGCCAGAGACGCGACCGACGCAGGAGCCAGTGTGCTTACAGAAACGGCCCTGCATCCTCTGTTGGTGCTGGCCACGAGGCAGCCCTCCGTCGTCGCCATGGGGACGTGAAACTGCTGGCCGTCCAACAGCAGCGGGCCGGCCACACCCACTGGCACCGGCATGTAGCCGATGACGTTCTCACAGCACGCGCCCATCACCTAGTGACACAAAATGAGGATGCTGAACCCGTTTCTATGGCGAAATTGAAAAAAAAAAAAAAAAAAACAGGACAACTTAAAGGGGAAGTGTTATGTAAAATCAACTTTATGAGTTTTACATCGTCTTATGTTATTCCCTCATCAAAAACATTCCTGGAGCGTTGCTTTGATTCTCTCATGCATGTTTGAGAAACCCTGTAATTTCCATGGCAACCATTCAGTTGTGCAAAACACTTGGCTGGACCTGGCCCCGCCTCCAAGGATGAAGCTCCTCCCCTACTCAGCTCCTTCAGACTAGCCAGCATCAATTTGCAAACCACAAAGTCGAATTTCTAGATATATACAGCATTTTTATAACAACTGAAGATAAAAGTTCAATACTGTGCTATAAAATGGCACTATGTGGGCGTATGTATATTAATAATAATACCGTCCCTTTAAAGTACGATGCAACCTGTAAATACCTTCGAATAGTCGTAGCCTTTGTAAGGCAGACCAGACAAAGCTGAGCTGACAGGAAGTTTAAGCGCCAGCATCTCTCTCCTGATGGCCACGCCCCTTTCTGGAGTCTCCAGCAGCGCTTCCAGCCTGTAGTTCAGGATCTTCCTAGCGGTCACCAGGTTGATCACTTCTGAATCAGTCAGCATTTTTGGACCTCTCTAGGGAAAAAAAACCAAATTCTAATGAGCATCAGAAACTATTTCCACGTCTTCAAAAACTAACCTGAGCGGTCCGTGTGGTCCGGTGAGTCACCTGAGGGTCCGAGAGGACGGCCATGCATTCCTCCAGCGAGCGAGGTTCCGCTCCACGGCCTGCAGGAGCGCCGCACGTCTCCGGGGGTGAAGCCCAGCCGCCGCCCTCCACTGAAACGCTTCGTCTCACTAATAGAAATATAGAACGTTAGAAATACGGTAAACCTAAAACGGTCAAGAATATTCTAATGAGATTCATCATTTTCAGAACAGAAAATGATGAATCTCATTTCTGAGGAAGAAGATCGGCCTAATCAAGGCCACGGTGTTTAATCTGGGAGAAACCTCCCGGAACAAAAAGATAAATCCTGGATATTTTCAAAAGAGATGAAGCCCCAGATTAGCTCCTGTAGTTTATCATCACAAGTATTCAGCCATTTTGGTTAGCCTCGATTGCTAGCAAGTTAAAGCACAGCAGAAACCGCGACTGTTGATACTTTTTGTCACATTGTGTCGTCAAAAGCAGAGAAGAATCAAGACACAAGCCTGGAAGCAGAAGTTTGTGCTCTGGGAAACTTATTGTGATAAATGTGTTTTACATTATTATGGTTCTATTTCTAAGTTTGCATTTTTTGGATGTTTTTTCACTATAATAGAGTATTCCAAACCAACAAACTAAGACATCATTGTCTCACCCACCTTTACAGGTAATGTCAGACTCAGGCAACGGTTTAACGTCAGAGACCGCCGAGGAAGCAACCCCGGTTGCTAAGACACCAGCCGAGCTTTTCCTGGCAGCTGATTGGTCCCTCCTGCAGCAGCCGTCGGCAGCCCGGGGCTTCTGAATCAGAGAGGCGCCGCTAATGGGACTCCTGAGAGACAGGGAGGACTCGGTGTCCGCTTGCTCGAAGAAAACGTACTTGATGGCGAGGAGCAGCGCCAGGCCGAGGGTTATCACGTGTTCCAGCTCCATGCTGGCGGGACGAGACGGACGACGGCAGACATGAGCGGAGCAGGACAAACGAGAGGCACAGAAAGACACTTCATCTGCAAAATTCAAGCATTTTCAAGGTACGATTTCAAACGTTCCCTGCACCAAACTGCAAATGACAGTTCCAATTCACTGTCATGACATCATTTATTAATGTTATCTTTCTTTCAGATGATATTCTGCATCCGGCAGCAAGGGCAACGTGAACTAAAATATAAGAAAAAGTTGCGTTTTTAAATGTGTCTTACGTTGACCTGATGAGTATAAAATGATCATTCCGTGTTTACCTGGTGAGTTTCAGGGGCCACGCGGTCCCGGCCGATTCCAGTCTCTCGGCTACGGGTCCCTCTGCTGTGCGATTGCGACCCGAACGCTCAGCTGTTAGCCGAGTGTGGGCGTGGACCAAGGCCAAACCGAGAGACTGAAGGATGAGAAAGTGAAACGGACCAACACTTGCTTCATCGCTCCAACTTCACATGAAGAAAGTAAAACTAAACCATCTTTAGGCAGCAGCAAAAAAAAAAAAAAACTCTGGAAAGGTTTTTTTTGTTTTTGTTCTCACCATGATGATTTTAACTCTTTGGGTCACAGGGTTGGGCTTGTTATCTTCTTCCTCAGCCAGAACGTTAGCCAAGTGGCTCATCTGCCAGATGGGACGGCCTTCCCGACTTTCCCTGGAGAGCTTTAAAGCAGAGGAATCCACAGCTGAACATGTGACTCAGTGATGTAAATCACCGGACTGGACGTCGCGTGGCGTGTTCTGCGTTACGCATCGAGTCTGGGGACAACGGTAGCTGACAAAACGGCAAAGAATCTGAAAAAATGGATGCAATGTTTTGCTATCAGCTGTCCACATTACGGCAGCTACGATGATAAGGTCCAAGTGAATCACGTTTACGTTTCACAGGAGAGGAAAAAGTTTCAAATTTAAAAAAGATAAATAAATAAATAAAAATTGTGAGAAAGTAAGGAGCAGATGTTATAATTGCTGCTGAGGAATTCGGTATGTTTTTGGCTCGATTAACACTAAAACAAGGCAACACACACACCTAGATCCTGACAGATCATCAGTAGAGCAGGTGTGTAAATTAGCGAATCTCCTGACTCTAGTGTTTAGTTTAGTTCTTAATTAACTGGCAAAACTAACATCGAGTCTGAAAACTGGAACGGACTGAACGTTCTGAGGTTTTTCTGGGCTTTCTTTGTTTGGGAAACGTCTGCGTGTCGTTTCGTGTCGATTCCTGATCAACTTGAACATAATCTCTGCTGTCAGCTGGCGGAGCTGTTGTCAGTCGGTTGCCACGGCGACTAAACATGGTTTCGAGTAGGGTTTTTTTTTTTTTTTTTTGCATCCGCAAACGTTCCTAAAAACGTTTAATAAACGACAAAAACTGGACTAATTTTCCTTGTTGTTCATAACTATCAAACAGGAGGAAATATGTCGTAAAGCACAGGAGTCATACAGTAGTTTGTTCAACTTTGGTGAACTTTGGCCCTTACAGCAACAATCATGTAAAATTAAGTTATTGTTCAATGTAAAAAATGAAAAATTAACCTAGAAATAACCATTTATGTGAGTCATCGGAACAGTTCAGTTTTGTTGTTATGGCTCAATGCAGGAAGTGATGACGCTTGCAGGAGTTCGTCACTAGCCATAGCGGCTAATGGGCGCCGTCCAATCCAGCAATATATATATATATTTCAATGACAGTAACTATTCTCTTCATTAGACTGAGCTTGCTTCAACAGGATGTTTAGGGTTCGCTCTTACCTCGAGGACCAGAGAGACGCACGCTGGGAAGAATGTCATAAAAACAAAGTAATTGGCCAGAACAGACATGCAGCCAAAACAGCACATGATCTCCAACTGAGGAACACCTGGAGAGCAAAACAGGTGCCAATTAAAATCTCCGTTTCACACCGGCAAATGTTTTGGGTTGTTAAAGCCGCCCTCACCCGACATGGTGCCGATTCCTATAACCAGACACTCGACCAGAGCGTCCAGGGTGAATGTGGGGCCGAGGATAGCCATGCCCTTGGATATGTTCTCCCTCACCTCCTCCTACACAGAATCACGACCAGATTGTTACGGCTGGCTCGAGGCACAAGTTCAGACGCACCGACGGGTTGGAAACAAATACCTGGGAGTTGGAGCTGAGGGCAAATTTAGCCAAAGTGCAGGCTTTGGATAGGTCAATGAGCAGGAGAAAGAACGGCAGAGCTTCACTGCAGGAAAACGGGACAGGGTGAGATTTCTACGACAATAATCATAAAAAAAACAACCTTTTGTATTAATAAGAGTTGAAATCCACCATCACACCAGGAGGCTGGAGAAACACCTTTAGATTGGGCAGAGATCAGAACGGGAGCATACGAAGAAAAATGTAAAAATAAAGAAATAAAATACGAGAATAAAGTCATAATGTTTCAAGAATGAAGTCACAATGATACGGGAAGGAAAATCAAAATACGACTTTATTCTTGTCATTACTTAGACTTTATTTTAGTCATTTTATTTTCTTAAAGTATAAATAAACTGAATTACACCCCTTGCCATTTTTCAATCAGAAACACAAGGCAATAATTCTCTACAACTTTGCTAACCCCTGGAGGTCAGGGGTCATTTCGTACATATAGGCTCTATTATAGAGACAGTAAAAAACACAAAAACTACAGATAAACATCATTATCAGTCGTGACTAAAGTGACGCAATCATCAGGCGTACGAACACTTTTCTAAAGCATAACCTGAAACTAACACTTACTTAAGACCGGTCAGTTCTTTCCCGAAGAAGTGGATGACCACTGTACTGAAAACAAAGCTGGAAAACACTGTAAACAATCCAGCGATACCTGCAGAAACAAACAAAAATAAATGTGCTTAGATATTTTGTGGATGTTCACGGTCACAGTCTGTCATCATACTGACCCAGAATATATTTGGATCCCAGCTGCAGGAGGTTCTTAAACTGGAAGTAGATATAAATAATAGCCATGCAGCGAGTGATGGTCAGAACGATTATATCACTACTGGGGGCCTCCTGAAAGAAAGCAGGACAGATAGCCTCTTGTCAGTGAAGGAAAACAACTTCCTGTCTGTCCAAATGCTGGGTTCACAGCCGCCTCACCTCTTTAACCTTGGGACAGTTGTTCCAGCTGCACATCTGGCTGCTGCTCGACGAGCTGTTCATGTTCATGAGGCAGACGGTGAAGGCCAGGGTCCCCACGATCACCTCCCAGGGGTGGGAGGCCACCAGCAGGCCGTGGAGGCGGAAAAGCCGGGCCAGCATCGCGGATGTCGAGATGCCTGCTTACTGGAGCTTCATCTGGAGGGCGACAATATCACACCTGCAACCAAACGGCGGGGAGTTAACGGGAAGGTTTTAAAAAAAAAATGGCCGACGGACGCGGCTGGAGGACTTATCCCTTCACTGTACGCACGCCTCTTTATTTAGTCGGACAGCGAACTGTGTCTATTTTCTCTAAACCTGCCTGCTGTTAGCCTTAGCAACATTAGCTGTCACACCCGAACTTACCTAACGTAGCGTCGTACCGCGGGAAGCTCGTCCTACAGCCTGAAACGCTCATTAAACTTCCTGTCCGGCGCCATTAGAGCTCCCACGTACCTCAAACGGTGAGTTCTGCCGCGGTCAGAGGGTCTCTCTCATAGTTGTGACAGCTCTGCTGCTCGACTGATGTAATTAAAATCAACATGGCGACGCGGAACTCCTGACCTCATTCTGTCGTCACCGCGGAGACGTGACGCGGCGGCGCTGAGGGAGGCAGGAAGTGCGTCAACCATTTTTCGAATTTATTTATTTATTTATTTATTTGTTTGTTTATTTTCACCTTTGAAACAGTTTTAGTTGCAATTTTTTATCAATAGAAAAACAAGAAAAAAATGTCAAAGGTACTTTTTTTTTCGTTGTATTTTGTATTATTTTTACTTTATTTTCACTGTCCTCGCGCCGCTCCAACGCGATAATACTGCTTTGTTCTGTAAAAAAAAACAAAAAAAACCCCAAAGTGCTAGAAGCTATTTGATTTCTGAATTAAGAGATTGAAATTGGAGCCTTTTGTCAGCCAAAAAACAAATAAAGAACACATTGAATTTGGTTTGTTTGTCTTTCGTGCGTGATATAATAAAAATAAGACTTACTGGTGAGAAAAACGAACAATTGTCAATGTTCTGATATTCCTTCACACTCATCGGATATATTTTTTTAATGTTCCACAGTCTGACTGTAGGAGGCGCTGTTTATTTCTGCCTCGAAGGTGTTGCGCCACATGGTTTTTTCTCACACAAAACAAAGCGAGTGGAAGAGCTTGATTAAGAATAAAGAAGAAGAAGAAATGACAAAGAATGTAAAAAGAAAAAAAAATATGAAAATTAAAAATATCCAGGTGCACCTAATATCGAAGACATTCAATAATAAGTTGAACATCACAACAAAAAAATAAAAAAAATTTACTTTCAAATTCAATATTTTTGCCTTTTTAAAACAAAAATAACCTGTTTTTTTTGCTTTTTAATTTTGCTGTTTATTTCTTTGTCATTGCTGGTTTCTGATATAAAAACATGCATTGATCCTATATTGGTTTGGGATAATAATTTGTAAATTTGGCTGAATTTTGACGCGTAGTCCCCAGTTTCTAATTGAAGAAGGAAGAAAATTACACATAATTTCTAAAAACTTTTTTTTTTATGCGCTATAGGCTACATATTGATTTATGACTATACTCAAATTAAACTGATTGAAATTATTGATTTATTTTCATTTTTATATGTCTGGAACATTTGTACAAACATTAATATTTCTCAGCATTTCTTACCAACGTTGGTTTTGAAAAATAGCATTTACAGTTTGTTGGCCACTAGAGGGTTCAAGCTCCCTCTGCAGCCACATTCACAAGTTCTGTGCAGTGATAGTTATCAGTGTGAAGGCAAATATGATTTAAATCATGAAACTGCATTGATCAGCATCGCCTGATTGCTACATCAGTTTCAGGACACAGTTTTACTGATTCTGCTTGACAGAGGGAGTCTCCTGGAAGGAAAGGATGTATTTCCCTCAATATATTGGCCATTATAAGACCACAGGCTTCCTGATTCCAATGTTTTAGGATTGCTTTCAGATTTTTACAAATATCTTCAGTAAAACTTTGTGTCCAGAAGTATTATTATTATTTGCTGACGGTCTCTTGCGCTACAAATCCTTCCAAAACACTGCCATTGAAGAAGAATAAGTATTTTTCTTAGTTCTTTAGAAAGAAAAACAATCTCAAGAAACAAGGGACGACGTCAGCAAAGCAAACCCTCAGCATCATACTACCACCGCCTGCCAAAGAGATCCACTTTTGTCTCTCTAGTCCACAAGATATTTCCCAAAACGCCTGGCTGATCAAGATGAAACAAGTTATATCTGTTTAATTAAACAATAAAATCACACTTTGACAAACACTGCACAACAAAGACATAATAAAATACCTTAAGTGACCAAAAAAAAAAAAAAATAGAGTCAAAACACAAAATTCAAAATAAACAATTCGGACACTTCACAAACTTCACAACAAGAAACACATTAAAACAAAGAACCAAAATTGAGACACAAAATTTCAGCACTTTCCAGGATTTTATATATAACACATATGTTGTGTTGTTTTGTTGGGCCTGCACTGCTTCAAATGTTCTTTATTGTTGTGTGATGGAGTCTCTGGCTTTTTCACAAATGGCCAAATTTTTCTGGATGTGTTTCTTTTCTTCTTCTTCTTCTTCTTCTTCTTCTTCTTCTTCTTGGTAAATGAAATCCAAACCTACTTTTTGCATTAATCCTTGTATTTATTCATTTAAAAAATTGTTTTTTTTATTTATTTTTTTTTTATTTAAAACAAGTCAGCACTTGGATAACTGCGGAAAAACAAACGCTGCGCTTCATTACCAAAGCAGCCAACTCTTAGCTGTTCTCTGTCTGAACAACACAATAATCGGAACCTGGCAAGCACAAAATAAACCCTTTGTGTTTTAAAATTGAGTTCTGATGTCAGGGGATTTGGTCCGATTGCCCCCACCCCACCCCCTCACGCCCAACATGTGGATTTGTTTTGCCATTGCTTTTAAGTATTGTTTTGTCAGCGCTGGTCGATCATTTAACCGTACCCAACCGTCTCTGGGGCGCCACTGAACTCAACCCGCCGAGAATTGGACGCTCACATTCTCTAAGTTGACGGTTCCTCAAGAGAAGACGATGCTGCTCTTCAGCGTCACCAGCGTTCGTTGCTGTTCAATGTGTTTCATGTCAGTGGGAATTCACAGCTAATTCTCTGCCTGTTTGGGGCAAAACCTTCTGCAAACGACTTGCGGAAACATTTCTCCACTGGATCGGTTGGCAGCGAGACTGAAACTTTGTGAGCTTTTGCATAACGGTCAGCTAACCTGTTGGGGGGGGGGGAGGTTAATTTTTTTTTTTTTTTTTTTTTTATGTCATTAAAATTCAAAACACAACCAGGACAGTAGAAGAGTTGCAAGGATGTGAAAATGTTCACAAGTTCTGGGTTTTTGTTTTTTTTTCTTTCTTGACATCATGGCAATATTAATAGAAGACTGGTTGTTTGTTAATGAACACTTTATGAATGTTTTGTGTGATTTTTTTGTGTGTCTAAAGCTGTTGTTACACAACGGCTCAATAAAAGCTCCTTCTGTTTTCATTTCTGCTGCTTTGGTTTTGATTGTTTTCACTCAGGCACTTTCATGCACTCTGTACTTTTGGTTTTTTTTCTTTTCCAACAACAAAAAGGAAAAAACCCGGGGGCCACTGTTGTGTGTTTTTCGCTCCTTTAAACGCAAGTCAGATGATGCGACTCCATTTCCTTCCAGCAGATTGATTTCATTTGGACGCGAAACTTTTCAGCTGATTCTCCGCTCTCATGCTGCCCTCATTAGATTTGACCGAGTCGTGTGACTGCTGTTTCTGAACACAGAGGGATCTGAGCTGTTTGCTTCCAAACACAGTGTGCTGTAGCTAAGCAGCATGTCTTTCATTTCTTTTTATGGTTAAATCTAGAATCTGTTTTTAGAAACGTTTCCTCCTTCCCGCCGCATTTTCCAGCCACATGGCATCGATTTATGGCACAATCAAGCAACTTTGTCAGCTTCAGTTGTTATAAAAGTGCTGGATATAGCAAATGTGACTTTAAAAAGATACATTGTTGACGTAGTTTAACATGAATGTGGGCCTCTGTCTCTTTAAGAAGCTCCTGCTCTTTCTGAAGCTCCAGGTATGTGTTAGACGACATGATGTGATAACGTCACGTCGATTTCAGAAAAGACGATTTCGCACACGACTGCCCCTTTGGAAACAAACAAACAAGAAGTCGGTTGTACTTAGCGGTGAATAACTGACCATTTTAAAATGACAAAATGTGACAGCGACTACCTGAGTCAGCGCTAAGTCCACCTGGTTGCGCCATAAAGTCGCCATCACAATATTTCTGTATTTAAAAAAAAAAAAAAAAAAAAAAAAAGAAAACTTTTCCAATTTCATATAACATTTTGAGAAAGAGAATGTGTGGTTTTCATTAGCTGCAAGGAGGGGGAGGATGCCCCCCCCCAATCCCCCCAACTCCAAAAAAAAAAATGGACAGAATCAGAATCGGATCGATCAGGTCCTTTATGAACTGAATCGCTGCAAAATGAACAACTTCCACATCACATTCTGTGTATGTAGGTGTGGTAATAAAAGGTTGGTGCTGCTGCTGCTCTCTGTGTGTAAGACAATATTGCCAATAATAAAATACCTGTGGGTCTGCAGTTAAGTTTCCAGTTTCTTCCCCCCCCCCACACCCCCCTCACCTCCACCTCCACCTCCATCTCCACCTCCACCTCACACAAAGACGCAGTCAGGACTGGAGACAATGAGGGCATTGAGAGCAGAAGCTCTCCTTCATTTGCAGATCATCTCCCTTTACCTGCATCTATCACTAAAATTGTTTCTTCTGCTTTTCTTTTCTGCTTTAGACCTCTTGGCTCCTTTTATGGTTTACCCAAACATCAACCTACCTCCCCTCCCTTAAAACTTTTTTTTTTTTTTTTTTTTCTTGAGGTTCCTCTGCGCGTCACACCAACTCGTCTCGTCTCCGTGGGGTGACTTCAGGAACTTCCTTCCAAGCACCTCCACTTGTTGATCGGCGCTTCCCCCCACCCCCCCCCCCCCCCACGCCTGGGCGCATCTGATCATCCCGCGAACGCAAACGAAGGCGCAACAACTTCTTTCTTCTTTCTTCTTCCTTCTTGTTCTTCCCCGCAACGTGCAGCGGAAGGTCCTCCCTCTTTCCGGGTTCTCGCGGCCCACTCCTGGCATCGCGGACACGCAGTCGTCTCATCTCCAGCTCCGAGGCTGTTTTTGTCAGGGCTCGTTTGCCTCAAGAGACGCGGCGGGTGGACGTTTGCGGCGCTTTCTGCGCGTAAAGAGAGCGCAGTGGGGGGGTCGCGCAGGGAGGAAAGATGCGGCCGCGTCTGGCGTTTTCTTCTCGACGCCGGTGAGCTCGGGTTGTGAGATCCGATCCTCCAAGGGTCAGAGTTCACAATCACCGGAGCCGCTTGAGGCAACTCCGAAAACTTTCAGGATGACTTGATGAGGCGGTTCACGTGGCGCCTGGTACCCGGGAGTAAGGTGGGTGTTTTAATTTTTTATTTTTTTGCCAAAACAAAACAAAAAAAAAAAAAAAAAAAAAAGAAAATCTCAGGTGTGTTTTGTTAGATGAAAACAGAGAAAAAAAATATTTTTTCTCTAACAAAAATAAAACAACAAAAAATATTATTTCTATTGGTTCGGTTTTTTTTTTTTTTTTTTTTTTTTTAAACAAATTGACCTTTTTTACATTCTGACTTTATCAATGATTGGTAACCTTCAGCTGGCAGAGACAACATTTCACTAACAGGGATGTGTGGTCTATATTAAAACACTTCCCCAGAGACTCAGCCAACTGTTGAGACTGCGGCCTGAGGACAAGCAGTTCGACGCACTAATGAGCAACAGGAGTCCGGTACAAGTCAAGTTGTCACGCAGTCGGTACTTTGTCCCTGTGTCACCATCGAAACCAGAGGCGTCTTCTCCTGGGATCCCATTTGACGGGAGGACGCAAACCGGAGAATCATTTGCCAAGTGACGATGTTTATTTAGAAAATTAAAAGAACCCCTGAAAACTGTGACCTGCATTTGCAGAATGCAAGGTTAGAGGCATGAACACATTGAGGCCAGAATCTTTGCCACTTCTTTTGCAAAATCTGTCACGTCCCTTTAGATCGGATTGACGGAGTCCACGACCAGCAACTTTAACGTCTCTGACTCTCAGTTCAACTCACACACTTTCAAACGACTGTGACTTTGAGCTCTATTGTCGCTCTAGGTTTATTTAGGGACGTTGTACCAGTAGGAGATGAATTTTGACCCCAGTTTGAATTCCTTAGTCTATCCATCAGCTCTGAGCAGCTTCTTTGTCTCCATTGAAGAAAACATTCCCTCAGCATCACTGTGCTACCACCATGTCTCAGCATGTGGATGGTGTGAACACGGAGACGTCCAGTGTGTCTTATTTGATCACTCCGGCTTCTTCCATTTGTTTGTTCAACTATAAGACTCTCTTCTCACTGCTATTTTTGGAGTTGCCCCGATCTGGTATCGATATAAAAATCGGATTATTTATGTCTACATGTAGAATCTCTGATATAAGCAGCACTCTGCTCTGGTCCACCATTGTTGACTATTGTTCTCTGGTTGGATAATATCACTTGATCAAACTTTTTCCAGCATTCCACATGAACAAACACGTAGCAAAAAGTGTGCATGATTCACGCCGGTATCGTTGTGGGTCGATATCAGTATCGTCAGATTGTCAAAGCTGCGATGTTTGTCTCGTATTGCGACACCTTCGCTATTTTCTTAAGGATGGGGATTGTGGAGTCAGTTGTCTTGTCAACAGATTCGTCTGTCTGAGCTGCATTTCCTCCAGTGTTACCAGGGGCCTCTTCGGTGTTTCATATTAAACACACGCTCATGTCTGGGCAGGTTTGCAGTTGCGCTATACTCCAGGCTTCTATGACAGCTTTGTGAGAAAAATGTTAACCCTGTTTTAAGCCTATAGTTTCACTTCAGTTGCGTAACGGTACTGCACACGCCGTTTGACATGTTTGAAGGTTTTCCATGTTCTCATGTGAGTAGTAGAGATTTTATTACCTTTCTGACCTATTTTGAAAAAGTCAATTTTCTTTTATCGCCATTGCTACGTAAGAGATTGGCTGGAGCTCAGTGGAAACGCAAGTTCGACTCCAGTTTCCCTCACCACATGTCGATTGGCAAGGCACGTAATTTCCCGGTATCTACTGATTTATATATCACTGTCTGCTGTGAGTGCACCTGGTAACTGAGGCTGCGTGCTCTGGGCGCCGCACACTGTGCTGTGAAAAGTGCTTTCCCTCTCACAAACGTCTTCTGTTTCTCTGTTGCCACATTGAAATTTTATCCTGATGGTCAAACAAAGTTTTAATCTTGGTCAACGTTAACTCGAGTTAATTAAAAAAAGCTAGTTTTTAAATGAGAAATTTGTTTACGAAGAGAAGAAAGCGAGCCAAAACCCGCCTGGCCCCGAGTATGAAAAAAAAACCCCAAAAAAAACAAAAAAAGTGATTTACCCCTGAACCTAATAACTGGTAGTGCCGCCCTGGGGGGCTGTTCTGGGGAAGAGCTAATTACGTAGCTTTAATATTTGTGGTCACCAAGAGGCGTCGGCAAGAATGCACAGTCAGGATGGTTCAGTTTTCTTTATTAAAGGTTCCTGGACAGTTCATTACAGAAGAACTTGGATATATATATATATATATATATATATATATATATATATATATATATAAAAAATAGACATATCGTCCCACTACTAAATACGCCATCTGGGATTCGTCCCATTCCGATGCATTTCATCCTGGCCAATCAGCGAACAGAAGGAGGAGCCGCGAATGATGGCGTTTGTTTGCGCAAACGTCGTCTGCCTGTGTAAGGCTGCAGCTTGGTGATTGGCAGCAGGGGAAGTGAACGAAGCCGTTCAAGTTTGTGTCGGACGCACTTCCAAATGTAAATTGTAGAAATGTAAGTTAGCTTAGCAACCATTGACATATTGGGATTAGCATATGAAACTCATGAGCGTTATGGTCCTGACACCCTTTTACTAAACTCATCACTGAACTTTCACACATACATCTTGCACCGTTTTATTGCTGTTAAACCAATACTCACTTATTCATGACGCATACTGACGCCATCATGACGCCATCATGACGTCATCCACCACAAACTGAACTCAGTTTCAAGTGTTGGCTGAGACTTTGTGCTTTCAACCAAAACGAGCTTCTGATTGGCTATTTTGTCTACCAATCAAATCCTGACATCAAGTTCAGGTGATTGTCATTTACTCCCAATTTTTTTCTTTTTTGCAGAATCGCTTTGATTCAAGTTAAAGTTCACGTCTCTTCCATGAACCCGAGTGCGTTTTGGTCGAGAGCAGAATTCATGCTTTCATCATCCAGGTCCTGAAAAGCATCGTAATTCAAGACCGTCATACTATTTTTTTTTTTCTTTTTCCCAGACAGAACATCTGCAGTGTATTATTGCCTAGATAATGATCACAGAATATTTTTGCCCTAACGTCTCGTGGATCAAATGTTGGCCTTTCTCTTCTCATCGGTCATCCTTGGAACCCTCCTTGGACTCACTGTCCCACGCTTTCTCCAGGTGTGGATGACGGCTCTCGTTGGGGTTCAGTGGCTTCCCAAAGTTTTTGGAAATGGTTTGGGACCCCAATGACTTTGCTTCTGTTGAGTTCTTGATTTTATTTTTTTTATTTTTGTCAGATCATCGTGACATTTTTCATAACGTAACGTAGAGATAGCTAATACAATAAAACACTTCTTCCCAAAACTGTGGTTAAACAACATTAATTGTAATTACCAATGGAGTCCATTAGTTTTGGGGGGGTTTAGGGGGACTTTTTTCCCTCAAGAGGTCAAATTGATTGAAATGGGTTCTCTTTCCTGATAAATTAAATCAATATTCTCAAACTGCTTTTTGAATTTTGTCCGGTCGTCTTTGTCTGATATTAAAATTTGCTCGATTATCTGAAACGTTTAAGTATGACAACTTAAAAAACCCCCAAAAAAACAAGAACAGAGTAAATCTGTTGTGGCCAAGCAATTTTCATGCCACAGCGTTTTTAATCCACTCACCTTTTCCTTTTCCACATTCAAACCTAATCAGAGTTTTCCACCACCTTAGCATAATTCGCTCCTATAAAGTTTAATAGCCACACTTCAAAGATTACAGAAGGTTTCTGAACTCCCTTGCTTTACATTTGACTTTAATCTCAACCAAGTAATTTTCCTGGAGGACACCTGCCTCAGGCCTGGCATTGAAGTCACAGGAAAGAAACCCACATTTCACATTGTGCCACAACACCTTATCTCCTGACCTCCTGTAAGCGAGCCATCCGTTTGCCTCTCGTACGCTGCATTTTGTCGGTTGATCGGACGGAAGTGGGCAGAGGAGTGGATGTGTCAAGTCTTTCGGGTCGTAAGGTCTCATTTCACGTTTCAGTGCATCTCGAGTCACGTCTCATGCTGCGAGTCTCGGAGATGCACCACCTGAGCACAGCCGCCAAGCCGCGTTGTGTTTTTGTGTGTGCCAGCCAGCGCTGGGCCCCGCTGAGTCCAAATACTCAGCGGGGCCCAATTTTAGTGAGTTGGGGTTCCCAAATGCATCGCAGCAATACGAATGTCTCCCAGGAAATGGGTGTGAGTGAGCTTGTCCTGCCGTCAGCTCCGGGATGTTGGTGAATCTTGTGAGGAAAAACCTGCCGGGCAGCATTCTCCCACCGCTCTGTCTTTATGGTCTCAGATTTTAGGGTCAGGGTTGGGTTAGGGTCACAAACCACAAGGTTCTTTGTCATTTGTTTAAAAAATGACTCCAAGTAGACGGAGGGAAAACGGAACGCACCTCGGACACCTCGGAAAGACAGAGGACGGATTCCTCCGGGGCAAACATCGAAAAACTTTGTGGTGCGCGGAGCTTTGTTTAGACCCAGAAAGAACCGAGTTAATCATTCACCACGCACGGCCACAATGGTGAGAAGACAATACTGAAACTGGTTTGACTTTGAAGAGAGGGAAGTTGCCTCGCACCGGCAAAAATAAAGATCAGCAGTATGATTTGGTGTGTGGGCCAAGCAACGCAGAGCTGAGGGCTCACAAGAATGAAAGCAATGAAACCAAGCTTAAACGCTTAGCCTAATGAACTCATTTTGTTTTTACCTACTCCGTTCCCCAGCTGTTGTTAATCACCTGTCATCTGCTCCTCTGGTTCCTTAGTCACTTGAACTCCTTCTTGTGTTTTCATAATCTCCCTCGTCTCAGTGCTTTTTCCAAGTTATGACACCTTTGTGTAATTTCAGCTTGCAGTTTCGCTGAGCTTGTTGGACTTGAAATAGCCTTTCAGGACCAATCAGGACCGGGTTGCTAACAGAAACAAAGGCTCCAGAGAATAGAGTTCATTGTTAAAATAATCCGCAGGGTCTGTTTAAAAAGAAATCAACTCACACTCGAACGAGAGTGAGAGTCATTGGAAAGGGAAGATAATGTAAACTAAAAAGGTTGTCATGAAGGTATTACAACCTTACAAAAAAAGTACAGTGCTTACAAATAGATGAAGCGTTTTTGGTGTCATTTTACCTTCGTTTAATTGGCTTTCTAATAAGGCTGTGACAACTCAAGCACATGAGATGAAGTGAATCTCTAATGACTGGCAAATCCAGTTTAACTTTGAGAAGCCAGTGATTTATTTACGCTCGTTTAGTGTTTAAGTTGGTCTCAATGCTAAAAAATGAATAACCAACTATTTTGCGTTTTCACCGAGGGAGTTTCTGTGATTCCGAAATCTCAACCGGTGTGTTAAAGTGTAGATGTGTCAGGTTTAGGTTCGATCAGTTCAAACTTCGTGCTCACAGTGCTGCCGAACGTCTCTCAAAGTTTTTGTGGACACGCGTTGCTAGCGAAGGATGTCCTCATGTCCTCATTCGCCTGATTTGTCAGCACAAACACTTACTTCCTTTTGTAAGTGTTTGTTTAAGACCCAAACACAGACGCAGGGTGTCGCAATTGAAACAGTCATCTTCCTGTTTCATAATGCGAAGCTAAATTTAAAAACCACATACTGACAGAGTCTGGGCTGACCTTTTACAGGAGAGATTTCACTTGGCAAGAATCATGTTGACATGGTTTTTGCCAACACTCCTTGACTCTGGTATTGTTTTTTTGTTTTTTGTTTTTTTTTCCACTGCTGAAAACTGAGAAGTCTGGAAATCACTGCAAGAGCTGGGGAATGGCATCACACCCCAAATTTCAATATGAATTGTATCTTTAAAAAAAAAAAAAAAAAGAATAAAAAAAATAGCTGTAAATTAAAAATTGAGGAGACCAGCCAGCCATAATCTCCCGCTGAATGTGTCTGAAAATTGGGCATTGCAGCCTTGAGTTGCCCATCTGGACGTCTCACGTAGGAAACGTTACGTATTTCAGCTGAAGAGAGGCCGAGCTCTCTGCAGCCCGGTGGAGACTTGCCGGCATTAATGATTGGTTGATTTTACGGCAGGGCTTCTATAAAAGGTGAAGAAATGTTGTGCTATTGAAACGGAATCCGTTCACTCCTTGGATACCAAACCCAAACAGAGTCTGAGGAACAGAAAGGCCGGTGCAGCGAGTGAAACGTCACTGACTCATGTTGCAAATGTTCAGCTCCCATTAGACCCCAAATCCCACTGTTAGGCTTTGCTTCAAATGTTTGTTCTGTTTTTCTTAATCAAAAATACGACTGGTTTCTGTTCCTCAAATGTGTTTGTTTTGTTTTGTTTCCCCACAGGATGAATGCAAAGCGGTTCATGCTGAAGCTCCGGAAAAAGTTCATCCCCCACCACTTCTCCGTGCTGACGGTAATTTTCCTGCTGCTGGTCAGCGTCAAGTACATCTACATCCTTGAGTCCCTGGTTCCTCCACACACTCCGGCCAGTCAGTTATTCGTCAAGCACAACATCAGCTGCAAAGCTATTTATGACATGGACCCGGTAGAAGTGGGCAAATCCCTCATCATCAGAAGGAAAGCTGTGGTGGAAGATAATGACGAAAGTCTGACCAACTTTACAGAAAATTGCCCCGTCTTCACGAAGACCAGGGGTTATGACGATTTGTGTGTTTCTGAGGAAGAGAAGGATTTTCCCGTTGCGTACTCTATGGTTGTACATAAAAATGCGTGGATGGTGGAGAGACTCCTCAGGGCGGTGTACTCTCCCAACAACATCTACTGCATACACTACGATCAGAAGTCATCGGCTCAGTTTGCCGCCGCCATGGAGGGCTTGTCCCGCTGCCTGCCTAACGTCTTCATCTCCAGCAAACGCGAGTCCGTTTTCTACGCGAGCTTCAGCCGCCTAAAGGCCGACCTCAACTGCCTGTCGGACCTTCTGACGTCAGAGGTCAAGTGGAAGTACGTCATCAACCTTTGCGGCCAGGACTTCCCGCTGAAGTCCAACATGGAGCTGGTGTCAGAGCTGAGGAGGTTGAAAGGCTCCAGCATGTTGGAGACGAGTCGACCCAGTGAGCTCAAGAAGCAGCGGTACCTGTACCACTACGAGCTGCAGGACGCCACTTTTGAGTATAAGAAACTTCCGGTAAAAACAGAGCAGGCAAAGACTCCACCGCCGCACAACATACAGATGTTCATCGGCAATGCCTACTTTGTGTTGTCGCGAGAGTTTGTCCGGTTCATAAACTCATCCCCTGTAGTGAGGGACTTCCTGGCCTGGTCGGAGGACACCTACTCTCCGGACGAGCACTTCTGGGCCACGCTTGTGCGACTGCCGGGCATTCCCGGGGAGGTGCCCAGGGTCCAGCCCGACATCACAGACCTGATGAGCAAGACGAGGCTTGTGAAGTGGCATTACCTGGAGGAGAGCCTTTACCCTCCGTGCACGGGGCAACACGTGCGCAGCGTTTGCATTTTTGGTGCGGCCGAACTGCACTGGCTGCTCAACTACGGTCACTGGTTTGCCAACAAGTTTGATCCCAAAGTGGATCCCGTTCTTCTTCAGTGCCTTGAGGAGATACTGGAGGAGAAGCAGAAGTCGTTTCAAAAGGGGAGAACTTTGACTTGCCCAAAAGGTTAGCTAAAATGCTGGCTGTTGACTTTTCTTTTAACTGCCCCGCAATCTTAAGAGACAGAGTCCATTGGACCACACAAGGTTTTTACCCAGACCGGTCGGGTCACGTGCACTTTCATGAAGGTTTTTTGATTTGTGTGGTTTTGGGAACTGACGGTCTGACAGGACACCCACAAATATGCATACAACAGGATTGTGTTAGTTCTTTTTGTCTACCTTCTGTACTTTACTGCATTCTTTTGTTTTGAAACATTCCATCCTTTCTCCTTGGATGACAGATTTCCCAGAAATCTAGGAACCTCAGGCATATGTTGTTAAATAAAGGAGAGAAAATCTATGTCAGTAATCAAGTTCAGGGACCAGCTACTTACGATGTCACTGTGGACTTTGTAACTCTTTATGACTTTTGAAAATGCTTCATAAAAGACTTTGAGCTTCGACGGAACATCTGTTTCCAAAGATTTCCAATGCTTCGAAAGCATTTAAACGTGATTAAATTATTATTGAAGACTTAGATTGCACAATGTTAACTATGAATAAATTATCTCAGTCAATTCTGAAGTGTTACGAGGATTATTCTAATCAGATTAACCAACGTACAGCACTTGGACGATCTGAAATGTACATTTATTTCTGATGAAGATGTAAAGAAATGCTGAACATACTGTATTACTGAATAGCAGGACTATGAATACAGTTTAAAGCAATAGCCTTACACACACACAAAAACACAAATGGAGTCCTGTATGAAAAATACAAGTTTTTTGGGGTTTCTTTCTTTAATGCTAATAATAGCATTAAAGGGTTTTTGCGGGTAAAAGGTGTCGACTGATGCAAATACGCATGTGCAAATTAGGCAAAACTCTTGCTATTTAAAACCATCCAGGAATGTGATCCAATCTCCCCCAGCCGGTCCGCGCGCTTTCAACACTCACTCTTTAAGGCATTTTGTCGTGTCTGCCAACATTTGTCTCGATCGTTCGCACCTAAAGAGTCCGACACGGTGGAGATTTCCAGAATTGCCGCGAGTCACGCGAAGAGAGCTGTGGGCACAAGAGGCGAGGTAATTTACCTTCTGATGGGCAGGTTATATAAAGTGATTTTATTGGATCGTTAAACGGCACTCTGTAAAACATTAAAAGTCATAAAATGCTGCACAATGAGGTGGGTTTTCTTTTTCCACAGTTGAAGCCAGGTGATCACGGTGAAATGTTGCAATTTAAAGTGTAAAAACGCTTGAACATGGACGCATGAATTGCGCCCGTTCACTGCTGCTTGGTTTCATTCCAGGCACCCTCTTTGTGGTCTGATCAAAGTATTTTTTAACATTTTTTTTAATGCTTGCCACATTTTTTATGCGTTTTCGGGAACAGCATGCTGAAGGTTTCATTCTTCACATCGTCGCTGTGTGCGGTGCTGGAAAACTGAATGTCCAATTAGCTTAAAAATAGCGGAAAAAACGGCGACTCAGGGGCGGCGGGGCGTTTCGTCGCAATATCGCCGTGTGCGTTATACTTATTGCAAAGGATTATCAGAAGGGAAATCGTTCTCAGTTGATCTGGCCTCGCGGGTCAAAGGTCACGGAAGCAAAGATGAGAATGAGAAGAAAGAAGAAAATGTGCATATGTGACAGCTGAGGTCATTGCAATATTCACTAACAACGTCTCCAAAAGCAATCAGAATAACTCTCCAATACATCAAATAAACGTCCCAGTTGCATTCTGAAAAAGCAGCGGGTTAAATGTCGACAAGATGGCAGACCCAAGGTCCACTTCATGAAATCTGTTGAAAATTCATACATATGTCGCAGGGTTGGTAAAGAAAAAAAAAAAAATAAAATCACTGTCAGTTTTTTATCCAGTAATCCTGCTGAGGGCGTCTCGGTCAGACGGTTTGGGTTTTCTTCAGTGAGATTCTCCCAGTCGCCCGCTGGAATTTGGGCCATTCATTCTGACAGAACTGGTGCAAGGTTTGTAGCCTGTCTTGCTCATACACACACACACACACACACACACACACACGCATACACACACACATACACACGCACACACACACACACGCACGCACACGCATACACACACACACACGCATACACACGCACACACACACACGCACACACACACACACACGCATAGGACTGAGATCAAGTCTTCACATAGATTTGTGTTCCTTAAGTCATTCTGTCATAATGCGCTGGTAAGCTTCACACCATTTCCCTTTTGAAGACTCTCACTTCCCAGCTGATGTCTTGAGCTGCTTTGGTTTTTCACACTGAATGTGTTTTAATAAGATTTTCTGCGTCTCCTCGCTGAGATTGAGGATGGAGGGTAGACCAGAGCCAGTGTTCTTGATGAGGCAACGACAGCAGACCTCTGATGTGTTGTGGTGCTAAACCGTCGAGTGATTCATAAACTAACGACAGTATTTTAAGGTCTATTCTCTGAGGGAGCCAGTCTGGGGCCTTTGAACTGGTTCTGTCTGGTTTTGAGAACGGGAGCAGCAGCGTTCTGGATCGATTTGTAGGATCCTCCGGGGAGTCGGAGGCAGGCGGGCGAAAGAAGTGAGGTTTGCCACCAGAGCACCACCTCGCCGTGTTTTTCGTCTCCCCGGCGAGGTGATGGGAGTTGGACCACTGAGCAATAACTTCAGTTTTCATTTCATCAATGCATGTCAAAAGAGCGGTAAAGTCCTCCTTCAGGATCTCTGGTCTTTGTTTTGCCCGATCGTTAGCGTGGCTGGTCAGTGGTTAGAGAGCGTGTTTGGTGAGTTAGATCAGATTCCGTGTCGTATTCGTTTCCCTGACATCGCAAAAGGGACCGAATCCATTTACTGCCTCATCTAAGACAATGAGCCCATTTGGCATATTTCTCATTTTCCTGGGCCGGGATGTGTTGGCCACTGCTGATGTTTTGAAGGCGAGGTTTCCCTCTGAGGTTCCAGTCCAAAGTGTTTCTCATTGGGATTCCCACAGAGGCTCGGGCTGGTCGCCTTGTTGTTGGGAGCGGCATCGGTGGAGCCGCTTTGGCTCCAGCTGCTTTGGCTCCAGCTGCTTGCTTATTTTCCATTGGCGGAGCAGGTGTTGAAGTTGAAGGTGGGGTTCGGCTCAGAGCCGGCCACGCTGACCTCGGCATTCCTCTGCACAATATTAACCTTTGCTTCTGCCACCTGGAGTCTTTGCATCATAGTGCTAATGTCCCCCGGGGGGTCGGCCAGGCGTCTAAGAGTCACATAAAAGTCCTGGTCCTGCTTCAGCAAATCCACAGTTCTGGTGCATCAAAGGTGCAATGAATGTTGGACGAAATAAAAAGAAACGAACCACAGAACACATCCACACGAAAGAATGGTGGCAGCAGTGAGGACACTTTTCTTTAGCAGTAGCAGGGAAGCTGCTCCCGGTTGACAGGAAGGTCGATGGAGCTAAATATGGAATAAGCCTTGTAAGAAAATAAACAATAAAAGTATTGGGGGCTGCAACAGACCTGAGACCGAGGCAGCGACCCGAAACTTACAGCCGGCGCTGTAATGGAATGGGTCCAGATGGAGGAATGCTTATGTTTTAGAGTGGCACAGTCAAAGTCCAGACCTAAATTCGATAGAAAATTAGTGGCAAGACTTCAGACTGACTGTTTGCAGATCATTTAGTGCTCCAGGTGGTTTGCGTAGAAGAATAGGAAGAAACATTTCAGTCAGATGGAAAAATGTAGTGGTTGAAACGAAAGATGGAGAAAAAAAATTTCACTTCCCAGATTTTCACCTGCAAAGTTTTCTCATTTAGTTATTTACTGTTCGGCCCAAGATACTTGTACTTTTGAACACTTGAGCACGATTTCTTTATCTATCTGTGTCTATGTGCTATGGTGGCATTAGACCTGATGATCTTCTGAATATCAGTAGTTTATACCTCATGTTGAGTTGTCTATGTTTGTTTCCTGTTTTAAGTTCGTTTTCTCACTTTCAGTCTCACTTGCTGCCTCTCATCCAACTGGTTTTTCGAGTCTTTTTTTCTAAACCACAAATCATTCACTTACCGTCTCTCTGGAGGAACTTACATTCATCACATGCCGGCGTCTATTTTTCCTGTTTTTATCAAAGATTAGATTGCGGCGCTGTGGACGAGCGCTGCCTGGGGAGGACGAGACGAA
>VMRN01000062.1:2541209-2602729 GCA_010277015.1 Poeciliopsis turrubarensis
GATGGATGGATGGATGGATGGATGGATGGATGGATGGATGGATGGATGGATGGATGGATGGATGGGTGGATGGATGGATGGATGGATGATTTTTAAGTGTGAATCACAGGTTTTTCTCTGCTGTGATTCACAGCTTTTCATTTCTGCTGATAAAACGACGTTGTACTGTCCTGTTCATGCCACTGCAAAAAAACTGATTATCTTACCTGCACATCGGTCTTTCTATGGAAATTACATGCAAATTTAATCAGAGGAAAGAGAGTCTTTTGTTTTTTTTGTTCAGCTTAAGTTAGCTTCTTGTAGTTCTGTTTCTTGAATCATCTTAGCCGCAGGTAAGTTGGGTTTTTTCTTTTCTTTTTTTTTTTTTACAGATGTACTGAGACAGATCCGCGTTTTTTTTTTTTTTTTTTTCTGCCGCGCTTTTCACAGCGAGAAGTCCGACATTTAGCCGTATGCTTTGGATCTAAAAGAGTCATGTTCAAGTTCCTGGCAGGGACTAAGTTTCTCAAAATGTTTTGGATTTTCAGAGAAAATCGCCTTGCATTTCATTTGCATTTTAACCAAATTTTTGAGGCCGAAGAGGAAGAGAAACTGACCCAAAGCATCACAGCTTAACAGAGGTCGTGAGGTTCTGCCCCTCGCGTTCATAGTTTGTTTCACACCAAACTAAGCTGGAGAGCTGCTTTAGCAAAGTGAACATAGAATTGTGCAAGTTTCACTTTGAGTGTAATAATATGACAAAAAAAAAAGCTTTATGCTTGGTAACTCTATGTTCAGCTTCCATTTAGTGGCTGGAAACAAAAGGACCCCCAATAAACCTTTTTTTTTTGCCATGTTCTGCACAAACAGTGATTTTTTGAGAGGGTGGGGTGGGGAGATTTTTACCCCTATTTTGCCATCTGATCAAAAAGGATTTATAAGAATAGAAAATCCTTTGGCCACATTACTGGGATCTTTTAAGAGTCTGATTATTAAAGTTGGGATAATTAGTTTGAGATCTTGATCCGACAGTCAAAGATTTATTTGCTTTAAAACTGTTTTCTCGTCTCCTACAAGGGTGTAAAAACACAAAACCCATTCATCTCCCCTCGATGTGCCAAACTTCAAAATTAATCTTTCAAAATGCAGAAATCTAATGTTCATTTGGTGTGGAAAGTAAAGTCTGGATTACAGTTTTTCTTGGTTGATTGGACCTGCTCAAAGAAACTGTTTGATGGATTTTTATTTTTGGTCTACATTTAGGGAACTTTCTGTAATTTCTACAGTTTTTCTCAGCTTTCAGTCACAGTTTGGACAACACAGTAATGGAGTCAATAAAATATGTATCGACATATTTCTGATCCTGGATTAAATTCCCCCCTCACCCCAAAATTGTTTGAATACAATATTTGCCTCTGTTTCATAGTTTAAAAGTTTTGGCTCAGTTCAGGCCTTCTGAGAACAAAATGGGTTCATTGAGCACAGGCATGAATGTTTTGTTATGCAATGATACATGCTTCCACTGTAGCTTTCATTTTACTCACTCAGCAGTATGAATAGTTCATCTCACTAAAATAAATTATGAACGAAAAGTAGGAACCATTCACACAAAAAGAAAATTAGCCATTCAGCTCATAAATCAGTTACAGACACAGCAGCTCATTCATAACGCTTCATCGTAGCGATTTAGGAATTTCTTTCTAAAAGAAGGACTTGGGTTGTTTCATCTCACTGTCAAAATCGCTCTTTCAAAATGTTTTAGTCAAAAACTATTCGAAAATCTCAACTCCTTTCAATTTGTATTTGCTTTCTCTTTTTACAAATCTGTTTCGATTTCATTATTCTAGTCTGCAGCTGCAACGTTTTACTGTCTCGCCCACTCAAGTGACTCACACTGTCCACAGACCAGCCTGAGACTTTCTGACATCATAACATCTCATGTGAAACCTCCAGAGCGACTCCTGCCAAACTTTCCCCCAACACTGAAGCGTTGTTCGAGTTGGAAGAGCAAGTTGCTCCCTGTCGGTAGGAGGAGCTGTTTGCTGCACACATATTTTTACTCAGACTTTTTATCTTTACAGCCAAGAATAATTAGACACTTTCTTAAAAGTGCCACGAGTGACACTTTAGGAGTACATTTACTCATATACAGGCGCTGCAGAGCAGAGAACTCAATGGTTCCAGGTGCTCAAATGGTGGGCGCCACTGCCACCTAGTGGCAACTCCGCCGTATGACAACTTTCGGTGAAATCCAAAGAATTAAGAATGAAAAAAAACACCAGATAAAAAGAAATACATCTTTTTTTTTTCTTTTTATTACTTACCGTCTGAAGTATCAAATTTCTCTTGTTTGAGTTCAGTTATTTTAACCTAACTATTTTTATTTGCTTAAAGGCAGAAAAACGAACTGGAACACTTTATTTATTTTACAAAATTGTTTTTGTGACTTTTTTCAAATAACTTCTTTCACAAAATTTATGTAAAATAGTTTTTTTTTTACCGTTAATTAAAAAAATAAATAAATTTTAGTGTTTTTGAAAAATATCACAAAACTACAATTGCTCAAAAACTGGGAAAAGGCCTGAGTTTGCAGTTTTTTGTCATTGTTTGTCGACATGATATAGACGGATTAAATTATGTGTGTGTTCACGTTTAGTTTGTACTTTATTTTTGCTGCATAAAATCATTTGCTGGACATGACTCCTTTAAATCAGGACTTACATCCCACCTAGTTTGAGTTGCATTTGATTAGTGGAAACTGAAACACTGATCAACATATCTGATGCATATCTGCTTGATGATTTGTCACTGTGTGACATTTCTTATTTGTTTCACGACTGAACTACAATGTTTTTATAATAGAAAGCACTTTGAGCTGCTTTGTTGCTGAACTGTGCCTTACAAATAAATGTGACTTGACTCACTGGATGGGACAATGGGGAAATATGAGGAACTCTCAATAGATCTAAGAAAGACCAAAACATTAAAATTATGTGGAAAAGTCTTTTGGAATCATTTCTTCCAATATTTTTCAAACTATCCTCAGTTCATTAGGATGATGGCTTATAAGAAATTTAACTTCCTAATTTAACACCTTCAACTTGGGTGTATGTCTCTTTAAGAAACTTCTGATCTTTCTGAATTCATCACAACATGGCTCCTCCATGATGCCTTTAGCAATGTTTTACCAGTGTTGTACTGAACATTTGCTACAATGATGAGCTCAGCAGATGTGTAGGTAAGACAGGTGTTTGCTGATTGCTGTCGGCTAGTCTGAGGAGCCGAGAGGAGGAGTCTCGCTCTGTGAGGTGGAAGAGCATTTGCTTGGAAACTGCAGCTCTGAGGAGGAGGAGCTTTGTCCTCAAAGGCGGAGCTAGGTCCATCCAAGCTTTTTTTCACAGCTGAATGGTTGCCATGGAGATCAAAGGATTTCTAAAACACGCATGAAGTAATCAAAGCATCAATGCCGATGTGTTTTCAATGAGGGAATAACTTTATGAAATGATGTGAAGCAGAAAAGAAAAGAAAAAAAGTGGAGAGATTTCCTATTCAAGAAGAGGTCTCACACATACACACTAAGCGTCGTGACGTGGTTTTTTTCCCCACTCTGGTGTTGCGGCTTGTCTTTCTGCTCCATCTCCAAGCACAGCTCCAAACCAGCCACCTGTACACAGACGGTTTTTGTTTTTATTTTTTTCCTGCCTTGAGCGATGCAGCAGGTGGGGTCTTTTAGTGATTAAATCTATTGATCACATTATGAGTACAAGGGCATGGTACGCTGTCCTTCTTCTTCATCGTTTGCCTCTGAATCCAATTAAAAAATCCTTTTATACGCTCACACTTATGAACTAAAACTGTAAACTAATTTGAAATAAAATAAAATGGAGCATTAATTAATACTAGTTGAAATGGGAGAGGTTTTTTTCTCAAAAAGAACATTATTCTGATTTTGTTGACGTTGTGTGTCGACTCTTTGTAAATAGTTTTTTTTTTCATTACTCTCTGGCAGCGCCCAGATGGGAGCACCATTAATATGGAAACATTAAAATGTACATTCTTGATTAATCTAAGAAATTTTCTACGAAAAAACAAGGACATTATTGACTTTGAAAAGTGGAAAATTTGTTGAAAAGAAAAAAAATGAAATTTTGAAGTTAATATTAGAAATTTTCTCGTGAAAAATGTCAAACTCCTGAATTTCACAAGTTGAAACCGTTTTTTTTCCAAAACATCAAATTTGCGACTTTTCAAACTCAGAAATTTCCACGTTTCTTTTCTTGAAAATTTATTAGATTAATCTAAAAGTTCTAGAGCTTTTTCGAGCAAATTTTCCACTTTTCACACTTAGAAATTTCAACCTTTTTTTAGTTTTTGGGTGGAAATTTACCCGTCTGGGTTTTTTTTCTAGCTACAGAGGCCTTTGTACAGTGTGGTACTGTTGTTCTTCAGCCATCTGCAGAAATAAACCCAGTCAGAAACAACAAATCAGAGTCAGGGGGAGGGGCTTAGCGCTGTCAATCACTCTCATTTGTTACTCTCTTTTAAAAGTGTTTTGTTAAGATCAGTGCATTAAACTGCAATATTATGCCCTTTTGCAATAATAAAGTATTTTAAGTATTCTTTTTACCTTAATCTGAAAGAGTCCTGACTTAAAATTAATAAAGTAAGGAGCTTCTCAAATAATTTCTTTCACATATCTCACATGTTGTATATTGGTGGAAAAATATTTCTTTGGGTTTTATTTTTCAACTGAACAAGTTATTACAATTTACAACTTGTTTCTTTATCATACTGCATAAATATTGCGGATAGAAAAATCAGACCTCTTACAATTTATTTTTTACGTTTCTTTTCTCTGTAATTAGAAATTCCTCAACGTCTCTACCTCTTGGTGAAGTAGGAACAGCAGCTTCATCATTTGGTTTTGCTCCTGGGTTTACTCAAAGGAAGAACCAATGAAAGAAATAAAAAAAAGAACATTTTTATTGTGTGGTGGTCAGTGAATAACCAAAAAAAAAAAGCTAGCTATTTCTCAAATTTAGTGGTTCATTATATTTAAGGATCATTTTAAAGAGACTATCTGTTATATTCCACAAAGCAAAGGAAAGATAAAGAAAACCTTATTAGAACAATCCTTGAGGACTTCCAGGGTCAACATGTTCTGCTTTAATGACGTTTCCACAGTGACCTCTGTGAAGAAAGGAAAGTATGATTCAATATATTTTGGTATTCCGAGAATGACCTGTGGTATTAAAATAATCTGCGACTTTTTGTGGAGCGGGGAAAGAAAAAGGGCAGCTTTAAGAAAAAGTATGAAATAATTAAAATTCCCCCCTGACCAAAAAACATCCCCAAGGATGTGATGATGAGTTTTTAAAGTTTGAAGGAAGAAATATTTTCAGCGCCCAAATGAAGCCCACAGTCTTAAATAGTTGTGAAAGTTTTTTTCATTATTATTTCACTATCGGTTCTGTTTTTCAAAACCTTCTCTGATGTTTTTGCCGCATTGCTGTTGTGACACGTTGCTCTGAGGGTCGTAAAATGTTTTTTTTTACAAGGAGGAAGAAGAAATATCAAACATAAATGTTCTTTATTTCATTTTTTTGTGTTTTGTATTAAATCCCTTCTTTCATTTTCACCCGTCTTCAAAACAATAAAATTTTCTCAAATATAAGAGAAAACAGGGGAAAAAAATTATACTTAATGCAAAATGCTGGATGTAAAAGTCATTATTACTCCTTAGATTTATACGTTTGTTTTCGCAAAACCTGACAAATTATGTACATGTATGAACACAAATATTGCACTTTAATTAAACACTCAGTTTGAAATTGTTCATGTAGGGAGTTCTCATTAATTACTGATAACTGTCAGCAATTTGTTGCATTTTGAGGAGTTTGTGCTTTTTTAAAATCTTCTAGCGGAAGAGCACAACAGAAAACGTAAGTTCAATTATTGCAAGTTGAACATCAGCTAAACTGAACAAAAGAAGATGGAGAATACATAAAGGTATAAAATGTTTTGTAAAATAAAAGAAAGTATGAGCAGAGGAAAATGTAGAAACACACCAGAAATAAAAAGAAAGTTAAACATAATGAAAGGACATATTAACACAAAATGCTGCAGTAATAACGATCACAGATGAATTAAAACAATTTAGGAAAAGCCGACATAATCTCAAAATGATCTAAACAGAAAAACTGGAGGGTTATAAGCCCTTCTAAGCCGTCAGCCGTCATTTCTTTATTGCGAAGTAAAGAAATGAAATCATTATGGTGGCATTCTGGGCATTACTCACATTTTTCCTCAATATTAAGACAACCAATTATTTTTTCCCCCGCATTGTGTTTATTTTTTCTAATTTTGCCTTTTGTAAGAGTACAAAGTAAAACTTTTCAGGTCGGTGTACCTGTCCAGGGTGAACTCCGCCTCTCGCCTGGAACATTCGCTGGAGATCAGCACCAGCACCTCCTGACCCCACAAGGGACAAGGATGCTAGAAAATGGATGGATGGATGTTAGTGTACACGGCCAGAATGTTCAAGTGTTACATTTTACTTTTCTGTTTCAAAGAACAACTAACCTATCATTTTCCACCATGAGGTGTTCCACTTTATTTTTCAAATCAACAATAGTTCATCTAAACTGTTTCCAAAAGTACAAACACCAGCCGCCTTCCCTAACGCTGCATGAACCCAACATCACACATCTGCTTGCTGAGCATTTCTTTACGTTCCAACGTTTATTCAGATATTTGTTTTGGCACATGGGTTGTTTTACAGAGACTGTTGGACCTGAAAGGAGAGCCACCGATTGTGATAAGAGATGAAAATTGAAAAAGTTATATTTGAAGTAAAATTAATGAGAAAGTAAAAGGAGATAAAGACTATTTTGTACATGAAGCCAGAAAACAAAAATCAGTCAGAAAACCAAAGTGTTTTCTCCATGATTTCAATCTTTCTATTTTCTTTTATATTGTACTTCTAAAGATTATGATTATGTGGCCCCTTTGTTGCTTTAATGAGATGGAAAATTGTTATTTTTTTTCTGTACATATTTTTTGACCTTGATTCCAGCAATAGTGACATTCTTAAGAAGTCCATTCTCTGGATTCATAAAGCACTTATTATTAGCATTTTTATTTTTCCCGTCTGGCCCATTTTAACTGTGAGTAACGACTGTTTTACTTTCAATTCATCCTCAATCATTTGTATCCACGTTTCTCACTCTTTTCTTTTTAACCTTTTTGTATCTGAAGCTCTGATCAGAATGCATGCAGTACCGCTTGGTGTCCACTTGGTGGTATTGTGGCTGCACAGAGGAGAATAAGGTCCAGTTCATTGAAAGATAACATTCATGTCCTATTGTGTCCATTTAAACAAAAAAAAGTTACAATATTAGATTTCGGAATGGGAAGAGTGTGAAAGAAAATTGAAAAACATGGATGTTGTTGATTAAATGTTTGGTAAAATACAATGAATTATTGGATCTATGACACATGCTGCAGATTATCTGGTTCTTTTGGGTTACATTTGATAAAGTAAAACAAGAGGAGGAAAAGAGTTGAACATTTTTTTCTGAGTTTATGTCCAACTGCCAAAATATTCTTACCAGACATTGGGAGCAACTCAAGTACAATAATTCACAACTTAAAGGATTTCAACTCCAAAACGAAAAATGCAATTCAGTAGTAAAATATAGATATATATTTTTTATAATGACAGCTATGTGTTTTGTAGAGAAAGTGCTCTAAAGCATTTTGATCCACTCTTGAACAAAAACTGAAAGATTCTTAGGGTAATATTTAATGCACTTTAATTTTGAGGTTATTTTCCAGGGATTTTCACCTGAATCTGTGTCAATCGACTGAGAGGGCCAATCTAGCAACTTTCTTAAAAAAAGCAGAAAACTATATTGGTCATGAGATCAAGCTACCATTATATCTATTACACTTATGTTCAGACTCTTTATCAAGAACGTCTTAGTGAATGTGATTATCATCATTCCTTCCACTGTATGAAGCATTCCAGCACCACACACCCCATAATCCTCTCACCTTCAAACCTAAATTGCAGGTAAGGTGTTTTGGGTTTGCCATCTCTCTTGGAAGAAATGACAGTTTGCTTTTTCTTCAACGGTTGAGTCTTGCGCAGTATTTGTGCATAAAGGTTACTGATTTCATGGGGAAAAACTGCACCCTTCTAATTCCAGGCATTTCTCAATTATGATTAATTTATGATGAAATCACATACTGAACTGCAGTCTCTTGCTTGCCCTATTGAACCATTCAGATGTTTAGAAATATATCTGTAACCAGTCAGATTGTTTTACGATAGGAAGGTAACATACATCGTGAGAGAGCCCTCTGACTTCAACCATTTTGTGACACGTTGGTTATAAGAAATCTTTTCACTGGCTATCAGTTAGGACTAAACCGATCAATAAAGGTTTCTGCTGAACCTTATTTTTCTTAGTGTGTTGAATATTTATTCCCGGTTTCATCTTATTTGCAATATCTTAGAAGAAAACACAGTTGTGTTGTGAGACATCACAATGTTGTGACATTACTAAATGGTATTGTTCTCAACTTTTTGGTTCCTTTTACTTCAAAGTAGCTCTGTTTTCATTCACCATATAATTGCACAAATTGGAATGACTTAAAAAAAATTTGTTTAGTGGAAACAAGACGTTTTAAAAATTAAACATGTTTTTGCACTACAGAGTGAGGTGATTTGTCATCTTTATCGAAATTAGTGTATTTCACAAAACTGCAATGGAAACACTTTTTTCGTATCACTCGAGTCACGTGATAACCGGATGTTACTACTGGCAGAAAATACAAAGAAGACGTCAAGAAGTGGTCGAAGGATGATTTTAACTGAGCTTCTTATGCAATAGAAACATTGCAGTTGCAAAATTGTGTTTTTCAACATTGGAAAAACATAGTTTGCGCACACTTGAAATGGAAACGCAGCTATTGATGCAACACTTTGTATTTCTCTACCACATATTTATGTGTTCAGTAGAACAGAATGAATTTATGTTTCAGGAATCAACATGAGAAAATAACATGAATACGTAAAATTTTTGCTAAGTTCTACTTAACTTTCTACCTTAAAAATAATATCTTGTGTTATTGTTTTTCTTTTAATAATGAGCACACACAAATGAGGTGTTTTCTTTACATTTTTGCCCAAATAATTCAATTCAACGTTAAAAAGAATAATAAAGAAGTTGCCCAAAAGAAAAAGAAAAAAATCAGCATCTGTAGTTTCTCTTCACCAGAGTGTCGTGGTTTCTGATATTACCCAGACAGATGTGACTTAATGTGTCCTAAAGGTGCCCACCTGGGTACATAAACACTTGGCCTGACGGACCCGGCCATGCATGGCTTGCCTCCGCTCTATTTATTTTATTGCATGGCGTATATCACTTTATGGCACCCATCTATCTGGCAAACCTTGAAAAGGCTGTTGAGACGCCGAATAAATCTGAGGGTGACGCTCTGACAGTCCCTGATCTGCCTGTCCGTGTTGCCTGAAATCTCTCTCGGCGATCATAACTTTGCTCTCTCTCACGTCCTGTCACGTCCCTCGCTGAGGCGGAGGCCCGGGAAGAAGTGTTTGCGAGTGTGTGCGTGCGCGTGTGTGTGTGTGTGCGCGCGCGCGCGCAGCATCAGATACAACACCTCTACTCTAATGTCACCTGTCAAGATGCGGCTGAAAGGGAAACGTATGCGGGAATCTCGCGCGGTGTGACACGGCTCATTTTGGAGTCTGGTGTCCCGATCGGCGCGTTGCGCTCAAGTTTGGCATAAATACATGTTTGTGTGTATAAAGGAGTATCTGAGTGTAATTAATGATGTGTTCCTCCTCTTCATAGGGTAATAGGATTTACCCACCCCGGGCGGTAGAGGGAACGGAGGGGGTGGGAGGAACGGCTCCGCACATATGTATGCAGGAGAAAAGGAGAAGAGTGTGTGTTTGCTGCGGAGTCAGTGAATGGGAGCCCCATGTAGTGATACCAATGTGTGTATGTGTGTGAGTGTGATAGGGGGAAGAGGAGTGGGGGAAGGGGGGAACAAGCGAGTGATTTATAACAGCTACTTCAGGTCTCTCCTCTCTACCACAGCAGCACCACAAACACATCCATTACGAAAGCACTGATGTTAATGGGACGGTTTGTGTGTGTGTGTGTGTGCGCGCGCGCAAGTTTGTACGCATGTGTGTGTATGTGTGAGAGAGAGAGAGAGCGAGAGAGAGACAGAGAGAAAGAGAGAGTGATAACCAGATGCTTGTGGGTGAAAAGGAGGTGAAGGTTACCAGGGTGCTGGAGGTTTACTGGAGCACAAGTTTCTTACGTTTGCGTGTGTTCAATTGTTTTGGATTTTTTTTTTTTTTTTTTTTTTTTTTTTTTTTGCAGAGAAGACTCATTTCCAAACATTTCAGGTCTTTTTCCATTTTGTTCTGTTCCTGTGTGTGTGTGTGCGTGTGTGTGCTTGTGCTTGTGTTCCTCGCTCTGCTGGAGATACGCAGCCGAGGAGATGGAGTGATAAAACCCAGAATTGAGGAAAATACTCCAGAGAGTAAACAGAGGGAGCAAAGAAGAAATAAATAAAGAGGATGTAGAGCCTCTTGGTAATGGACTGGTGGATGCTGGGGAACACATCCGAGCTTGTGTGCGTGCGCACATGTGTGTGTGTGAGAGAGAGAGTATATATGCTCAAACAGTGTGCGCCTGTCTCCTCTCACATTACCCTTTACATTAAAACCAGTCAGGAGGAAAATTACTGCAGACCTGGGCCACCGTCTGCCCACCTGGCCCCACAGAGAGAGGGCTGGACGTGCAGCCAGAGGATGGGATAAAAAGGGGGATAAGGGGATGAGGGGGAGGTGGAGAGAGGAAAGCAGGAGGGGGAGGTTGGTCAAGGGATCTGGAAACGGTCCAGACTGCCCGAGGTACTGGTCCGAAGTCAAGCCAGGATTTCCTGTGTGTGCTTCATGGCTGCATGGGAACTCCATCACTGTTGTCATGGTGAAAGGGACGGGTCCCGCTTTCACTTTACACTCTCCTCTGTAATGTGGGAGGCGTGACTAAAAGTGCAAGTGAGCATTATTTTAATGTCATGACTGCTGGAAGAGGAGTCAGTTCATAAACGTCTGTTTTGTCTGGAAATGAGTGTCAACATTTTCTGTTGTCGAGCCACCAAGCCAAATAGTCACCAAAAAATGTTGGGTCTCATTAGTCAAAATTTTTGTTATAAGTTACATGATTATCTCCCCAATGCAGCACCACCATATTTGTTTGCTAGGAAGATGCCGGGATGTCTGGGTTCATCCAGGGTCCCATTAATGCCAATAATGCTGCTGGTCTCTGAAACAGTATGGAAAAAAACAAGAATATTCTGATTTACAAATACAGTTCTTATACTTTTTAAAATTGTTCATTACTGCTTCTTATTTGTGGGTAATTTAGTTTAAACAATATCAAAAGTTTGGCAAGAATAAACAGAACAGAGCTTTTTGATTTTGAAAAAATTTCACCTCCGTCCTCTAAAACTTAGAAGTGGATATAAGCATTTACAAAACGTTAACAAAAAGACAGTCCAGCTAAGAGGTTTTAGTTTCAAACATCCAAAACCCTGCAATTAACAAATAAACTGAGCCTATAGTTTAGATTTTAATGTAGAGTATTGCATATTATTTCGTGCAAATGTGATCCAGGAGGGACCTTTTGCATTGTAAGCGCTCAGATTAGTGTTTAATCCCTCTGTAACTTCAGTTCCAAATCCAAAGAGAGGAGCCTCCGGACATCCAGGAAGCAGAGAGAAATCTCCACTGGTCCATCACACAGGCAGCAGTCTGGCCTCTCAACCAGCTGCTTGCTCCAGGAGAGGTTTGAGCATCTGTGGTGAATGAGGAACCGTACATTTGCAGAAACCAAAAAGGGTTCCCAAGATGCAAGTAAGCAACAATAATGGATGTTGGACCAAAAGTAAGGAGTCTCACACCGCCAAGTACTGACGGTTAATCAAGACGGCTCCAGGTTCACCTTTTTTTCTTTTTCTTTTCTTAAAGTGAGATTGATAAAAATAGGTCCTAATATAAAATCACTTTCCTTTTGGCTTCTAGCTTTAATTGCCATCACTTGTGCACTCTTTTACTCTTAGCCTTCCTTGCTAAGTATCTTGCAGATTTATTTGTTTTCTTTTCTTTCATTTTAGTCAGTTAGTAGCAAGTAATAACTAATTCATGAACTAATTTGCTGCTTTTTCATTCACGGTAGCCTCATTGTTTCCTTTACGAACTTTGTGTTAGTTTTTCATGTTGATTTTTTTTTTTTTTTTTAACCACATGACACGCACTCTTTAAAGCTCACAAAACCTTCAGAAAATGTTTGATAGATCCTGGTCTACAATATAAGACTGATTCATATATTTACATTATTAATGTTAATTGTAGCTAATCAACGCTACAACTTTATCCAATTTAACGTAATACATTTTTCAGTTCTGCTGGGTTAAATCGGTCCAAGAAATCCTTTAATCTCCATAGCAGATTAAAGAACGTCTGGATGTGCAAAGCGCCACCTTCGAGCCCCCTCGATTCCTCCACTCGGCTCCTTCAGACTAGCCAGAGGCAATTAGCAAACACCTGGTGAAACTGAGCACCTGCTAATAGGAGCTACTTCTCACTGCAATTCTGGTAAAAATGTTATTAGAGGGTTAATAAAGGAGCCATGTTGTGATGACTTCCTGAAGGCGGATTTTCAGAAAGAGCAGGAGTTTCTTAAAGAGACAGAGGCCCAATTTCAAAGCCTTAAGTTACAAAATTTCTTTAAGTCATATTTGATATCTGCCTCCATTTTTATAACTGGAGGTACCATAGTTACTTTATTGTGCTACAAAATGGGACAATGTGTCTGGAAAATTAAACATATGATGTATGTAATTTTACCTAGAATGGACACTACAGACCATTGGACCTTTGAGAAAATTTGCCTAATTCAAGCGCGTTACCCTGCAATTATTCATCACAGTTGATAGGGACGAGTTAATTGAAACTGCTTTGCATGATATGGGGTGTTTAGCTTTAAAGCATTTCATTACATTTAACAAGCTTATCCTGTTAAGACCTTAATGGCCGAGCTAAACTTTAGCCGCAGCATCAAATTATAGTCCGCCATATTAAAATGTCTACAAATGAAAAGATCAAACTAAAAACAAAGAAAAAACGACAACAGATTTTCACGTTTTAAGAGAGGTTTTATTATCAGTGCTATTTACATGGAAATAATACAGCCTTGCCCCTTCATTCCAGCCCCCCAGCCCCTCCATATACCCCTTTAAACCAGCACGCACTCACACAGTCACCGAGCACGTGCACACTCACACTCACACACACATTTGTAACCAAGAATTTCTGGAGATAAGACACATTCTTTCTAGATCTCATACAATGTCCAAAAGAAAACACAAAATGATCTGAAAACAACAGTACAGCAAACTCAGAGGTGACATCGAAGGAGGAAGGACTGAGCTGAAATTGACAATTGAGTTAAATTTTCTTTAAAAGACAAAAAAACAAAACCAGGAGCCCTGATGAGACTTGGTCATGAAGTAGGGTAAGAAAAATATATTGAAAGGCTGTTGTCCTCTGGTGCACAAGTCGAACTGAGACCCCGTGCGCTTTGAAAAGGCGACCACTAGATGGCAACGCGCGCCTCGGAGGAGACAGCCGAAATGTCACAGATGTTGTCTGCCCCCTCTTTTGTTTTCTGCCTTTAGAGGAAGGAGACCTCAGCTGCTGAAGGACATTCTCCATTATGGGTTCAATGTTCTTTTGAAAATCATTTCCATTAAAACATGTTTTTTTAAAAGGGACAGTAACAAAAGGAAGGTCAGGTGAAGCAGTGAGCGGAGCAGAACTATCAGGGCCGCCTCGATGGGTGTGATGTGTGTGTATGTGTGTGTGCATGTGTGTAGGAGGGTACAAGTGTCTGTATAATTGTGTTCGTGTTTTGAATAATAGTGCAGACATCCTTCTTTCAAGTTATGATCAAGAACACTTTTTGTGCATTAAGGGACTCTGAGCCAGGATGTGTGAGGGAAAGTCAGTGCGTGTCTGTCACACGGCAGCTGTTGATTTGATGTTTTGTCTTACACAAGCAAAAAAAAAAAAACAAACAAAAAAAGAAAACATGTTTAAAATGAGATTAAACATAGAGGACTGCGACTGATGCATTTGACTATGAGCGTTGAGGTCCAAAATTGTCGTTAAGTGGCAACGCAGACATGAAGCAAGAATTGAAATTGCTTTGGAGCAACATTTTTTTCTTTAAACGTGGTGTGAAATTAAGAAAACTAGACATGTCCCCCCTTTGGTGTTTCTCACTAATGTGTTCCTAGAGTAGTAGAAGATCAGGGGAAGGCGAGAAGCATTTCTGCTGGATGGAATCTCCTATTCAGTCCTGTACCCAACAAGGGATATATGCTTTGGAGCGTCTACCGTGCAGCAAAAATAACGTTTTTCCTGCTTCGCGTTATGTTCTTTCCATCATTTTTTTCCGTGGTTGAGATGAGTCTCTGATTTTAAAAGGTTCTCTGAAGACATTTCAGCTGTACTTTCCCCTTCTGATGACGTTGATGATACGTCTCCTGAATTAGCCGGGCAGACATTCGGCCCATGGTTGGTCCCTGGTTGTTATTGTTACTTTGTCCTTTCACCAGGCGCCTGTTTCGCCCATCTCCTGGCCCTGGTGGGACATGGGAGCGCTGTAGCTGGAGTTACTGGCCAAGGAGAAAGGGGGACTGGGTCCGCCCCCGTATGCGTCCCCAGGGACCGGCTGAAGGGAGCTCGGTAAGCCCGGTTCGGGACTGGGGGTTTCCGCGTGAGAGATCATGTCCGTGTACCTTTGGTCGTCTGATGGGTGGTGTCCGGACCCTTCTATGGCTCCGGGCCCAGAGCCCAGGATGTAGGGGGAGTCGGCCGGAGACTGGGCCTGAGAGGATGGAGGGCCATGGGGAAAGAAGTCGTAGTTACTCCCTGGTCCGTAGTAGTCGCCTTGGTATTCTGCGAAGAGAAACACAGGAGTTCATTTTTCCTCAGACTTTAAACACATAAAACATTCACAGCTCGCCCTAAGCAGTACGTGTGGCTTTACACACAGCTCCACCCCTACCTAAGTGGGGAAATTGATCATGTCCAATTTCTAACCAACCAGTCTCCAACAGCCTCATTTGAGTGTATAAACAACTCCACACCTCTCCACCTCAGTTCTCTCGCCTCCTCCACAGTGCATTCATCTCCCCCTCTCATTCAGCTCGCAGCCATGCGTGCGCCTCGATGGATTCTCCCGCTGAAAACTTCTGGATCTAGATTAGAAATTCCAAAATGAGATTCCAGTCTCCCCGGCAGATCTGCCAGGTCCCGTCGACTGCATCTCTCTGTCACGTCTGATAGAGCTTTAGGCACCGTCCCTCGGCTCCGCTTCGCTAAGCCGTGCTTATTTCCAAAACCGCACTCTATTTTCAGCTCTCAGCTGAGCTACGAGCGGCTTCGTTTTATCGGTTCATCTAAGCGTTATTTTTAATTGCCCCGCCTGAGTCTTCGTCACTTTTGTCTAACCATCAGTTCATTAACTAGTTTGTCCGTATGTTTGCATTTAGTTTTCAATCCCATTGAACCGTCTGTACGGTGTTTTCTGGTGGCGGTAGGACATTATTAGTTTGGGTTTGTTGAAGTGAAGTTATTATTAGACAGATTTCTCTTACTTTACTTTAAGTCAACAAATTCTCAGAGCGACTGAAGACAAACAGCTCGTCAGATGGGAACCCAATTGCTGATTTTAGTGGTTTAAAACCACTAAAATCAGCAATTCTAACAATTTTTTGCAGATATTATCCATTCACTCCTTCAAAACACACTTTTACAAGGCAAACTATGTTGACAATAGCCTGGTAAAAACCAGTCCCTTGTTCTACGCTTCGTACCCCAGGGTTTGGGCTCTTAGCTATTGAAAAACGATTACTTCCTGGAGGTGTGGACCATGTTGAAGTTTTAAATCTTACCCAGTCGCCAACATTAGACATCTGTAATGTGCCAGTTTGCTGCTATAAAATTGCCTGCGCTGTAAACAACCGTGCTCTATAGCAAAAAGATAAGTGAGCCAACAAGATGGCTATTAAAGTTAACTCAATATTTAGACGTTTGGCCAAAACAGACTGAATGGCTTCGTTCACTTCGAAGCCATTCAAATTAACGTCGTCTTTTAAAACCCCTCCTGCTGCTCGCTGATTGAATTCTACAGGATAAATTGAGCTGAGTGGAAAAAAGCCCAGACGAAATAAGTTGAATTGCATAGGAAGGAAATGGCCAGACTACGTTGACAGAGTTTGTCAACTTTGTCAGCTTGCTAGTCATTAGACCATTGGCTTCTCTTCTAAACTACAAGAAGAACTGGAAAAGCTTGAGAATGAACCATTTTGTAAATGACCGCCACTTTGCAAATTCAAAAAGTTTACAACACTATTGGGGAAGTTAGAGAGGACAGACGAGCTGCACCGACGCAGCCGACAGCCTCACAAAAAAACCCAAAAAACATCAGGCTGTAATACGGACATTGTTCTGCTGGGAAAGACATTGCAATCCCTTGTGAAAAGTGTTATGCAAGATGTGCAAAAAACAATAAATCAATTAATCGCACAATAAATTAAAACTATGGACCTCATTTTAATTATGGACTTTATCTTTTCTTCCGGTCTTTTTCTCTGACTGTTGATGACACTGAATGAAAAAAGACTCAACTCTGGTTGTCTCTCCACTGACCCTCGCTCCCTCATTTCCTTTAGTATTATGCCCAGCGCACATCACACGACCTCAGAGCTGCCGGCCGATTGTCAACCCCTTTTCAAAACCTGAGAGGCCACACATTAGCCGACAGAAATCCTGGGTATAACGGTTCGATGTGTCGTGTCCAACAATGGGCACAAAATAATGGCTACAAGTCCAGTTAGCTCATTTTAAAACCAGGCATTAATCAGTGCTTTACTACAATCTACCTGCAATGCATCTGGCTAATGTCAGTCCTGACTGAATGAACATCTTTATAACCTATTTTTGTCATGTTAATGAGGAACAACTGAAAAGTTACCGGGTTTATCAACTGTGGTAGCAATTGATAAACTCCTCCCCTTGTCATTCCTATATTCTTTGCACGAAATGTTGAGTAAACATTAATGTTGTTTCCAATGTCCGCTGGACTTGGGATTTCGCTGTGTCAGCTGTTTGGGATTCTCCTCTGTAATTTCCCCTCAGAAAGCAGGAGAATCACACTTTCTGATTGGCTACCTGTCCCACTCAACAGGCTGTGTTAACGCTCCCAGTAACACACTGCACACTGCAGGATGATCGGTTACAAAATCGCAAGCGACAATCTTAGAACGCCCAACGTTCTAAGATTGTCGTGAAGGGGAAAATCGGGGCAAAACATCATGTAGTGGGAACTATTGCATCAGGTAGTCGGACTGCAGGGCGATATAGTATACCGAGTTCATCACCTGCACTCTTTTGGTTGAGTGCAGTATTTATTTCCACTTTGGTTTTATGTTGTTTAGTTTTTATTCAAGTAAATGTTTAGTTCAGTGAGACTGAGAATCTGTTTAATTTTTGTTTTTGGTTGTTTGTTTATTTTGTTTTACCAGTTCCAGTGTTAAGTGCTCTTTTGAAAATAAAGTGTATCTTTGGCAGGAAAACGCATGCGTCATTACATCGTTTCCATTAAAACAGCGTAAAAAGGTCTTCAAACAATACTATTGTTTATCGGAATAATTTTTGAGACAATGAATCGCTCAGCAAAATTTGTTACTGTGACAGGCCTAATATCACCAAGACTTAGAAATTTAGGCAAGCTTCTGCTAATTTTAAAGGCTAGCAGCCTTTAAAAAAGATTCTCTAATCATCACTCATAAGCGATTGATACTTTTCAATGTTAGCCATGCAAACCTCGCCACTTGCTGATATTGTAGCAATTAGCTGTGATATTGGAGTCAGAGTAGATTCTCATGCATCCCAAAGATAAAAAACCAAAATGTTTAAACAGAGGGCAACTGGACTTCCTGTCCTCATTAAGCTAACATAGGACTTTTAGGAAAGATAAAATGACAAGTTATGCTTTTTCTTTGTTTTACTCCCTTAGTACTCCCAAAATGCTTACATGTTATGAAATGGGGCCATGAGGACAATGACAACAATGATAGTTGTTCTAAATCAACTTGTCTCTCACGGCACGGCGTGCTGTTCCCATGGATACTAAGAAAAACCAGTATTTGATTTCAGATATCCTTCATAAAACAACTAAAGAAAACCTGAAATCAGATTAAATTGGTATTAGCAGAAAAATTCATTTTTTCTGCAAATGGTGCTGCTTTCTTGCCACGTCACTCTTGAAAAAGAGTTTGTAGATTTCAGCATGGTTTTTATCTGGTTATTATTATTATTATGATTATTATTATTATTATTATTGTTATTATTAAAGTTTCAGAGGAATCCAGAACAGAAATTATCCACAAAAGTTTGATAAGTGCAACACTAGTAAAGGTTTACTAATAGAGCTTCAATTTCACAGATATAAAGATTTAAAGTCTAAATTTCATTTAAATGGATAAACTGTTAGCTTTACAGTAAGAATTTTACCACTTTTATACATATTTAATGGCATAAAGCCTTTCCAAAATAGGTAAGAAAACTCTTTTTGATACCTTCAAAAAAATCCAGATATTCTCTTCACCTCCAAATGTGAACAATCCCAATATAATAAATGAGCAGCTCAACAGAAGTTCCTACTATTACTATTGTCCGTTTTATCCACAGCCACATACTGTCATTTAAAGGCAGCCAGTCGGATCTCTGAACACGTAGCTCAACGTTGAGCAGTTGTATTTTCCGTCAGCTTTGAGGATTCGGACTCGGCGCGAAGTTGATCATCTATCAAATTATGAAGGTAAACAACGCCTCCTGCCGCATCTTTCCGTGTGACGCCTCCGTCAGCTTTGATTAATGACTTCTTTTCCCGGTCCTGTTAAAATTTGTCAGCATTCAAGCTGAAAAGTGACGCCTCGCTACCAGAATCCAGTCGTTTGTGAGTGGATTCCTCTCTTTGGATTAGCATGTTTTGTGTCTAACCTGTGACACTGACTGGCGTGTTTATACCTCTGAGAGGTCTTAGCTTTTGTTTTGACGCAGCTGTTCGGGTTTGACGACACGGGGCTTTATTATCACTTGTCCCTCTATGAATACCATTATTAGTAACACGCATTTCTCAATCGGTTGATTTTGTAATTAAAGGTTTCATTAACTGGTTTATGATAAGTTGGGAGATGTAGAGAAGCAGCAGATCTGTTTCTCAAAAGGCATTATGAATTTAAATTTTTTTGTTAAAGTGGAGATGAAAATTAGATCTTGCTCCATTCAGAGTCAGACGCAGGCTTTAAACCGAAGCTACTAGAGATACAAAGCGTTGCAGGTAAATTGTGTCAGACTAGCAACAGTTTTCAGTCAGAGGCTTCTTGAGATTCGATGAAAAACTGACTGCAAATGGAGATCCTTCCTGCCGCCAGCATCACCAAAAAGTATTTCCGCATTAAATTCCTGCTAATATTTCTCATGAGGACTGGACAGAACCATATATGGGTTTTTGTGTAACTTGAAAGAAAACAGAAATATTCAAATAAATAATTCCTGTGCAATCAATCCCATCGTAAGTCAAAACGATCTATTTAGTATTATTTATAAATCAATACAAAAGAAGTTGCTTTCTTTAGTTATGTCATAATAACAAAAAACCTGAAAATAAGGTGCTCCTATAGGATGCCTTTAAAAAATAAAATTTAGTCACATTCAAATATCACCAACATGTTTCAAATAAGCAAGAAATTAGTAAAAAAAAAATTTAAATATCCCTTTAAGTTGAATAATTAGTAGAATAAATTGAGATTTCACACCTCTGCCTTGAAATCCAATATGGCTACCACATGTTTCGGTTTTGATTATTTATCGTGTGCACAAAGTGAATTAATCAGCAAATTTCATTAGTGTATGCAACACAAAATATATCACTCCCAGACAAAATTCTGACTTTTAACATCATGAGTCTTTTCATCTGCGTAAGTTTTGTTCCTTTCCTCAACAGAATCAGAGCCAATTCTGCTACAAAATGACACATTGAGTGCATAAGCTAACGTCTATATTTTGCTGTTCTTTACTTGTAAAGGTCCAAGAAAATTTGGCAGAAATACGCAGCTTTCACCCTTTCTAGTCTAGAGATTTCACCTGACTATTACAGTAAGTAGTTTCAAAATGCTAGCCAAACTTTTTAATTAATCAGGCAGAATATCTTTCGTAAATATTCCACACTGACAAGAAGCACGGATAAATGTAGACTAAAAAACTTCTCTCTTTCACCAAAATAGGTTTCCTGTTGTCGTCTGCCACCTCGGTGGAATAATCAGACGCAGTGCAGGCCTTTTAGGGTGTTTTTCTATGTTAACTGAATTTATGTGTTGCTGAAATGTTTAATTAAATCATGAAACATAGACTGGTCCTCTATGTCTGAATACCGCCCGCGAATCTCTGAATGCTGCCATTTGAAAAAAATGGCAGCATTTTATAAATACACAAATCAGATCAGATTTGTGTATTTGTGCGGATAACCAGTCTGAGTCCTTTACAAACTATCCAAACAGCGTGACCATCAAATGTTTAAATCTACATAAAACACAAATAACAAAAAAAAAAAACCCTGCTCTTATGTTAACCTTTTTAATTATCTTTACTTTATTGATTCATTCATGGAGAAAATAGTTTTGTAATTTTCTAAATTTTCAGAAAATGGTCCAACGTACTTCATGGATTCGGACATGAATGGGAACATTTACCAACTTTATTTTGGTCTGCAAAATAAAGCAATGTGACTTTGTTTATGAAAATATCAAAGTCATTTTTTTCACATCCAAGCAAGCATCAGCACTGCAGCACAGTCTGTCACTGCAGGAAGTTAGAAAGGCTGCAGTTTAACTAGTACGCTACAATTAAGGCAAAATGTATGGGGTTTTTTTTCTTCATTTTTTAAAAACTTTTTATATGGTTCAGTTGGTAGACAGAGGCTAAACTGTCTTATATGTTTTATTTTTGTTGATAATGTTGTAATTTATCAATATTAATAGTAATATCAGCTATTGTTAGCCAACATGACAAACGTTCCTTTGGTGTTGAGTTCTGTGCTGTCATTCCCTGCAAAAATGATTACGTTTAAGAAAGTTGTCATGTTAATAACTCAAAAAGGACCTGAATATTTATTTACTGCTCCAAACCCTTTGTTTTCTCTGCACACATGAACACATTCGTTAGGTCTTCTTTAGCATTGTGCTACATACAGTAGCTGACACAAAACTGACCTTTGAACCCATTTGTTGCTTAGTAGAAATCCAGTTAGATATTTTGGGGATAGGAAATTGATCTTAAGAATGTCTTAGTTGCTCATAGGTGAAACCGCATGATCTCATAGTTAAAATTGGATCAATTTGGTTCAAAAGTGAAACTTTTATATTTTTCTTCACTGTGCTGTAGCCGTCCCAGCAAAGAGCGGAGCCAGTGATATCGAGACAGCGTCTTGTCAGACAACAGCTTTTACAGGCTGGATGTTTAACAGCGTTCTCGATTGAAATTTGTGCCGTTTCCATCCAACAGGAAAGCAGAAATATGTAAATATGTTGTCATATTTACCAGCATTCCCTCGATTTTACAAACGAAGTCTTTTTCTTTGTGATGGACATTAGTACCGCACGGTCACAATTGAAATCTAGTGAAGTGAAGGAGAATAATGCTCTCTCTCTCTCTTTGGCATTATTGAATAGTTTAATAACATTCTGGTGAATTTTATAGTCTAAAATTAGACCAGGCAATTTACCTGCTCTAACCCAAAGACAAAACAGATACAAAGTCATATGTAATACACGGGTTTACTATCGAGTCGTGTCTAAATGAGGTCTAATGAAGAAATTGGGTTTACTGATCAGAGGAATCTCTGAAGTAGGTCATATTTTGTGATTTTTTGAAACATCTTTTTCTGTTTAGAACAGAAACGATAACCTACGCTAAGTGTGAGACTAAAAGAAGTCCATCCTATTTAGGATATGAAGCATGTTTCTAATGTTTGTATTTAAGGATTTTGATAGATAGTTATATCATTAGATGTTTTAAAAAAGACAGATTTAATTTTGACTTCGATAACTTTTCTCATTTCTATTAGAAGTGTGTGAGACTGTACATTTTGGGATCAACCCAATATCAAGCAAATGCAGGGCCGGTATCACAATATTGATACCGATACTTTAAATGTGATACTTCTGACCGATTTTTTAATTTAGTTAAAACTACAGACAGAATTTAGATAAAGTTTATAGATGACTACAAAACACTAGCAGCACATTCACATGATAAAAACAACAGAAGGACAAAACAAAATTGTCTTGATTTGTTTCCTGAAGAAACTCAGTGCAAAGAATTATAATTTGAGTGCAAATAAAGCCAAACTTTTTTTTCACGTGAAGTTGAGAGACAACAATGCAAAAATGACAAAAGTTCAAGGGGGAATCTGAGTAGACTTTGTCACATTAAATTGAGCCGATACCAATCCAGACTGAGTTTCGATATTATCGATATTTTGGACTGATCCACCCAGCTGTAACTCTTAAAATGGTCACTCTGAATTTGAATCTTTTTTTTTCTACTTCAAGCACCTCTTGCTCCATGAGTTTTAGAACCATTTAATCAAAAGTAGCACAAAACAATTTAAAAAGGATTAAAACAACACCTGTAGTCTGCTGCTGCTTTAGACCCATTAACAATTACAAACCTCCATCTGCCTTCTGCCTCTCACCGCCTTCCTGTTCTACAGTTAAACTAAAGCCATTTTGTCTCAGCAGCACTTTGAGCCAAGACCGACGTCAGACCGGCGCCCCAGATGTTGCACTCGCATTTCTCCGAGTCCCACCATATGTTCCTGGTCCGGAGCGGGGAGAAAGCAGGAACTACCGGGTTAGATATCAGCCACCTGATTTCAATTTCAGCGTGCTTTTGCCTTCGCACGCGCTCAATGAGAGGTGACGTCGGACTCCCGCGCATGCTAATTGTCTTATGCGCCCAACAGGCCCGCGCGCCAGTTTGGGTATGGAGCCCGTCCTGTGTGAATGTGAGATGTGTTGGAAACCGCAGACGATAATTACACTCACACATGCGGCAGCATCAAGCCACACACACACACACACGCACACACACACACACACACAGGCATCCCTGACGAAGAGAGGCGTCGGCTCAGATAAAGGGGAATCGGCCTGTGCCGCCGCGGCACAAAAGGGTGTAAAAAGCGGCGCGCGGAGACAAGAGCGAGATGAGAGACAGAGAGAGAGATGGACACACAGAGAGAGAGAGAGAGAGAGAGAGAGAGAGAGGCATAGAGGTTTTGTCCTCTGTTTCACCCCCTCCTCCCGGCTCGGTTCCTCGCAGCCTTGACGGCTCCACTTTATTGTGTCCTCAATGCCAAGGCCCCTCAGGTAGGTGTTGCAGCTGTATGGAGACCAGAGCGCGCGCTCCGACTGTCCATCAAAACAATATGGCTCGTAAACATGACAGGTGCGTCCGCTTTATCTCTCCTGTTTAATTCGGTAGTTGTAGTTGTCGGTGGGTTTTGTGCTCAGATGTTCCTGTCTCTCCGTCGAGGGCTGAATTTCTTCTGGCAAGGATTTATTTGCTAATGCTAATCCAGCGGGCGGGTGGTTCTGTAGTGGCTTCTTGTTCCGGGTTACGAAAGTTCTCCAAGTTTTTTTTGTTGGATGTAGTGAGTTCTACTTGCTCTTAAAAAAAAAAAAAAAAAAAAAGAAAAAAAACTAGCAAAAATGTATTTATTATGGGAACAAATCTGGAAATCTAAAATATCGAAGGTTCATCTGTAACGGTGATTTTAAGTATTGTTTAGTAAAGTATAATATTATGTATTATATAATAAACTGCACATTGTTAACTGCATAGGTTTTGAGGCCACAAGCTCGAACCCTGGACTATTGACACCACACTTTTCAACCTGAGACTAATAAAGCTACAAGTTTTAACCAATGGATTTCAAAACTCTTACACGTTTTGATGATAATTGTGGGTAAATATAAAAACGTTTATATGTCATATTAATGTTTAACTTGCAAACATCATATGGCTTTCTTTTGTTTCAATTATCAATAGATTTCCAAAATTTCTTAGGAAAGTGTCACGTTTTCAAACCTTTGCGATTTGAAAATGACCAACCAGAGACGGTTCCCTGCCATAAGAGTTCACACAATACATTTTCTTTCTCCGACGATGTTTGCCTGCATGATTGCAAGGAAGCATGGGTCAGCATGAGATTACCACAGCTTGACAACCATGAGTAAACGAGTGGGGGAAGGGCAGCGCTGCATGACGCTATGATTCAAGAAGCCAGAGAAAACGCCAGTCGTTTCGTCACTGGTGTCGCTTTAAAAGAACTTTAAACTTTAGACATGCGCTCAAATTTGAAACTGAAACTTTCAATCACTTTACTGTCGCCCTCGAAATGCTTAAATGCAAGTCAGAGGTGCCCAAAGTGGGTCCTGGAGGGCCGGCGTCCTGCGTGTTTTAGTTCTCTCCCTGGTTTAACGCACCTGGATCAAATGATGGCTCGTAAGAGGCCTCAGAAGAACACTGACATGCTGGTACCATCAGGGAGAGAACTGAAACATGCAGGATGCCGGCCCTCCAGGACCCACTGTGGGCACCTCTGATGTAAGTCAATCGGTTCATGAGGACGTCGGCGTCTTCGTGGTAGTTAAAGGAGTTCTGAGGTACCTTCATAATGGTAAATAGTCCATGACTTTCTGCAATGTAGGCATAAGTAATCCAATACAAAAAAACAGCAGATGCACTTTGAGAGCATCTGCATACACATTTTATGCTGTCAATGTAAGATTTATTCATACAGCAGATTTAAAAAATGTATATAACCAAAAGTAGTTAAAACAATACAATGAGAGCCAATAGAATAAATTTAAAAGTTACATTCAAGGGAAAAGTGGAAAAGATCTGTTCCAAGCAATGATTTGAAAATCTCTCTGTTCTGAGTTGTGAGCTCATGAATTGATAGAACAAGGGTGGGCAACGTGGACTGAGAGCTTTGTCGCGATATAATAGCAATGCTATTGTGATAACAATAAAAAAGATGATGAAGAGCTATTTATTACTGTATGGCACAATGTCATAGGTCCAAAAAACGATACTGTTCTCCAAAACAGATTCCCATTTGAGACAGACTTTTACTTGACGCTACTAACATAAAGAAGTGTGGCTTGCATCACTAAGCTACACATAGTAACTCCATTTAGTCACGTTTTCAAATTCACTGATATTTATTGATGCAAACAGCAAGGAAAACATCAAAAATAACATTTACAACAGTCACTTGTTTTTTAATCACTAATTGAACTTTATTGTGACAACGATAAATCAAAATCCTCACGATAAATGATAAACGATACGATAAATGTCCAGCTCCTATGACAGGGTAATCCCTAACGTTGGACTACCGAAGAGAGACCAGAGGATGTAGCAGAGATAATTTAAATAGGGTTGGAGCAAAACTATTCAAAGCTTTAAAATCAAGTGATAAAATTTACAAAATCAATTTGTGAAACCAGCAGAGAGAAGCCAAGACTGGCGTGATGCGTTCACAGTGGTCCAGTTGTGATGTGATAAAAGCATCAATAACTCTTTCCCGCTCTTTAGCAGGTAAATAGGGCTCAACCTTGGCAACAACTCGCAGATGGAGGAAATTTCACATCACATTCTTAAGACCTGGCCTGTCATTTGTCTAATCTGACAAGAACACCACACAGAGCATGATTCCTTTGAGATAGCAGGGTCTGTATGCGAACACTGCTGATATGCTGAGTAAATATTTATTCCACATCTTTTATCTGCGACATGAAGCGATTCCAGAAGCTGCCTGACCAGCGTCGGCGTAAATTTTCTTTCTTTGTTTCTCTCTTTTTTTCTTTCCGGAGACCTGTATCCTGGATTTTTTTTTTCTTCTGAAGTGAAAAGCTAACTTCCTGTTCACCTTTTGCTCTAATGGACGTTGTGTCATTGAATTACCGCCATGGTATTTGTTCACATTTCATGCATTCTTGTCTTTTGTCGATTCCAAAAATCAACTCTAACATAAAAGAGGAGATTCGAATCATACCGTACCAAATCACCCACAGAAAACCAAGATTCTCTACAAAAATGAACATTTTTAATTTGATGCAAGCCATAAATAGTGAAAAGTACTTTTTAAGTTCAATTTAGCAAAACGTCACAAATGTACGTGTTTTTCAGCCATCCATACCTATCAAATAACCCAGAACCATTTTAAACGGAGCTGTTACCATGGATTTTCCAAACAGACCTCTTGCTCCTAGTTATTTATGTTTTTCCTTTATTTTTTGTCTTTTCAAACAGAAGAAATTGGATATTTCAGCCACAACTTTTCTAATTAGAATGAAAAAACCTGTCTGAATCCCTGCATATCCTGCACCGGTTAACTTCTTTGCTGATGACGTGGTCGTATTTAGAGCAGAAAATTAGTAACTTTGGAAAGCAAAGCTTCAGCAATATGTAGTTTATTGCTGCTTTTTATCAAAGAAAAGTGGTTCTTTTATACGTAATGATGGCCACAAGTGCATTTTTTAGGCATTTATCCCAAAATTAAATTGCTTTTTTAAAAATAATTTTTGATCAGATTTGTGGTTTTGGTAATTAGCCAAAATACTTGTTTTTTGACTTTGATTTGGTAGCCGGGTATCTTGATTCCAACTGAATAGCCGGCATTCACTCATAAGCACTAAGATAAATTAACAAAAGTCTCCTTTTATTAAAAATACCAACAAAATGCCTGGTGTGTGCCTGAGTCAAATTAAGGTCTTGGCTGTATTTCTGAACACAAAAAACAAGTAGCTAACAGAAACTAGATATCCAAAAGCACTTTCATTGGACTGCGTCCTCAACACCAGCATGATATAAAGACATTTATATCATGTCTTCCTGTCTTTCTTCTTCACTGATAATGTCAAGTTTTTGATACAGATCTTCAACCTGGATATGGATCGTGTTTGCCTGAGGCCGGATAAAAAGCGTGTGAAAATGAGTGAAAGAGTTTTTCCCTTCCTACCTCCGTAGTAACCGTAGGGCCCAGGTCCTAAAATGTCCGGATCCTCCAGCCTGCCTCCTAGAGGCCTCATCCTCCTGGGGCCCCTGAAGAAGGCGTGGCGTCGGGCCCCCAGGGCGCTCAGCTGCTTCATTCGCCGCTCTTTGGATCTTCTGTTCTGGAACCAAACCTTCAAACAGCAACAACAAAAACAGTGACAGCTGATCAGTGGCCGTTTTTTCCTGCAGCTTTTTAGCTTTTCATCTGGATTCTGTTTCTGAAACTCTCACGCACTTCTAAGATCCACCTGATCGCATCTTTCGCAGAAAAAGTAGATGCACAACTTCAACTTCACTTTTTTTTTCTTTCTTTCTTTTTTTTCCTTCTTTCTTTCTTTGTGGTACGGATCCATCTCGTTTTTTGAGCTCTCTTTTGCAGAGTTTGCACTGAAAGCCGTCATCCCCATCAGCCTTGACTTTCACTCAAGTTTCTGCCTTCCTTGAAAAGCTTCGTATTCAAAACGGCGAAGGAGTGTTTTTGAAAAATAAAGGAAGGATTCACTTCTGACCTGTTTGGATTCCGTTTTAAAACACCTCTGCCCCCATTTGCACGAGTGTTTGTGCTTCCTTTTGTGATGCTTAAGTTTTTTGATCTATGAATTAACATGGTTCAAGAAACTCACATTTTTTTCTTTCAACCAGACTTAAGATTAAAAGTAAAGACAGCAGAAGGCCGTGAAATGAAACTTTGGTTTAATTACAATAAAAGATTTATAGTACTAGGACTTTACTGTTAAGAGCTGGAGTCTTTTTCTCTTTTTTTGTCGGTGCTGGAGCGCACAACTAGGCCTGCGACAACATTTTTCTGGATGATAAATTTTCCCATCGGCCATTGCGATAAACGATAATATTGTTCTTTTGAGACCTTTTTAAAGTAACGGTAACAGCGTAAAATCCCAGAAAACATAGTCAAATATCACTAGACTTGAAATTCCCCTGAACATTTATCATCAGAACCGGAAGACATTTTAAATATCCAAAATAAACGACAGAGACGACATATAAAATGAAATATGAAACGTCTGTAAACAAAACTGTCCTTCGAAAAAGGGCAAGTTGAGACCAAAGCGCCAGACTGAAGACGTTTGTCATTCAGGTTTTAGCAGAAAGAGAGAAAAAAATTAATGCAAGTGGAAATTATCGAGCTTTTAATTCATCATGCGATTCATTGATTTATTGCTTTTTGCGACAGGCCTAAGCACAACAAATTCAAACCAGACACAGAAATTGCAAACAGAAAAAAAAAAAAAAAAAAAAAAAAGAAGACAGCAGATAAAACACCTTTTGTCATGTTTTACAGTTTATAAAGGAGTTTTTCTCTTTGTTACTCTGCTTTAAGATGAATCACAAAGCAACAGAAACGGTGCGCGCCCCCAACGGCCCCCGCGCCGCAAGTTCAAATAAACGGAAGAGAATATGCTTAAATAAACTTTCTTTGAAAATCAACAAAGGAGGATTTCTTTCTTTTTTCTTTTTTTTTTTTTTTTTTTTTGTTGAAAATTCGCAAAGCCTCCCGCACCATATGGAGGAATGCTCTTTGCATTACAAGCACATAACAGGTCGCGTTTGCGCCGTTTGCGTCGCATGCTGCATAATGATGTATGTTCGCACCATGCTAGGCTACACCAGAGGCAGAATCCCACTGTGCTACAGATTAACAAAACAACACACACACACACACACACACACACACATAAAGAAACAGCCAAAAACCACTTAGGCTGTGCTCTCCGTGCTCCAGCGGCAAAGGCAACACCTGCTTATTGAGAACAATCGTCTAACTGTAGGGTACATTTTTATGGAAATGCTCTCGCTTCCCTTGAGAGAGCCTTGCTTAGGGATTACATCCACATGCTGGAGAAGCAGCGTGGCTCACAGGGCTCCCCGCGTCGAGAGCTGCGGTATTTAACACACACCGAACGAGGAGGGAGATGACGAAACGCAGCCTCCATTTTGGCTCTGAGCAATCACACACACACACACGTATAAAAGGGGTGTGGGATGAAGGGAGCGATGGTGCGGCGGAGTCACTGACTGACTTATTGACTGGCTTTGGTGATTGACTGTATGATTGAGCTCACACACACACACACACACACACATATATACGCATGCAGAAAATTGCCTGCAGTGTATGATATAGACGAGGCCGTGGAAGTGCGGAGGAAACAGGCTGGAAGTGAGTAAGAGCGGAGCGGAGAGGTGGGAAAAGGGGAGGGCGGTATGTAAATCTGTGAAATCAGCGATAATTACAGTGAGTGCACAAAAAGCCACATCACAGTTGGCAGAGATGGTGCTAATCATCCTGACACAGTCTGCACCCAGACACCCGACTCGTGCATCCACGCGTGCGTATACGTGTGTGTCTGTGTGTGTGTGTGTGTGTGTGTGTGAGTCATGGAGGATAAAAGAAAGCAGGAAGCAATGTGTGTGCGCGCAGCGTGTGTGCGCGTTACGTTGCACAACATGTTTGTGTCTGGGGTTCCTCTTAGCATTGGCAGGCAGTGAGGCTAACCTTTCTCTCATTTCATGGCTGTGAAACATGTATTATTTCCAAATAAACTGCCGCCTCCAGTGTAAACATGGTCTTTATCATTCCCAAAGCAGCCCAGAAAAAAAGGGGGATTATTTTATTTTTTCAAGATTAAATTAACCTTTTGTTTTCAAGGATGGTATTTTCTTTCTTTTTTTTTTTTCTTTTTTTTTTTTTTGGTACTATTTTAAATGTATTTATAACATTTGAAGAAAATCTACATTGTAGCAAAAAATTAAAGCAAAATGTTTAGAAATACTGAGTTTCACAAAAATGTCACTTTGAAAAGCTACAATAACAGTCGGTTATAATAGAATTAGAAACTATGACATCTTTGGACTGTTTTAGGAAATCATTTAAGCTGGATAATCAAAGTTGCACTGATATTTTGAATCATTTTTTTAATTAAATGTTTTTATATTCTCTTTATTTTTTGTTACGGTTGTGAGTTGGTTTTTTTTTTTTTTTTTTTTTTTTTTACTATAAATTTTTTTTTTAACCAACACTACTTTCAGCCACACATTGAACACATATTTATGACCTATATGCAAAACAACATATAGGTCATATATGTTGTTTACTGTATTTTTTTTAATCTCTTCCATCAACCTGCTAGGAAATTACAGATAAGAATTAGCCTCCGAGGCTAAACCTGGCATATTTACATGATGTATTCATGTTGACTAATATGCACTGTCCTCTTTAAAATAAATAAACAAATCGAAGTTTATATGATAACATTAACAATAAGACAGTGAGTAACAAATCTAACAATCAGAAAATACACAACAATAAAGGTTAAATATTATGAACATTTGGCAATTAGCATTTAATAAACGGACTTACAATTCCTTAAATACGTGGTTTGGAAAAGTTACTTTTTTGGTAGGTTTGAAGATGTTTTTCACCATAAATACTGTTTCACTGTAATGTGCCATGCGTTTGTACGGTTAAACATATAATTATTGCAGCCATTGTTATCGTTTTATCATTATTACCCAAATAGGTCCATAATGTATAGACGTAAAAGAAACATTTCACACGGCGTGCAGCTGGTAAATTTGGATCTGTAACCCCGCTAATGGTCCACATCATGTTTTGACATTTCTCTTTCAGATAATGAGGCTTTCAATTAAACGTCCCGCACACTTCGGGAAAATTAAAAGGTAATTTTACTGATTTATAATCCGTCATTTGTCTCCAATTTGTCTTTGTCTCGGCGAGTCCGTCTCGTCCACTGTGGTTCAGCAGGGACGGTGGCGCCACCAAGGGGTAGACCAACCCCCCACGTGGTCCAGCGGTCCTGTGGTCTTTGTTTTATGACTGCCATTCTGTTTTTCCTGAGTGACAAGTTTTAATGACTTGCGACAACTGTACATTTTTAGAGAATTTTTTTTTATTATCGTTCATTTATGATGTATTAAAAATAAAATCTCTGTAGATTCTGGCATAATTTGCAAGTTAGGGGTTGCCAACCCCGTGGCCCCCCCATCTGGCCCATTATAAACTTCCTAGAGACGCCCCTGCTTTACAAAACCAACCATCCAAACTCACATTGGAAACATGTAAAAATGACAATATTACCAGCCATTTAAATGTGATCAAACAAAGCTTACCAATTCAGACACTCATCAATATTTGCTTTGAATAGGCCAAAAGCGGCTTCTGTCTAAACAGTATGAACAGGTGGGCAAAGAATGAAACGACGTTCGGCTGAACGCGGTTGTGTTTCGCTCAACTGACCACCATCTTTGTTTCTGCTCGGCAGGTTCAGTTTTTAACCGATTATTCTGGACTAAATAAAGACAAAAGAGAATAATAACAAATAATCGGAGAAAAAGACGTCGATTTGACCTCCGGGGGTTCAAGGTTGCTACATTTGTGTCAGCGTCTCAATGCGGAGTCTAATTATAGTAAATCATCTGCTAATAATAATAATAATAATAATAATAATAATAATCTGAGTTTACCTGGATGACTCGCATGTTCAGCCCCGTCTCCTGCGCGAGCTGCTCCCGGATGTGCCGCGTGGGCTTCGGCGTGGCCACGAACGCCGCCTTTAACGTCTCCAGCTGCTTGGCCTTGATGGTGGTCCGGGGCCCCCGCCGCTTGGCCCCGGAGTTCTGCTCCTCGTTTTCAATATTGTTCGTTTCCTTATCTGAGGACGTGGAATTGTCCGTCTCCTTTATGTCGTCCTGTATCGGGTCCTGGAGATCCGGCGATAAACTCCTATCTGTGCACGACGAGACTGCAGGGCGGGGGGCGTTGGGGGGGAGGTGGGGACCCCGGGGAGCCCGGGTGGGGTAGGGTGGGGGGGGGGGGGTGGAGGGGATGATGCGAACAAACAAGGAGGGAAGGTCACGATCCGAAATGTCAAGGAGGGAGGCAGAGACAGGGGAGGGAGGGCGGTTTAATTTTAATTAGCCCAGGTGTTTAAAAGAAAGAAAAAAAAATTAAAAAAAAGCAAGAAATCTGAATGTAAAATTTCACCTTATGCTCATTTTGAACAAAATATTCTCTTTTACGCTCGTTTAGGTTTTTGTAAAGAGAATAGAAATAAGAAGCTGCTTCATTTCTCACCAAATACACCGAACAACAAAATAACTCGATAATACTCCATAAGAAAATAACCGAGCAGCTTGAGCATGCAGGCTGGATGCTGTCCTCCCGTGTGAGTGTGTGTGTGTGTGTGTGTGTGTGTGTGTGCGTGTGTGTGTGTGTGTATGTGTGTGTTTCTTTTTTTTAAGGATGAATGGACAAGAAGAGGAGCAGCAACACGCGCCTCACTACTCCCCCCCCCCCCCCATCCTGCACATATCCAGAAAGCTATTGTTCTGTTGTTCTGTTGTTCTGTTGTTCTGTGGAGGTAAATATTGAAACTATCCGTCCCACCAGGTTGTGTGGAAACGCTCTCCACGGACACCCAGCTTTGTTTATCCCCTTTATTTCTCTTGATTTATTTTGACTTTATTTCTCTCTCCTCGCCACTCAGACCTTAACAAACGCGCAGGCTTGAAACGACTCCACTCAACAAAAACAAAATAAATAAATAAATAAATAAAAATGTACCTCCAATGAGCGCAGCTCCGCTGTTTATTATCATCATTAATAATATTATTATCATTGTGATCATTTTATGTTATTTATCTGTTTTTTGCGACGTCGCTCACCTGAGTTCAGGTTGACTTCCTTAATGGCCCCGGAGCTCAGGTAATCTTCTTTGCACACGAACTTGTTTTCGTCGATCACGTAGAGCTCCTCTCCCGTGGACAGCTGCTTGTTACACACCATGCAGGTGAAGCAGTTCAGGTGGAACACCTTGCTGCGCGCTTTACGCACCAAGTCGTTCGGCGAGATTCCCTGCAGACAGCCCGCGCATTTTGTGCCAAAGCGCCTGGACGCATGGAAAGAAAAAAAAAAAATCAATCAGATTCGAATCTTTTCTTACTATTAAATTCCTCTGTTTGCTATTTAAAACACTGATTATGTGTGTGTGTGTGTGTGTGTTTTTTCCCCAACATTTTGTGTGTATATCTGAAGATGTGTTTTATAAATCACTGTAACATTTTATTCAGCGGACAGAAAAGAACGTTTCCATTTGGTGTGGCTGAAGACAAAAAAAAAAAAAAAGAACGTTCTAATGACGTGGTTTGAGTTCATCAGAGAACCAAACACAGCCTTTACTTTCACTTTTTTTTTCCTAGTATCAGACATAAAATTATCTGTTTTCCCAGCTAAAAATACGTATTTATATTTCTATGAAAGGAAATTGAAGTTGAGAAAACGTCAGCGTAAAGACGCACGTGGACGTTGCTTTTAAGGTTGTTGGAATTGAGAAAAATTACTTTTTCCTGCTCTCTTTCCTTCTTTCTCTCTTTCTTTCTCTCCTTCTTTTCTTTGATTTCTCTCTTTCTCTTGCTTAATAGGTGAAATGTGAAACCTTTCGATGCATTTATTTAGCTTCAAATTGGGACCCATATGGGATTAAAAATAAATAAATAAACAACAACAACAACAACAACAAAAAATCTACATCCAATATATTTTTCTGGGCCAAATAAAGAGAAAGACGGGCCGCCCTTCCGCAGAAAATGACGTCTTCCAGGTGAAGTGCATTATTTCATAAAGATCCCGTGCAGCTTTTATTCCATTTATTACTAAATATTTTTTGTCTTTACGTGAAATATGAGGCCACAATAAACGCTTATTATAGGGCAATTAAAAACAAAAACAAATAACGTGAGCAATATAAAATAAAATTCAACAGTTATTGTAATAAAAAAAAAAAAAGATAAATATATATTTTCTATTATCATTATTATTATTATTGCGAGCTGATTCATTCTCCCTCTGTGATAACAGCAGCAATAATAACACAGGGAGCTCATTTTGACGGAGGCGCAATGACAATAACCCCACGCAGAAACGCATTAGTGACAATCAACACATTGTAGCCGCGGATATATTATGGGATTAAGCGGAGTGGGGGAGCATCTTAGCGTGGAAATCTTCCTCTAATCCATATTCAGCCGCCTAAACAGCGGGACGACTCATCAGTTTGATGCACAAATATCGCGCCGGTAAATCTGATCCTGCAGATACAGGATGGGATGGAGAAAAAAAACAATAAAAAACAATAAAAAATAAATAAATACAGTTTTGTTGTTGTTGTTGCTTTTTGTTAATTGTCACAGAATTCCATTGACATTTGTGAAATTTGAGCCTTTGGGGTGAGAGCAAGCTGCCTGTATTGTGGAGCATTGTTTTGTTTTGTTTTGTTTTGTTTTGTTTTGTTTGGGTTTTCTTTTTTTTTTTCTTTTTTCTTTTTTTTTAACACCAATCTGAGCTTGTTTCCCCACTTGCAATGGGATCGCTTCACCGTGCGCCTTTCACATGCATGGATACCCCCCCCCCCCCCCCCCCCCCCCCCCCCCACTCTCCCCAACAACAAAAAAAAAAAAAAAAAAAAAAAAAAAAGAAAAGAAAAGGCCACAACACTACTTACACAACAAATGGACACATTAGGGTGATTACTGTTTCGCCCGGCTAATGGCTGGGCCATTTAAATCCAGCGCGCTTGATGGGGACCCGCAGTAATATGATGGCCAAGGCCGCGCGAGGGGCCAATAACAGCCCCGGCCCCCCGACTGAAACATGGAGGGGAGGGAGGGAGGGGGGGGGGGCAGGAGGGGGGTGACGCGACTTACATGTCATTAGACAATTTGGGAAGAGCAGGACAGTCACGTTGAAAATGACAATGATGCGACAAAAACAAGGACTTCACTTATATTATATCACCCAATTACCTGGAACAGCTTTTTTTTTTTTTTTTCTTCTTCTTCTTTTTTTTTTTAGGGGGGGTTTTGGGAACCAGTTAATGGCCTGATGGATGTTTGGAAAGTGGCACCAGGAGCTGAGAGTGGACTTTAAAAAAAATTAAATCATAATAATAAAACAACAAAGCAGTTTCAGCCTAAAGAGAAAAAAAAATGGAGCACGTTATTTATTTAAAGCTATGTTATCAACTGGCTTTATAAGCTAAACCTGACTGCACACCTTTATATTTGTTTTAGATTTAACTTCATTTAGTTTTATTGGACTGAAATATATATATAATACTGATTGAATTAATAGGCCACAGTATTTGTATATAATTTGTTAAAGGTTACTGCATTGCTTTTATTGATTTGATTTTAGAGGTGAATTATTTTATTCTGACCATTTTCAGATCGAAACTGGTTTGTTTTTGGTCCAGTATGATTGAGAATGCGATAACATTTTACGTTTGGGTCAGATTTTTTTTTTTTAATTATTATTATTATCTATTTATTTTTTCGCGTGCAATTTAACATCGTGACCCTTAACTATCTACGCCAAAGAAAAAAAAAAGAAAGAAAAAAGAAAAAGAAAAAAAAAAGAAAAAAGAAAAATCCTCCAAACCGATTCCAGCCTTTTCTCCGCGTTACCTGAAAAAGTCCATTTTGCAATAGAGCTTTCCGTCCCGGGAGAAGCACTTCTCGGTCAGGTTGCAGTTGCACTCGCAGCACTGGACGCACTTGGCGTGCCAGGCTCGGTCCAGCACGTTGAGCAGGAACCGGTCCAGGATGGGCCGCTCGCAGCCGGCGCAGAGGACCATCATGTTGCCGGCCCGTGAGGCGCCGAGTGCCGACCTCCCCGCTGCACGGACTGCGCTGCTCGGACTGGGGCAAGTCGGCTCTACGCGGAACCACGTCTTGGCTCCCGGTTGGTGAGCGCTGCCGGGGTGAAAAGTGGAAGACTCTCCCCCAACCCTTTCAATCCACCAGAGGAAGAAAAGAGAAAAGAAAAGGAAAAAAAAAAGGAAAGAAGTCTTCCGGTCCTGAGTCCTGGGTCGGGATGCTGTCACCAATCCACAATCCAAGAGAAGAAGAGGTTTCAGGGCTGCGTGATGCACAAACCAACCATATTTTCTTCTCTCTTCTGATCCTTTCAAACACCTAAAACATCATCTTTTTTTTTTTTTTTAAATATATATTTATACTTCATTAAAATAATCCCCTCATCGCTCGCGCCTTGTTTTTAGTCCAGTAATTTCCTCCGGGCTCACCTCACGTTTCCATTTTTACTTCACTGTGCCTGGGTTTTCATGAGAGAGGTTTTTTTTTTTTTTTTTTTTTTTTTTTTTTTCTCCGCCAAGCGCGGAGCTGCATCCAGAGCTCAGATTGGACGAGGCCCCTGTTAATTCCTCGCATCAGACGAGCCAATCAGAGCGCAGTTGTCATGGTTACACGCTCATAGCTGTGGTTGTGTGTGTGTGTGTGTGTGTGTGTGTGTGTGTGTGTGTGTGTGTGTGTGTGTGTGTGTAAAGCCTCCGAGCCAGGACCCCGGAGCGCAGAAATACCTGGGCCCCCGTTTGTGTTGACGCCGGTTCATGGAGACTTCACAGATGAATTCATTCACTCTGGAGATTCATGGAAGCACAAATTAAACACACACACACACACAAAAAAAATGATATTAGGAGTTATCCAAAACAATGCTTTCTGATTCATACCCTCAGCGGCCTTGTGTGACAAGAGGAGGAGGGGAGAGAGGGGGGGGGGGCTCTCGGGGGGGCTTTCTCATGCACGCAGCTATTTACAGGGAAATGCGATGGATTAACTGGAGCTTATCAATGGGGAGAGCCCGGTCACCTGGTGCTTTAACAGGGCGGCCCCCAGCCGAGGGGAATTTCAATATTTACCAACAGGCTCGTTTTGTTAGTTGCAGTTAAGCAAACAAGCAAAGAGGCTAATTCGTGTAAGTGGACGCAGGAGAGGCTGGTTCTGCTCCGCCTTAACGGGGCCCTTATATCTGGGGTCTCGTTTGAATGATTGCAGGTGTGAATTTTCACTCATTTTACACGACTGAGGTCATTGAGGACGATAATGAGAGTTAAACAGGGGAGATGTTAGCTTAAATGCACGATGTTAGCTTAAATGCATAATGTTAGCTTAAATACTACGTCTGCGATGTTAGCTTAAATACTAAATTCACAATGTTAGCTTAAATGCACGATGTTAGCTTAAATACATAATGTTAGCTTAAATACTAAATCTGCGATGTTAGCTTAAATACTAAATATACAATGTTAGCTTAAATACGCGACAGAATGAAGAGCTAAAAGCAAACAACACTGCCTTTTTCCCTTCAAACTATTGCTTTTCGTTCCAAACCTTTGTTCATGTCAGTGTATGATGTGTTTATTTTAAACTGGACATACGTGACATGAGCAAATAAGAAAGCAAAAATAAATTGGTAAAAGTTTTATAAGGGAGTGGACAGATGGGAGTCAATGCCAACCTTGGGGTTTGGGACACCAACTTGAAAAGGCTGAATTTCTGGGGTTTTATTTGTGGTGCAACTTTAAATGAAGGTCCAGGAATAAGAATAAAAAAAACTTTAATGTTGACTGTCCAAAACAGTCTACAACTAAAATCAGCTGATTTGACAGGTTCCTATTGTAATATTCTCTCTCCTAAACTAATATTGACTTTATTTGTTGGATTTTGGTAATTGAGAAAGGACAAAAAGTGCAACACGATAAACAAATAAATAAATATTCTAACTTTTAAATTGTTATCCAGGACAGTGGAGAGTCAACATAGGGAGATTACCCCTCTCCTGATCGGAGACAACATGACTCTTAGTCTCATCCTTGATTTGCCATTGACTGGTCCAGGTCTGAGCTCATGCAACACAATAGGATTTTATTATGGTCAGCCCAAGAAATACACAAACTAAGACGCTTCTTAAGACCCCCAGGACACCAGGGGGCTCCAAAGAGCTTTTGAACAGCATAGAAATATTTCAGAGAATAATAACACCCTTTAGGTTTGTTGTTACATTTATCAGGAATGAGTCTACCTTGAAGATGACTCTAAATGCCTCTGAATATCAAACATTCAGAAAAAATTAAGTCTCTGTTAAATATAAACCCAATATTATTGAGGAAATGCAAAGAAAAATAAGCATCAGCCTACTGTTAGACCTATTTTTACATTTTGTTTTCAAGTCTTATTAAACTTGCTTGTTGGTTTTAATGTTATAAATATGAGACAGTGTAAAAACTTGGTTGAAGCATTTAGTGACACCTGTATGGTAAACCAAACAAGACCAGTGGTGGACAAAGTGCTCTGTTTCATTACTTGAGTCAAAGTCCTGATCCTGCTGATTAAGCATTTCTCCAGTAAACTCTGTCAAATTATAACTTAAGTCAAAAATACCTAAAGTATTGAAAGTACTTAAAAATCAGAAGTTTTTTGATGCCATCTCACTGGAGTGTAATCAAGAATAATTGGGACAATTTTCTGCTGTTTTGTACACATCCCTGCTCACCAATAATAATGCATTAATAATTTTTTTTTTTTAGCTTTTCCTACATGCTCAAAGACACTGCACTGTTTCATGTATTATTCATTCACGTTCCTGTAAAGCAATACCAGCAGGACTAAAATGATTCTTTTTCTTGTAATTGATTTAAAGTTGCACATCGCCACCCAGGGGTGTTGGTTGTAATTTCACTGTCTGTGGAACAAAGTGGACAAATTGCACAAAGACCACAGAAATAACAAATAACAGAAACCGGAAGCTAAAGATAGTGAATTAAACAAAATGATTAAATTGTTGAAAATTCAATGGAGGTTTCGAAAAACAAAATTCTACTCAAGTACACGTTCTGAAAAAATAGGGGTAAAATCGGCCTCCATTTTCTTGATTTTGGGAGATCGGTTATCAGCCGATACTTCCGTGTGAAGCCGATCTTATCCACCGAACTTATTTAACTCAGCAACGACCTAGTTAATGTTTGACTGTCAGCCACGCCCACCGGGTCTCTTCCGCCAATTCAGCGACTTCCTTGCAGAAAAACCAATAGGTATCGAATCGCCAGATCGGCTTTTTAAAAGATCGGTCAGAGAACAACAACCGGTGCACCGCGATTAAGCTGTATTTGATTAAATCAACATTACTGCCCACTTCTGTTGTTTTTTTGGTTTTGTTTTTTGTTTTTGTTTTTCTGTCTGTTTTTGTAACTTTAACTGTGAAACAAGAACCTCCGCCATATGCGATCCAAAGTGTCAGAGTGTCGTGGACAATTACTTTTTTGTTGCAATTTTAAAACTTTTTGCTAACACAAAACAAACAAACAAGCAAACAAACAAACAAACAAAACAACATTGAAACCTTCCCCCTATTAAAGGAGGAAAACGAAAAGAAATGGGGAAGAAAAAGCACATTTGAATGCAGCTACATGGCACGGTTGTTGCAAAGGAATAAAAATAAATAAATAAATAAATAAATAAATCCTAGTTTGCTGCCGCTTTTGTTGCGCTGCGCCGCAGCCTCACCTGCGGAGAAGAATGAGGAAGCTGTCCGTGGTGCTGAAGGCAGAGAGCACCAAGGACAGCAACAGGCTTTCTTCTTTTCACTGCAAAAACCGCGCACGCACGCACGCATGCGCGCGCGTCGTCTGCCCTCCTTCCGTTTCGCAAACTCCGGTTCTGTTCTGTAAACACTGCGCGCGTGCGCTACTCAATGGGATTTTATGTTTACGTCAAAATCCACCAAAAATAATAATAATAATAAATAAAAAAAAAGACTGTAAAAAAATTTTTTTCTTGTTTTTTCTCATGGTGTCTCATCCAGCTGTTGGACACGAACATCTTAGAGACAATAAGACTGAGAAGAGGTCAGTCAGCGTCTTTCTGTAAAAACGTAAACGCTCTTAAAATTCCAACGCGAAGCTCTGTTAGGATTTACGTGAATTGTAATCGCGTTCAAAGCTGCAAAATGAGATCTTTCATCAACACACACACACACACACACACACACACACACACACACACACACACACTCTCCGTCTGTGTGTGTGTGTGTGTGTGTGTGTGTGTGTGTGGGCGTGTGCGTGTGTGTGTGAAGAAGGCTCCAGTCAGCATTGACTCCTGCAGGATGGTTTGCATCCATTCAGAAAACACGCACCTGAAACCCATCGAGCCCCGCAGAGCCCACTAGAGGATCCCGCTCCTCCGATTCATCACGTTTTTCATTTAGTTGTTGATGAGTTTGATCACAAAGAAGAGCAACTTTGATAGTCCGCTGGTATGCGAATATTTGTGTGCGTTTTTTTTTTCTTCTTCGTTTATTTATTTCATTTTTTTCATACCCAAGGACCAACATCTGAAGTGGCTTAAGAAGAATTTCTTTTCTCCGTCGTCAAGTGTTTGTTCATAAAAGGTTTGCATTGCAGCATCAGTGGCAGGAAGTGTTTTCTCTCTCTCTCTCTCTCTCTCTCTTTCCCTTCTTTAATTTACAGTAATGTGCAGCAAAGAAAAGTGGAAATCTCAACGACGTTGCAAGCTGAATCCCTGCTTCGTCTTCTTCTTTTTTTTGTCTTTCTTTTGAATGGTTTATTGCATTCATCAGGTGCACAAAAATGCAAAGGTGAATGTTTGTGATGATCAGACGAGTTAACACCCACTCCTGTCACTAGGAACCGGAAGGGAATCTGCAGTGGTGGAGGAGAAGAAGAAGAAAAGAGTCAGATGAATAAATAAATAAATAAATTGATAAATAAGTAAATAAATGAGATACAATATCCAAAGAAAAGAAGTGGTTTCTCTGCCAGGACACCTGAGCACACCGGTTCTACCCCCCCATCACCACCACCAACAAAACCTCGTTCCAACCCCAAAGGCATGCACACACGCACACACATGCACACGCACACACACACACACACACACACCTTAGACCACCTCCGGGTGGGAGAGGAGAAGAGGGGGGGGGCCCTCTCTGGCAGGGTCCGTCCCAAGGGAGAGGTTAGCATGATGGATGTCTGATTGGTGGCCCTCCCCGGGGGCCTCCCTCTCCGTCACCTCTCTGCGCTCTGAATTAAAAGGCCGTTTGTCTCCTCTGAGTCCTCAGCTGTAGAGCGCCGGCCTGCAATTTCACAGCACTCAGAGAGAGAGAGGGAGACCATTACGGAGGAGGTTGTCAGGGGAGCCATCAGAGCCCCGGACACGCCTGAGGGACTCTCTCTTCTCCCCTCACACACACACACACACGCACACACACACACACACACACACGCACACACACACACCCCTCCATCCTCTCTCTATCTCCCCCCCAGCTCAGCTCCACCGACACCTCTATCGCTCTGCAGCCATCCAACCCGGAACCCACAAACAAGAGAAATATTCAAGCATCCGTGGACTCTTACACAGATAAGCAACGAGCCTGTGTGTGTGTGTGTGTGTGTGTGTGTGTGTACGTGTGTATGCGTGTGTGAGTGTGTGTGCGTGAGTGTGGGTGTGTGTTTGCGTGTGTGTGTGCGTGTGTTTTACATGTAGGGGGATCTCACACATCACTCTGGGTTTCATTTAAATTTTCTTTCTGTTTTTTCGCTTAAATAAATTAACACATCCAATTATATGTTGAAAGACGTGCAAAGATATGGAGAAAAAAAAAACACACACACACATTCTGTGAGGAAACGAGTTCAAAGTGATGAAAATTTACCTTAAATCGTCTGAGGGCATGTTAAAGGTTTCCAGCTGAAGATATATGGCTGTTTTTTCTTTCTTTTTACGTGTTCATATTCGACTCAATTGATCCCAAATGGAAATGAATCTGAGGTTCTTCAAAGAGTGACTGTAGGTGGTGATGCTTTCCTGTAGTGGTCCGCGTTGCGGCGGGTCCCAAGACGCTTCTGACCAAAGACGATCCGTGAGTGTTTCCTTCCCGAGCAAAAGTTTAGATTTTCAGATTTGAAGCAGGGAACAGAATTTAAAAACGGCACCAATTATGCAATCATGCATTTAATGTAGACGATGATGAACGCTACGTATGAAAATAAAAGCACAAGATTTCCGCTGAGAATATATCAAATTCAAAAATACTTTCTTGCATCGTTGTGATTCATAATGATTCAAAACTCTTCAAAGAGTTGTTGTAGATGGTGAGGAAAAATCTCCTGTAGCAGTCTGTGCCACAGCGAACTTGAAGAAGCCTCCGACTGAAGACACGCATGGTCCATAATAATCTCCAGGTTGTCAAGGAGATGGCAGGTGTTGAACTTGAGTTGAACTTGAACTTAAACAATGTGAAACTAAATGAAAAGGAGTGAACAGAACTGATACGAACCGAACCGAACCGAACTGAACTGAACGGAATTGAAACGATCTGAAATGCACAGAAAGATTTGAACTGAATCGAAAACAAACGAACTGAAACGATTTCAATCACATTCAGAATTATGGACCTGAGAACAGAGTCTGAACCACGCAGCTGCTTTAGTGAATTCATTTTCTTTAACAGCTGGAATGCTTTTCTCAGCTTTATGAAGACTCACACAAAGGGTTAAATCCTCTATCCAAACGGTATTTATATGCTATGATACTTGCAAGGAATTTGCTCTTTTTACACTTCCCTTTGAAGCATACACTTTAGTTGAACTCCCTTACTCATGGCAGCTCGTTGCCACGTGAAATCTGCCTAAAGCTGAATTTTCAATTGACAAGTTTCTTCTAACAATGCCGCCTATGCATGGCACAAGCTGTCAACTCTTTCATTTTGCAGCGCTTTCTTTCTTTTCGGTAGTAACTGTCACACCCTCAGCTGGTGTTAGCACCCTTCAAAAGCTGCGGTCGATATATATCCAGCATGCCGCTTTGCACACACACACACAAAAAAAACCCCCCCGTCATGACTGAACCGATAGTCTTTTTAAATATCTGTGTTTTCACTTATAAACACAGATCTGAAAATAAAAATCAGTTTGAGAAATTTGGCTGTAATTGTGCTCTCTAAATTGAAGTTGAAGAAACAAAGTTTTTCCTTTCAATTCTGTTCAAGGCCACAAAAGAAACAGTTTTGTTTGTTGTTTTTTGTTAGTTTTTTTATGGGACAGGGCTGCTTAGTTATTGGTCGGCTGCTTTAACACGTTCCATTGAGCCTCTTCTGAAAATACTTTGTACTTCTAATGGGAGGTTTCTACTAAATGTCATGTGTTTGTGTCGACTCAACCAGTTCTAAAATTGATTACTGATGTTTTAAAACCAAAGTGCAGAAATAGGAGAGAAGCAGTATATTAAAGTAGCAGAATTATGTAAATATCAATTTGTTTGACCTTTACGTCGTGCTATAATTTTATTCCTTTCAGGCTTGTTTGAGACGTCCTTTAATCTCCACATCAACCATTCAGCTGTGAAAAACACCTGGGTCGACCTAGCCCCGCCTTTGAGGCGCAGCTCCTCCCTCATTCAGCTCCTTCAGACTAGCCAGCAGCAATTAGCGAACGCCTGGTGGAACTGCACTTCAACTGCGCTCATTATACTAGTGACTTCCGATAAAAAAAAACGTTATTAAAGGGTTAAAAGAGGAATAAAGTTGTGATGACTTCTTGAAGGTGGAGTTTCAGAAAGAGCTGGAGTTTCTTAAAGAGACGGAGGCCCAATTTCAAGATGTTAGATTACAAAGTAAATTTCTTTTAAGTCATATAAGACATATGTAGCATTTTTATAAGAACTGAACACTACATAGTAATTTGATTGTGCTATAAAATGGCTGGAAAATACATAAAGCTGCCGCTTTAAAAAGATTCTAATAGTCATGCAGCGCTAGTTTCAAAGCATATATTAACCACCTTCTGCATTTCAAGTGTTTTCACACACTAGCAGACGATGTATCTAAATGCAGTTCCCCCAACTCTTGTTTGTCGACAACTCTGCGGAACAACATTGTCTCTGCACCTGTCTTCCAGGTTGTCCACGGTGGAGTTTGCATGTTTCCCTTGTGTCTGCTCGCCTTGTCTCCTCCCACAGTCCAGAAAAACAGCACGCATGTTGGGGTTCATCGGCGCCTCCAAGTCACCCTGAGATGAACCAGCTACCTCAGTAAGACGGGAATCCTTTCTGCAACCTGCGAATGTCTTTCGGTGAAAGAGTTCAAATTAACAGTCAATGACAGGCTGGGGGAATCATCAAGGGAAACAAACCTGACCTGGATCTCGACTCGCAAATATTACAGCCTCAATTACCCCGAACTGCATGGAGACAAACACATCCAAACAGAGGACTGCTTCCTGCTTCAGCAGCAGGTAAGCCGGAGTCGCAAGTCGCCATTTCCTTACTTTTAGTTTAGTGGAGGGCAAAAGCCCGACTCAACGGCTCGGCTCGGCTCGGCTCGGCTCGGCGTGCGGAGTTCAGCCCGCTTCAACGACACATAATGAGAGAAATCACCTTTCGCTGCGAGCCATCCTAATGAGGTAATGAATGGGGGGGTGTGCATTGCACCTTTGCCCTCACCTACTCTATTAATCAGAGTATAGGGTCACACATAGCCACCAGGACCAAACCCCTCCCCCCATCTGGCACAAACACTGGACCGAGAGACGGATGGAGGCTGGATTTCCTTTAAAAGGAGAGCAAAAAAAAAGAGAGAGTGGGAGGAAGTCCAGGTTTGTGCTGCTGACTGACAACTTCATAACTGGAATTATTTCAGCTTTATTATCCGTTATGTCTTCCTTTCCTAGCAACAGAGGTGAATATAGTAACCAGAAATTGTCCTCAAGTCAGAGTAACAGTTCGTTAACTTATTTTTACTCAAGTAAACGTCAAAAGTAGCCATCCAAGAAATTACGTAAGAGTTAAAAAGTAAAAGCATTCAATCCCCTAATGTTTAAAAAATGACATCATCAGATGGACCAAAATGTAAAGCTAAGCAGAAATTTGGGTATTTTTCAGGATGACAATGACAATAATTCATATAAGTGACAAAAATAAATAAATTTGGGCAGAAGAAAATTTTTCCAAATCGGTTTTTTCTTTTTTTTTGTTTTTTCAATAAAAGAAAACTTACAAAACTTGAGCAAAAACTGCAGGCGTGTCTCTGTATCTGGTGAACGTTTGGTTAAAACATGTTTGTTTTTCATTGAGTGAAATTTGAAAATCCAGAGGATTTCACTCCAGTAAGTATTTCAACATTTCATAATAAAATGACTAAAAGTAAAAAGTGTCAAAAATAGTCTTAAAAGCGCATCTTTTCAAAAAAGCTCCCCAAGTAAGTAAACATGACTAGTTACTGCCCAACTCTGCCTAGCGATGTCCCAGGTAATAGTCATAACTTCATAACCAGCCAGCTGGTAGCTGCTACAATGATACTATATTTCATTTATGTTTCTAATATAATTTGTTCATATTAGAAATATAAACATATGGTCTTGGTGGCATTTTGGTAGTAAAATGCCCAGAGATCCAGTTTAATATGAAACATTTTGAAAGATTGAGAAAACTGGAAGCACTCATTGTGAACTGTTCATCCGCTGAGTTCAGCATCCCTGAGTGGGTCGAAGGTCAGACTGAAGTGGTTTAATCAACACAAACGACCTGAAAGTATCATTCCTCTAAAAAGAGTCAGGTTCAGAAATCGGATGAATTGGACTTGAAAAAGTAGAGAGATCTCTCTCTCTCTCTCTCTCGCTCTCTCAAAAAAAAAAAAAGATCTGAAAGCGAAAAGAAAATTGATGGAAAAGAATTTTTTTTGTTTGTTTTTATATTAGCTTTTGATGGTGAATTTTAAAAAATTCAGGATTGGTTTGAACTATATGCTGAGCTACTGACTCCCATTAAAAATGTGAAAAAAACATTACTACTGGAATTATTTCTATGTTTTCATTTCCTAGTTTTTAATTGTTCGCACTACATCAATATAGTTTTCTTTCATTACTGTAAGAACCTTCAATACATAAAACTGGAAAATATATATTAAAATATATATTAATGTTTTTGTTCTGCTGCATGTGGCATTCTGGGGGTTAGAATTTCAGAAAATACATATTTTGTTTGCGCTGCCAATACTGACAATGACAAAATAAATTTTGAACTATTTATTGATAAATGGGTAGGGCTGAAACGATTCCTCGAGTGACTCGAGTGACTCGAGTCCCTTGATTATTAAAATTCCTCGAGGAAAATGTATCTGCCTCGAAGCTTCGTTAAATTATATTTTATTATGTGGCGCATCTGGTTATTACTTGTGCACTTCCACCTGAGTTGTTGATCAAAGCTAAGTGTTAGCAGCAAAAAGTCCAGTTTTCAGGTTCGGCCCGTGGGGATTTTATTGATTGATGATAATGTCTGGGTCTTTGTCGTTTTTCGGGGGACTCTGCCTCTTTGTTGCTGAATTGAATATATTTTCAGATTTTTGTGTAACTCTTCTTCCGGTTAACTTGGAAAGTGAGCTGCTATTGTCACGCGTTAATTTTCTAAACTAGATAAAAGTTATTTTTAGGGAAGCTCTAATGTGAAAAATTGGACTGATGTTGATATGCAATAGCACTACTGCTGTTATGTTAGATTAACCAATGTTTTACTTTATCGTTTTTATCCGATTAATCGTAAAAATAATCAATAGATTACTCGATTACTAAAATATTGGCTTACAGCAGCCCTATAAATGGCATTTGTATGTCCAACATTAAACAACAGTTCCTTTTGTTTGCTTCCAGTGTATCAGAGTTTTGTCAATTTCCAGCACTGCCATCTCATCCATCCATAAAAACAAATCTCATTTTCACATCAAGGTTGAGGAAAACAAAATCAACTTCATTTTTCATCTTTTAGCTCAAATTAGCTTCAAATCATAAGAGAGTTGAACAAAATGTGTTGTAAAATATCTGTGAATGTCAAAAATGAGCTCTTTTTTTGTACGGAGACACAAAATGAAGGAACCCAATAGCAGGTGAGGTGGTGCATACGGGTCCCGATTGGAAGTTGTTCAGAATGTCAGACTATTTAAAAATGAGCAACTCTGGTTGAGGTGGAGAGGAAGTTTCCATGACAGCAGCTGACGGAGAGGTGAGTGTTGAAGGTTATGGATGGAGGTCAGCGTTTCCCTCAGTTCACTTCAGGCCCACTGAAGAAAACCCAGCAAGACAGAGGCAGCAAGGCTCATCATTCTGTTGTTAATATGCTGTACATAGAACAGAAAGGAGTAATTTTTCTGCAAAAAACTTTGGAAGTTGGGCGTTTCAAAAGTTCAAAATGTTCAGCTCTCTAGAAACTTTTAGGTCGATCAAAATCTCTGAGTCCTTTTTACGGAAATGTACTAATCCTAAGATGAGGTGGAAGCTTTTTTTCTTCAGCCTTTCTAAATAGATATATGCCGCAAAACCTTTTCACATCCCACGAGTCACGCGATCAACAGCCGGATGTTACTACTGAAGGAAATGATAAAGAAGACAACAGGAAGTGGTAGGAGATGTTGGATTCTTGTTTTTTTTTTTTAAACAGCATCGCAGAGCTCATGAAAAGTTGCGTGTCATTCTAACGTGTTGAATCCATGGCTCTTCTGTAAAATTGCAGGCTACAATTTCCCCGAAATGCAGCATAAGTAGCTGTTGCTATGTAGATTGGGGCTTGTTGCGCCAATAAGATGTCGACGTCTCCTCTGATTGGCTGATAGATTATCAGCGCTAGCGTCGTGGCTGAATTATGAATATATCTCATGCAACTGTTTAAATGTGGTGCTGACATGATTATTGATGACTTGTCATGTGAACAGGCATATTGACATGTAATTTTGATTTCAGTTTTGAAACAATGCAATTGCAAAATTGTGGTTTTTCAGCATTAGCATAACACAGAAAGAGATTTGCACACATTTTTAATGGAAACGCTGTTACACAGACACACAAGACAAACAACCAGGCACACACCCACAGGCACACCGATCTGGAGACACACACACACATATATTTTATTATTTAGCGCACCATGTTCTGGCCTGGAACATACACACACACACACACACACACACCTGGAGACAGTTCAGAGAAACTAGTTAACGCTAATATTTTTGCAATCCCGGACCAGCCCCCACTTCCTTCTATTATCGTCACAATTTGCCTGTGTGGTACATCATCACAGTTTTGCTAACATTACAGATGTGGGGGCCCTGAAATGGATAAATCCAAGTCATTATCGTGGCAGTCCTTAAACAAATTTACACACTCAATAGTTGGACACCGTCATCTGCTCTAATGTCTCCATAAACTGGATCTGATTTAACCATCAACCACAGTCTGTGTAGTAAAGTAGGACTGATTTAAGAGACAGCTGGACCTCAGTTTTATATTATCGCTCAGAGATAATCCGCCTAAAGTTAGACTGACTGAAACATCCAAGGAAGTAAGTGGGCAAAGAGTTAATGTATTTAACTGTGAACATTTCGTATTTGGTATGGGGTTACGATTTTGGCGATATGTTGGTTATTTGTTCTTAACAGGAAACAGATGTGAATGGATCAGATGTTAAGTGTTGTTTTCATCCAACCTTTATGCGTTTCCTGAGCCACTTTGTCGACCCGCAGCACCAGGCCTCCGAAACCTAACATAGAGGGGCTGATCGTGGAACGACCCATTTCTGATGGGTTTGTTGCATTTTGGTTAAAGCGTAGGACAAAAGTAGGTGTGTTACCAGACAAACAAATTACGTCATGGTTTTGTCAGTACGTTTTGTCCACTGTTCAATGTTTTCTCCATTTTGGGACAATGGCTTGTTTCACTGGAGTTCAAAAGCCTTTCTGATAGACACTCATGACGCTTCCTCGTGTGTTCTTGATTCTTTTTACTCTACGTCATGTTGGTTCTATTTAAGTGATGGAACAAACCTTGACACACTAACTCTCTTAAACCAAGGCAATCTGGACGACCTTAGACCGAAATTATCACATCATTACAACCACAAGATGCAAACAAACACGCCGGAGCCGTTTCATAAAGCCCCGTTAAGTGATCAGACCCAAGCTGTCCTCATTGTCTTCATCTTTCATTTTCCCTCCTAAATGCCCGATATTACACTGATTAATCTCTTCATGTACACGATGGTCATCTGGAGATGGACAGGGGCTGGGCTGGCGGGGCGGGAAGAGAGACGGGGGGAGGCAAAGGAGAGAGGGGTTGGGGGTGATGGAAATAATCTCGGCGGTGTATGTGTTGTCAGCGTCCCGTTCTCCCCTGACTAGCCGCGCCGGTGGCCACTTGAATTAGCAGCAGAGGATTATGGGCAGAGAGCCTCATTAATCTGGGCAACAAACAGCGGCCAGTGTGAATATTTGCACCCAGAAATTGAAAAGATTAAGTCCTATTTGACAATGACTGGCAGGCTCAGCGCCGCAAGAGGCTACTGTTAAATATTCATACGCCGGAGTCTCGACTTCGTTGCTGGTTGCCTGTGCGAGAGCAAGAGCAAGTGGTGTGCCGAGGTGACAAAGGAGATTTTGTTGGTCACTGAGAGCAACTGAGCGTCCAGGTTGAACGCCGGTCGATACGAAACGACAGAATTTCTCCTAAAACGGATGAGATGTGGCGTTTTCTTTAGCAATGCCAACAGTAATGAGATGGGGGGGAGGAAGGGGAGGGGTGAGAGGGGTGGATGTGGGTTTGCTGCAACAGCCCGTCACTCCGCCGGCCCCCCAAGAGCCTGGCAGGAGACTCCCTCCTGCAAACGCTCAGCAAATACACCTGCTATTCATTTCCTACAAGGCAGAGAGGAGGCTGGCCAGACCTGACAGAGCTATTTACCCACCTCCAGCCCGGCCTGAGCAGACGCTATCGCGAATGTTTTCCCTTCTGCAGGAGATCAATATGTTTGGAGGCAGACAAACAGCTCTGCTCTGCCAGGCAGGCCCCCTCTCCCTCCTCGCCCTTCTCTTCCTCCCCTCGTTTAGCGGGGCCCACCACTGGGGGCCCCCCTGACAGCAGATGTACACAAGCGAATCAAACAAGCGACGCTTCTCCTGAGTCAACACCGGACACCATCAGCAGAGCGAGATCCGAAAGCGCCGAGGATGAACACGGCGGTCCGCACGGGACGGAGAGTCTATTTGAAACCGCCGGAAGCAAACATTAGCGTGCCGGGGATTCAAAAAGTATTCGTACCTCCCCGGTCTACAAGTGCCAGCATGTTTCATTAGGATTGTTAGGTTGGAAACCATCATGAAGTTGATTTTCAAGTGGGAGGAAAAGAGACCAGCTTTTCCCCATTTCTCATCAGGAGATGGAAAGAAAGAATACGGCGCCGTTTGAAGGCGACCGGGACGCGGCAGTCCGCGCGAGCTCTGGAGGAGCTGCAGAGATCTACACCAAGCGCCTGGTGGAGTCGCCTGCTCAGAGCTGCACTCTGCAGCCTCGCACTGCGCCCCCTACCCCACTGGGCTCCTTCAGACTAGTCAGCAGCGATTAGCAAACACCTGCTGACTGACAGGCGGGCATTCAGGAGACGGTCGGCACGGAGAGAGCAGAATTATTCAGGCTTTTGCTGCTGCTTCTCCCCTCATTTTCCCCTCCGTGTTTCTCGTCGTCCCTCTCTTCTTTCTCTCGTTTGCTCCTCACTTTCGTTCTCGTTTCGTTCCACGTCCACTTGCTCGCCGCCTCCTCCCCTCCACTCTGCGCTCTGGCTCTCATTTCCTCTGCCTTCATTCTGCTCTGCCACTCAATTTGTATCCACTCCCATCCCCTCTTCTCCCGCTGCGTCTTCTCAACTTCTCTTCAAATTTCCTCTCTCCTCCCTTCTTATATCCTCTCATTTCCTCTCCTCTCAATGCCACTCTTCCTCCTCTCTCTGTTTTCCTCCAATTATTTTTCTTCTTTTTTTTTCAAGAGAAATTTCACTTGTACCAAGTAGGTTTTTTTTTGTTTTTTTTCCATTTCAACATAATCTGAAATGTCACCGATTTTCTTTCTCTCTTTTTTTTTAGCAGCAGAATTTCGACTAGAGCAGGTATATTTTCAGGAGGGCAGCAGTGGTGAGCTGCAGGTAAGAGGATAAATGAGGTGGAGAGGGTCAGCGGAAGCAGCGAACCTGGTTGTGTGTGTGTGTGCGTGTGCGTGTGTGTGTGTGTGTGTGTGTGTAGAAGGGATACACACAACGAGTCGACGCCGAATCCATTTGAATATTCCGAGACGGAAAGCAGCTGCGTGCAAATGTGGGTGTGCGGCAAGGTGGCCACAGGGTTGATTTCTGTCTTTACTTGTGTGGGCGCGCGTGGGCCTGCATCTCTGCGTGTGTGCGTGCGTGCGTGTGTGTGTGTGTGTGTGTGCGTGCGTGCAGGAAGAGCAGGGTGAGTGTGTTAAATTGTTTCTGCGTCGAGGAGATAACACAGCTCCTTATCGGCTGCATCAGGGAGGCTTAAGACAGCGATGGGCGTGAGGGGAGAATGAATTTTCCTCACTACTCTGCATTTTACAGGATTACACTGCACCTTTAGATATGCTGGGGCTCAGCCTCGCTGCACCTCGCGGCCATGTGCATGCAGATTACCGGAACGGGGCTGTCACACTGGCGGACGCGCCGAGGCAGCGCCGGCTGCACCGGGCCCTGAAATGAAAAGGAGGCTGAATTTGGATTTGGTGTGTGACGCCACTTTGGGTGTTCGTGTTCATTTAAGGAGAATATCACTTTACAATCTTCCTCCCTGCTCCTTTTATCTTATTGTGTTTATGTATGGATACGTATTATCTCCTTCGTAAACTCGGAGTAAAACGTAAAACACGTAACTGGTCATCGATCGGCCCAAATTTTCACCCCGCTGAAACACAACTTTAGCCTCTCCATTGCATTTTTAAAAAATTTTTTATTTCTCATTTGTCACACGGCAAAAAAAAAAAACGCAAAAAAGGATTTCTGGTCTGGTTCCCAGGACTCTTCAAATAAGACAAAACATACTTACAAGTAACTTTTCAGCGTGATACATAAGAGCGTGCTTTAAGTCAATGATTCCTCAATGTTGATGAAAAAGTTCTAGTTATAAGAACGGGTGAGAGGAAACCTAAAACTCATGAGAACAAGACGAGACCAGATTTTTAGGAGATGTCAAAGGTCAAATTCATGCTTCAAAAAGCCCTTCGTTCTGCGTCCTTATAGGTTTTGCTACAGATTCATTTGAATATTCCGAGACGGAAAGCAGCTGCGTGCAAATGTGGCCTTTCATTTTCTGATTTGTTTTCATGTTTCTTAACTTACCCTTTGACGTTCATCCAGCGGTTGTCATAGCGACGCTTTCCGCCTTCTTTTTGCGTCTCCTTGCCCGTTTCTCATGTCCTGTCTGTTGCATTTCCGGCTCCAAGAGGAAACCCGAAGTCGGGCCAAACAAACGATTTAGGTGTAGCTTTGGGTGTCGTCTGTTTTGACTTCCTCAGCCAAAACCATGGCAACCGCAACGGGCAAGCGATCAAGAGACATCTACCGCAACAGGAAACACTGCGATGTTTCGCTGTCCTGAGGTTTTGTTCCGCTGCTGCCAATGAAACAAGACATTTAACCAGAAGACATTCTGAAAACTGGCTTTTTTTTTTTTTTTTTATTTGATATTTATTTGGTATGAGTTCAGGCATTTACATTGTTAAACTTAAATCATGTTGATGTTAAATCATTCCATTCTCATTGCTGGTGTTGACATCCATGTCTCCGCTGCCAGGATCCCACGTGACTAAATGTGCTGATCAGGCGTCGCCGTCATCCGTGGGCGACTTCCGTTGTTTTAAAATGTGTTTTTAAAGTACCGGAACAAATGACACCGACGAAAAACAAACAAACAAAAAAAAAAAAAAATCCTGATTGGGACTTTCCTACTTCTCCTCAGGCGATACGGATGTGACGTAAAACCAACAAACCCAAACTGGACCGGAGGCGTCCAGAGTGAGGACAGAGAGAGGACAGAGTGAGGACAGAGAGAGGACAGAGTGAGGACAGAGAGAGGACAGAGTGAGGACGTCACTGCCATATTTCATGCTTGTGCTGTGGTAACGACAGACGTGACAATAAGAAGCATTTATTGCTCTGACCGGAAATCCACAAACGCAGTTTGTAATTCCAGTAATGACAGTAATGGCTTTTTAATCACATTTACAAATTTATTGATCATTTATTGATACTCTCCATGACAAAAAAATAAATAAATAAATGGTGGAAAAAGAGACTCTCAAAGTAACAGTCTTTGAGGGGGATTTTAAACAGATTTATTCCATCGGTGGAGCAGGTGAGAGGAGCCGACCTGAACTACAAGTCAGATGGTGGGGATGAGATTTGAGGTGGTGGTCGTGGTTGGTGGGGGAGGGCAGGGGGGGGTTCGGCTTCATCTCCTCTCTCCCTGTCAGCGCCTCCTCCTCCTTCTCCTCTGCCTCGTCTCTCGCTCCTCACAGCCTCTGGCTAATTACTCCTTCTTTTTTCTTTTTTTTCCCCTTTTTTCAAATGCAAAGCAGCGGCGGAAAGTGAGATGATTTCTCGCCGGCCGCTATTGGGGACGGGGGAGAGAGAGAGAGAGAGAGAGAGGGAGAAGAAGCGGGCAGAGGAACAGAAAGAAAAGGCACAGTGAGAAAAGAGGAGAAGAGAGAGAGAGAGAGTGAATGGAAGAAAGAGGTGACTTTCTTTTCCTCGCCTGGTGGGGGACCTTTGAAGTTGAGTGAGTCAGAGAGGAGGAGGAGAAAAGGGAGAGAGAGAGAAGGGTGGGCTCGGTAAAAAGGGCTGTAGGTAAGGAAGGAAGAAAGGGGGAAAGAAGGGAGGGAAGATCGTGTTAACGAGATGGCCTCTAAAGACGAATTAAATGGTGGGAGAAAAGAAACACGATCAGGCTTGGCCCTACTTATAGACTCCTCACAGACTCCCTCCTTTCAGCGCCGCCGAGGTGTTTCTAAGCCTGAATTCCTCGGCTCGGCTCCTTAAAAACACTTGGAGTGTGAGGGGTGTGCGAGTCGGGGGGGTGGAGGGGGAGCTTTGGGAGGATGGCCCGTCTTCGGGTCACACATCCCAGGGCCCTCGGCGGTGGGGTGACGGGGGGGGGGTCAGGGACTTCCAGACCGACGGAGGGGTCAGAAGTGGCAGGGATTACACGTCTTGCTCTAAGTCCCCGCTCTGTTCGCTCGCTCTCCGCCGTTTGTTGTTTTGTGGCGAAGCAGACGGAGGGGAGAAAAGGAGACGGTCGGGGGAATTAGTGTAAAGCTCAGGAGATGAATGGCGGTCCTATTCGCACCTCTTGTTGGCTGTTTTTCAGAAGCCCCAAACAGCCCTCCCATTCCTTGTCGGAGTGAAAAGCGCGTTGGGGTCGCCTTTGTGCCGACAGAAAGGAGGCTCCCCTCCTCGGCTTTCACGGCTCCTGGTGGAGCAACAAGAGGATTTGGGCCCGCCGCGGAGAGCCCCGAGCTGGCCCCCCCACAGCCCGGCCTTTGATTGGACACCGGCGGGAGAGAAGAGCCTCTGCCTCTCCTTTTCTTGATTAATCAAGTGATTCCAGTGCTCTCAGTAGCGCCTCCTTTTTTTAACACTCCTTTTCTGAGTCCCAATAATCCCATCTCTCTCTCTAACATCATGCCTGTCTCTTCTTTTCACCTGACTGAAAAACATTTTTGTCATCAGATTTAGTTTTGTGTGACTTTGAGCTAATCTGATGCGTGGGCGTGCTTCGTGTTTTTCCTTTTTGTTGTTGTTTTTTCTCTCTCTCTCTCTCTCTCTCTCTCTCTCTCTATTATTGCTGCGTGACACATGAAAACATTAGCGGCGCTAATTCAGTGAGGGGTTTTTTTTATTCAAGAGTTTTGACCAGGAGTTGACCCGGCGTGTCGTCAACAACGCAAATCACCTTCAACTTTTCAATTTGAGGTTTTTACTCTCTCTCTCTCTCTCTCTCTCTCTCTTTAATTATAAATTCACATGACGATGAAATAGTTTCAGATTTTGTTTTCTTCTTGCTGCTGCGTCAAACTATTGAGCAAAATCAAGCCAATTAAGTCCATTTCGGGTCCAGTTTAGCTCAGCCGAAGGGTCAGCGCGTTCTGGAAGCTGGACTGCTTAGAAATCTTTTCTTTTTTTCTTATTAAAAAGTGTTTCAGTGGACAAAGAGAAGCGACGATAAAGACATAAAGAACACGTATTATGTTGGACGCAGTAAGGGTTTGTGGGACAGAACCTCTTTTCTTATAGCAGCACTGCTGTTTACACCGGCAAAATTCTGAGGCGTGTAAAAGTTAGTAAAACGTTGCAGAACGTTTTCTGTCTGTTGGTCTTGGTGACGTTTTTGTAGCGGAAAAATTCGACAAGTGTCGACGGATACAGACACAGACACAGACGCAGGAAATACCTGCGGGCCGACGAGAGTTCGGGAAAAACTGAAATTGATCCGACAAGTTGACTTCTCCAACTTTGAATGTGTTTCTGTTATAAAGGAAGGCTGAACGTCTGTCAACATGCTCTTGCTTTTGGTCACTGCAGACTGAATTCAGTGGACTTTCAGCGTAGAAAACAGACACAGGCTAAGGAATAGTAAAACTAAAGTTGTCAATGAGAAAAGTGGGATTTCCAATTGGGAAAAAAAAAAAAATTAACTTCTTTTAAGTTGTTTCTTTACTGAAAAGCGCATGTACCCGGCCGCTCTGAATTGAAAGACGTGAATGAAACTTTGCGTGCCTCATCTTTGAAGCGTTGCGTGACCCGTTTTGCCAACTAACAAACTAATTAACAATGGCGGCACGACCTTTCTCACAGGTCATGAGGCTGCGAGCAACTTTCAAGACCAGTTCTAAAAATCTTTTGGTATTTGCAGACGCTTTTGGCTGGAATACGACACAGAAACACACTAATATGATCAAATTCTCCATAATTTTCTCGTAGTACAGTAGAACACGGCATCTGTTTCCTGTTTCCTGTGTTTTCACTTGGTCCTCCGCCCGGCCAACAGACGGACTGGATAATCTGCCGTCGTTCGGTTCGGTTTCTCTCTCTGTGTGGGAAGAAACCGAACTCCTGGAAAGTGTTAAACTGAGCTACTGATTCGGATCAAAGTGAATTAAGTTTATGTGTAAAAATGCCTTAGAACTCAAGTACCTTGAAACGACCTAAATATATACGAACACAAATCCCACGTCAGGACTTCATTAAAATGATCTCTCACTGGTTCAGTTTTATTTTGGACATAACTCTGAATCATTTTCTATTAGGAACACGTTCACAACCTGTGTAGAAAATAAATCCAGGTCCAGAATTGATTAGTCTATATATTGTGGGGGTTTTTTTTATGGCGGTTTTATTTTATTTTTTAGAGAATAGGATGACGCTTTCATAAATCCCAAACATGACCCCTCGCAGAACGTTGGACTCTGCAGTCAAATGAACAAATAGTCCTGGTTCAGGATCAATAGGAAGCTCTGAAGCTTTAGTGGAACAATTTTACTCTCATTGTGGTTCCAAATCATTGTCAGCCAAAACTGTTTTTAAGCAAATGCTTTACCCTTCCACATGGCAGTCTTTCGTCCGAAGAGACCTCTGTATTTTTGAACAACGCGACAAAAGGCAAACCGATCAAAAACTCCAGGTGTTTGATAACCAGCTACGAAAACATCAATTAGCAAAGCGACCCAACAGAACCAACCTCTGAGCATCAACGGCTCAAAGTGTTGAGTTTTCCAACATTTTAGACCTCTGCTCTGCCGAGCTGGCTGTGAAAACGCTGTCACATGCACGAGGTTCCTGAAAACCATGTCAGCATTTTCTAACGGATTGTACCTCGTTTCAAAACGACGCATGTGAAAACCGCCCCGCGTGTTCACGCGTCGGCTTCTTCCCAGGCGGCAACGTCTGGTCAGAAGATTTCTTTCCACAAACACGTTTTTGTCGAAAAAAACACGCTTTTTGAAATTGCCGTGTTTCCTCTTAGAAAATGTATTTTCTGAACGTCAAATTGCAATTAATTGGTCAATGGAAACTGATCTCTCAAATCTGTCGATGTATTTGTTGGCCAGTTGGGTCTGTGTGCGCTCAACATTGATTAAACGGTTTGGACTTCAAGGTTTGACCACAGAGCCAATCAATAAGGTCTCATCACGGACTGACAACAGTGGCTGAGATGTTGTGGAGCCAAATCCACGGGCCAGTCAACGAATGCTGCAGATCAAATGGCTTGCGGCGCAAGACCTGACTGGGCACTGAGGCAACCTTGAAGTGTTTCCGAAAGAATGAGAAATGGAGATAAATCTGGTCGGGACCAAATGAGAAAAAACTGGTTAAAGAATGCTATTATGTCCAAATATGGTCAATTAAACCCTATGCTTCCTGGTCTTCATAATCTTATATTCTGATTTCAGGCAGAAACCATTGAGGTTGATTTAAAGTCGACCCTGCTTTGCTTTGTTGTTTCATTTTGAACAGTTCATTTGAGCCAGTCTGAAAGGCCTTCATAGCGGACAAAAGCGATCGATTCTGAAAATGTTACAATTATGCCTAATTGAAGATTAGTTTTCCTACATATTTGACAACAATTTCCTGATCATCCACCGGTTTTCTTTTTTCGTCAACAATAGTTAAAGTTTTCTCAGCAGCCTAAATCTCATCTCGTGTGAACTTCCTTTTCTTTTCTTAAAGACAAATTTGAGTGTTTCCTACTGCGGGTAGCATACTGAGTGCTCATTTCTTTGCCACAACATCATTTCCAAACTCCTTTTTCAAAAAGTGAAAAACTTATTTCGTATCATCGCGTTTATCTGAATCTTGTTCCGCCTCGATAAAATCGGTTAAGATTGCAGAATAAAACAAATTTTAAATTTATCTGTGATGAATCTCTTCTTTTTCCTTTCGTTCTCTACAACATTTCAGACTGAAATGAATTATTGGGAACGTGATTCTGCTATGATAAAAAAAAAAAAAGAAACATTTTGTTGCACCAGATAAGATGGAAATGAAAGCAGAAGTTAACTCTCAAGAACGCGCCGCGTTTTCTCCATCGGTCACAAAGACAAATACTCATATTAATGCTCTGACTATTCAACATGGACTCCCAGTTACTCAACCTCAGGGTTTCGTTGTTTTTGTCCGCAAACGCATAATTCCTCCCCTGCCCCCCCTTCGCTTCTATATTCCTTCGAGTGTGCCTAAACACACACCTGTTCGGCGGGATATCTCCTCCTTCTCGGCCTGACAGCGTCGGATCTGCGTTATCGGCCCAGCGGCTTTTGCATCTACGGTTTGGTGGATTTTCTGGCGAGCGTGTGGGCGGCTGTTATATAGATGCTGCAAAGACAAAGAGAAAAACAAGGGAAGAGTGGAAGAACGGAGCGAGGGGGGGGGGGGGGGAGGGGGGGGGGGAAAAAGAGATGTGTGGGTGTGGGTGTGTGTGTGTGGGTGGGTGGGTGTGGGTGGGGGTGGGGGGGGGGGGTGCCGTGCGACGATAAATCAAGTTCCAGACTAATCTATTTAGCATGCTCTCACCATTATCCTGTCAGTGAAACAGCTAATTAATTAACTGATTCCACAATGAAGAGGTTTTGAATGAGCCCATTTAGATAATTACTACAAGGAGCCGATCGGGCCAGTTCATTTACAACTGTCACACCGGTTCCAGCATTGGCAGCTGCCCTTCATGCTGGCCCTGGACGTGATTGTCCCAAACACTCTCCGTGCCGCATGACAACAAAACTGTTGTGGGCTTTATGGGTGGCGGCGCAGTCAGAGCAAACATTTGGAGATGGTGGGGTCCCGGGGGCGGCGGGGGGGGGAAGAGTTTGTGTAAATGTAGAACAGTGGGGCCAAACGAAAGTTAATCCACGTTCGCTCTCCACAGCGACTGTTTGCAGTCCGCTGCTTTATTATTAGAGACTTTTTTTTTTTATATCAGAGGTAGGAAAGCGGAGGAGACGAGCCAGACTGCTTTCATCGTCCTCGATGAAAGCAGTCTGGCGGTGAAACAAAAGATGGAAGATGAAAAGTTGCACTTTAAAGGGGGAGGATTATGTATTTTCCAGTTACATAGCGCCCTTTCATAGCACCATCAAGCGCCGTCAGTTATAAAAGAGCTACGTATACCAAATCTGACTTTGTAATGTAATGCCTTGAAATTGGGCCTCTGTCTCTTTAAGAAACTCCTGCTCTTGCTGAAACTCCGCCTTCAGGAAGTCATCACAACATGGCTCCTCTATTAACCTTTAACAACATTTTTGCCAGCGTTTCAATGAGAAGAAGCTCCTATAATGAGCTCACAGTTCCACCAAGTGTTTGCTAATTGCTGCGGGCTAGTCTGAAGGAGCTTGATGGCAGCGTACATATGCATGTAGAGCGAGTGAGAGTACATAGAGCAGGGGTCTCAAACTCCGGTCCTCAAGGGCCACTGACCTGCAGGTACAAAACGCTGGAATGAAATGGCTTAATTACCTCCTCCTTGTGTCATTAGCCCTGCTAATGACCTAATTATTCTATTCAGGTGTGATGCATCAGTCACATCTAAAAGCTGCGGCCCTCAAGGACTGGAGTTTGAGAACCCTGATATAGAGTTACCTTCATATGCCGGTTTATATGAATACAACTGGCATATTTGTACTACAAAATGAAGTTATGTTCCTGGGAAATACATGCCGTCAGCTGTCCATGCTTTCTATGAGTTTTCTGCTATGAAAACATTTACAAACTTTCTCAGACAGGTGACTGGTGCTCACTGCGAATCCTCCAGACTCACTGTTCAATATCAAGGACGGGAATTGAATAAAAATAACAGAGGAGGTGGCTCATTTCAATGTAAGGCAGAAATCCTCCTACATAAGCAATTAGTTTATCAGTTCCACTTAATGCCCATCAGGCAACTGGTAGACTTCTGTATTTGACCTTTGACATTCTCCCGCATCATCCTTATTAAGACTGACGCAGTGAGAGTCACAAATATTGTTTTACATAAATGAAACAAAACTGCTAGCGAAAGAATGAAAAGCCAGTAAACGAACATGACCAACTCTTCATTGGGGTAGAGTCTCCATCGAGTATCTAATGAATAAATGATACACAGGTGCATGTCAATAAATTATTGAAAACTTAATTTTGTCTCTGATGTAATTTCAAAAGAAAAATCTACACATTAAGTAGATTAATAACACTGATGTCTCTTTTCTGTTGATCTGGACAGTAACAAGAACTCGCATGAGAAGCACAAATATTGCCCAATTCTGAATATCTACAGTTTTCATTGCAAAAAATAAAAACAGTTACGAAATCCTGGAGCGTCTCATGCGTGTGAAAAGATGTTAAATATTGTTTCGTTTTAAGAACAGCTTATTTGTTAGCACAAACAGTCTGTTAGTGGCTCTTATTAATCCCTTCTTGCACAACTGGCCCTTTGAGAACAGTCAAGATCATAATGTGGCAGAACATGAAAACGAATTTGACCTGTACAAAAATACTTAATATTATTGCTTCTACACAACATTCTCAGTTTTGTATTCCACAATCGTTGAAATTCTCTGAAATTCACATTGGTAAAATGTCGCTGTACGAAAGCATCCCACAAAGTTCATGAGTTTCAGTTTTCAAAATGATTCTTGGCAATAAATGAATACTTTGATCATATTCGAACTGGCTGCGTTTCCATTGACCGTAGAGTTGTGCAAATAGAAATTATGAATACATGGAAATACTTTCCTTTTTGCATCACACGAGTCACATGATGTTACTACTGGAGGAAACGGCAAAGAAGACGGCAGGAAGTGGTAGGAGGATGGTTGTTTATTTTTTTTTGTTTGTTTTATTGAATGCTGATTGAGCTCTAACAACATTTAACAGTTCATAAAAAAAGTTGTTGTTTCCTCTGATGACTGAATTACGGCTATATATCATGTAACTGATTAAATCCGTTGTTGCCAAGATTTACATTTCTTATAAAATGGAAACACCCCTATTGTGAAACTGTCTTTTTTGGATGTTAGTAGAGTATACAAATGCACACATTTGTAGTAGAATGTAGCGACTCATTAAGATTCACCTTTATGTCAGACAAAGCTTTGCTCCTGCTTTATCAGAAAAGAAAAAAACACACACACACAGGAGAAACTTTAGCCTGCTGCGTTGATGTGAGCTGATCCATCCTCGGGTCACTCCGGTCACGTCACGCCTCTCTCTGATCCCGCTCACAGTGTGGGAAAACCCAAACCAAATCCTGACCGCCACTCTGAAGGACAATGCCCTAAAGGTTGTTATCTCATTGCCTGAGTCACTGATCAGGGTTTTTGTCTTGTCACCTTCTTCTTTTCTTCTTTTTTTTCCCCAATCAAACAGGAGCAGATAGCTCAATCCACTCCATCAGATCAGAGCTCCTCTCTGCATATCACCCTTTAGCCTCACTTCTTCCCCCCCCCCCCCCCCCCCCCCCCCCCCCCCCCCC
>VMRN01000062.1:2602829-2622829 GCA_010277015.1 Poeciliopsis turrubarensis
GCCCCCCCTTCTCCTGCTCCTCAGTAACGGTCAATCCCACATCAATACTCCAGCTTCCTTTCACTGTGTCTATTCCCAGAGGTGGCCCTCATTACCCTAGGGTGTTTTGTTTGTTTGTTCCTTGGTCAAAGGAGCTGAATTGAGCAGCCGGCAGGGGTGGCTGGAAAAAGCGAGAAAGGGGAGGACCGGGTTGAAGATGGCTTTAGTGAGTGGACAAGGGCCAGAGGACACGGGGGTCCCCGTGGCTCTGAAGAGGACAGATCAGCAATCACAGGGCAGCAGGCCATGGGAGGGCGCATTCATCAGGAGACGCTGATACCAACTACTGGGAGGGAGATTAGGGAGGAAACAAAGATGATGTTCTGAAGAAAAACAAAAAGAAACTTAGGATGATGTGTGTAACGCAAGTGACGGTTGAATGAGATGATTTGCGAATAATCTGAAACCAGTATTCATGTGAAAATAACAAACGGTAAAACACCTTTAACATTTCTTAACTTCTGTAGTTAACAAAGCAGAGAGCCGATTTCAACCTCGGATCAGGAAAATAAGTCACTTATTTATTTTAAGCAACTTGAATTTGACGCTGTATGAAATTTGAAGAAGCTGCCAACTTTAACTTCATTAGCAGCCAATAATTTGCCAGTCGAGTTAATCTCAGCAAAGCAGTAGCTGATGTCAGTAGCTGCGTTTCCACTGACCATTTCATTTTGCAAATTCAAACTATGAAAATAAACTTGCTTGACAGAAACAGGAAAATTTTTTTAATTTACATTTTTACATAAAAAGTTGCATGTGCTTGCATGAAGTGGTTTTCGTTTGCACTGAAATGAACATATTTTGCAGAACTGCAATAGAAACACTTTTTTCGCATCGTATGAGTCATATGGTCAACAACCGGATGTTACTACTGACGGAAACTACGAAGAAGACAACAGGAAGTAGCAGGAGGATGACGGCGCAGCATGTTTTTGAAGCACTCGAACAAATGGGAATGTGGAATTTTAATCGGGTTTCTCGTTTAATGTAAATGTTGCAATTGCGAAATCGGTATTTTTTGACATTAGTGGAATATAACGCAGCTGGTGAATCTGCAGCTGCCACTTTTCCTCCAATCTCCTGATTGGTGATTAAATTGGCCACATTGTAGTCTCAGAATGGACATATGCCTGATGCACCATTTATATTATTATTATTATTTGTGCATTTTTCATTTCTCTGAACACCATATTTCAGGATTATTTTTGAAGTAAAGGGGGAAAAACTAGGATTCTCCTGAACAGCAGTTAAAAGCATGTCCAATCAGCCAACTAGTCTGTTAGGTTATGGTTCAAATACCTATAAAAGACATTGCTACAGTCGAAATAGCAATGTCTCTGGGTTTTAATATTGTGTTATCAGGGTCCGGGGCAGAGAATGGTGATAGCGGTGGCAGGTTATGTCATGCATGGCTGCATCACAAGACGGTGAAGCAGGCGCTCAGCAGTGACACCTTAAGCAGTAGTGTTGCACTGCCACAGCGCGATCCTCTATGGAGAACAGCGGTACTGTCCAGGCCTGTATGAAGTACAATCGTGTCCCTATATGTTGGGTGCTGCTGATGTGAAGAGAGGCGGTGGAGGAAGTTTAAGACTTTTTTTGGACACGTCGCTTCATCGCGATTTCCCTCCAACAGAGCAACATTTCCCACAATAGCAGAGTCCGGTTTATGCTCTGAAAGGTTGTGTGTCAACCATGGAAAGCCCAAATAGATCTGAACCATTAATATGGTTAAGGTTCATGAGTAGGTTGACTGGATCAAGAAGTACACTACAAGCAATAGGATGTGATTTTGGATGATATAAATCAAACTAGTGTGAAGTGATGTGGCTGAATGTTAATGTTTTATTTATAGTTTATAGGTTCATATATTGTGAAAAATGACTGGACCGTTTACATCTGAGTGTACTATAAACACCTTTAACATTTCTTATTGACTTGACTTTTTATTTGAGCACAGAGTGCAGAGATTTAATATAATAAACCATGCTAGTTATACTTTGTTTACTGGGTAATATGCAACAGATTGTCTCTCTGGTGACAATCAATCAAAGAAAGGATCAGTTCGCCTGAAATAGCATCACCACTTCATTTGGTCAAACCACCGTCTGCCTTTTAAGGATGGTAAATTTAGGGTTTTTTTATTTGTTCAGGTTTTCTTCTGCTTTTCATAAGTTACTAATTAGATCTGTTAGTCCACCAGTTTTGAGCTAGAAAAGCTTCATGACCTTTCAAAACAAAATACATTTTCACAGCATCTCCTGTATGTTTTTGTTTTTCATTATTATTGTGTTTAAATTCAAGAACAACTGATATATATTTTTTAAATCATCACGCATGTTTATTTTTCCAAAGCAGTTCGATGATCGACTTTGTCATCGTTTCATCGGATCTGCGGCCGTATGTCTTGGACACTCTGGTGAAGAGGACTATGTGTCTCTCGGCTGGCCTGGGAACGCCGAGGGATTCCTCAGGAAGGAGCTGGAAAAACTGGCTGGGGAGAGGGAAGTCTGGGCCTCCCTTCTTAAGCTGCTACCCCCGCAGCGGATGAAGCGGAAGAAAATGGATGGATGGAACCTTCAAATTTTATAGATTTAAAAATATATATGTAGTACTTTAACATGTAAAAAAAAGACCACAAAAAATATTCATTACATTATAGAGGCTAAAGCAACCTTTACATTTTTGAAAACTGTAACACAGTGCCGCACTCTTTTGAGTGATGGATTGATCGGAGCGGCTTTTTGTGTTTTGATGTTAAAAAAAAAAAAAAAGGAAAAAAAATGATAGAAAGATCCATAAATGGTGTCAGAATAAAACCCCCCCCCCAAAAAAAAGTGAACTTTAACTGCTGACATGAACCCAGAGAGAGATTTATAAACTTTCTCTAAGCACCACTTCATCTCTGCACCTAAGAGAAATACACAACATCTACAAACACTGCCATCTTCTGGAAAACTATCTGGTCTGACAAATCGGAACTGGAGGGAATATTTGATGAATTGGTGGGAAAGCACCCCGTATGTTATCAGCACATCGTTTGGAGGCTAGAGTCTCTGATACTTCCTGCACACGGATGAGACGGATGAGAGAGGAACTTGCTATGCTGCATCAGAACGAACAGGCGTTGGCGTCATGTGATGCACTATTCAAGAATGTTCTTGATTTTTTTGTTGGTTTTTATTTCAAGGAAATTTAAAGAAAAATTTTGCAAGATGTACCAAAGTGTAAGAGTAGCAGAAAATGCTGTTAATGCGAACGTTGAAAGAACTCTCAAACATGCACAAAAAAAAGCTAAATTGTTGAAAATGATGAGTAAAAATAAGGGTTTATTAATATATACATATATGGACTTCTACTTTCTTTAAAGGGGCAGTACTATGCATTTTCCAGGCACATAATGCAATTTTATAGTAAAATCAAATACTTATGTTCACCTAAGTTGTTATAAAAATAGTGGATGTATTAAATATGACTTAAAAGAAATTTGAATTCATAATTTTATTCCTTGAAACTGGGCCTCTGTCTCTTTAAAACCTCCTGCGCTTTCTGAAACTCCACCTTCAGAAAACCCTGACAACATGTCTCCTCTGTTAACCCTTTTCAGCAGCGTCGCACTATGAAGTAGCTCCTATAATGAGCTCGGCACGTTTGCGAATTGCTGCTGGCTAGTCTAAAGGAGCTGAGTGGGGAAGTCAGAAGGGACGGTTACATGCATTAGCTGCGTTTAAACATTAAACTGCACAAACTGAGATTTCAAAAATAAATTTGTGTAATGGCAACGTAGCTATTTTGAAAAAACTTGGTTTTTGATTAAAAGTTTTTGAAGTAAGATGAGGTGTTTATATATATATATATATACATATATATATATATATATATATGTATATATATTGTCTTCTGATGTGATTTGAAAGTGTTCCAGCCTCTTCTTTTAAATACTCCAAAGTGTTTTTTACCTGTTTGTTAATTCATATATATATATATATATATATATATATATATATAAATGACAATAGATGTATTTCACAAAACCGCAATGGAAACACTTTTTTCTCCAATCATATGATCAACAGCCAGATGTTACTACTGACAAAAACAACAAAGAAGACACAACAGGAAGTGGTAGGAGGACGATGGTATATATTTTTTGGGGGGGGAGCGTGTCATCTTAAGGTGTTAAATCCATAGTTATTCTGTAAAATCACCGCCGAAGGATTTTGTCGCTCCATCGGCGAACTTTGACTCCGACGTTTTCTGACGGCTGGCAGATGAGGAGCTCCAGCCTGAATTGTGAATATATTTCATGTCGCTGTTTACATTTGTTGCTACCATAATATTTAATGTCTTGTCCTCTGAACAAGCTTATTTTGACATTCATTTCCTATTTAATGTAAACGCGGCAATTGTGAAATTGGGTCGCTTCTATGTTAGCAGAAAAACGAAGACTTGCACGCATTTGTAATGGAAACGCAGCTACTGTTTATAATAGGCCCAAAAGATGTTGACAGTTTCATAAATTCTTCTTTTTATTATTGTTTGTTTTTTTTAAACCCTGTTTGCAGAGGAGGAATAACCGCAGGCAAGACGTGAACTACTTCTAACCTTTTTGAGCACAGTCTTACTTTGAAAAGCCTGAGCTATCCTTCTACTTTGCTGAAGAATATGAACTTCCTCACCCTCTCAAAGACATCATTTGTTTTACCGAGAAAAGCGGCGCTGTTGATTTCTCCTTGGCTATCCAGGCTGCTGGTACTCACCCTGTGTTTCTATAACTAATTTCTTCTTAATAGTGTGCGCGTGAACAGAGGAAGGCACACTCCTCCTCGCCCACCTCCACGAGGCGAGGAGCCGCCGCGCCGCACCTTGTGAAGGACACGCGGGCCCATGAATTACCGGGAGGGAGCAGGTCATTTTAAATCTGGCGGAAGGACGGCGTGTTGTTCCTGCAGAATGGGTCGTAATTAAAGGAAGCCGAGCGGCGGCTGAGAAGGCGGAAAGGGCCACACGTCAGCAGCCCCCCTTCCTCCTCCTCCTCCTCCCCCCACCCGGCAGCTGATGGGAATTTATGGTTCCAGTGCGCGCGCACTGGAAAGTGAACCCCGGAATCACACGCAGGCGCTCGCGAGCAGACACAGAAAGAGTTTAAGCTAGCGCTAGCTGGCTCGGTTTGTGTTCGGTAAACAGTCGCTGCCCGCGCGAGGTCAACCCGGACGTGACGGGGAACCCAGAGACCCAAACGACGGCTCGTGTCCACCAGGAGAGCAGTTTGGAGAAGACAGGTTTGAGCGTCCTCTCTCCCAAACACAAAGTAAATTGATTTTATGAACCCTCTTCTGGAGGGGAAGCGGATTTATTTGAACAAGCCAGAAGTGTGTGCAGTACTTCACCGAGCAATGAAAACCGGATCCTGCATAATAAACCAAACCTCCCTCTCTCCCTCCTCCATAAAAGTTTGGCCTCCCTCGCTTTCTGTATTTTTTACTTCCTCCATTTCCCACTTTTCTTTTATGCCCGTCTTTATCATGGTCGGTCTCAAACACACGTCCTTCTCTTTTCTTTCACCCTCCTGTCTCGACCCCCCCTGTTTTATTCTTTCTTTCTTCGTTTTCTTTTTACCTCTGCATTTTTTCCCCACCTCTTTCCATCTCTTTTGCCGCTCAGCTCTTTCCCTATCGCTCCATAAAACACTCCTTCTACCCGCTGCTTTCTGACGGCTCTCCCCTTCCACCTCCATCCATCTCCCCCTCACCCCCTTCTCTCTCCAAACCACCACCACCTCCTTTCTCTCTCTCTCTCTCTCCGTCTCACACACAGCCGTTCGCTCCATTTTTCTGCACATGAGATTTGCCTAACAATAAGTGGCTCTGCCCAAGGTCAGATAAGAGAAGCACAGCCCAGGAAGCCACAGCCACTGTTTCTTTCATCCCATTTTTTTCTCCTCCTCTCTCTTCTCACAGCTTTCGAATTATCTCGGCAGCACATAATAATAATTACTGAGGACGGCAACACAGAGATAAGGAAGCAGGAGCTGAAATGGCGAGCGGGAGAGAGAGAGAGAGAGGGAGAGAGAAGGGGGACAGGTTAGAAAAACTACAGAGGCAAGAAGGAGCGTAGTAAAGATATATTAGAGGGGGCTGTGAGGCATGAGAGAATGAGGATGGAAGGTAGAAAGTCCAGTGACAATGTGGAGAAGCAGGGGAAGAGAAAAATCAGGAGCTTGGCGTGTGGAATTTATTAAAGGATCACACTGCTGTTATTCACTTTTTTTTTTTTTTTTTTACCAGAAAAAAAAATCCTGTTAGAAAGGCTAAAATAAACTATTTTACTTCTTTCTCACACTGCTTTGTATGACTCTTACAATAGATGAAACAGCTATCAGGAGAAAAAAAAATTTTTTTTTACATGAAATTCCACCTTAAACACTGTGGGAAAAAAAAAATTTAAAAATCCCACTAACTCTTCCCAAGTGCTTTTTGCTTAGTTTCTTCTGAAAATATCTTAGTACACTTGAAATAAGACAAAACTGGCTGATAAATCACTCTTCGTAAAGTTATAGGAGTTTAAGTCAATAATATTGATTTTTAAAAAGTACTAGTTCCACTGGTCGACTTTTGTTCTCCTCCGACAAGACATTTTTTTCACATTGAAAATGAAATTTGTCAGTAGAATTAGTATTTGGTCGTCAATATTAAGATACAACTGACTCTTACGTCTTGCTGAGAAGTGATTTGTGAGTTGGATTTGTCTGATTTCACGTGCAATAAGATATTTGTACAATTTAAATGAGACAAAACTGACTTAAGAGTCACTTTTCAGGAGGATACAGGAGCTTGTTTTAAGTCAATAATTTTCTAATGTTGGTCAAAAGTATTATTTCCACTATCAGCTTATTTTATTTTTAAGCTGACATTTTTCCCATGTTATACGTGAAATAACCTGCCAGTAGAAATAGTATTTTTTCATCAATACAAGCTTACAAATTAATGTCAAACTCTTATGATTAGTAAGGATTGTGCCAAGGTTTCTAAAACCACCATATTTTTCTGAGAATGCGATGTCCTCCCCTCCCACAGCAGTGTGTGACCTATCTGATGACCCTTAGTGTTTAGGCTGGTTGAATAAATTGTGAAATTGAATGAAGACTTTAACTATGCAACCCAATAGGTGATATGAAGCAAGAGTAAATAGCAGAATGTGCTGTTTTTCAGTTGTCAACCCACATTCTCGAGAGATTTCTGCTACAAAGGAGAACTAAATTGGTTTCCTAGCAATATAAGATGTATTAGGCCAAAGAAATAATCATCCAAACAAAAATGTCCTTACTGTTTGTATACATTCTGCCTTGTAAAGTTAGCATAAATGTAGAAGACGTTCATTTTTATTTCAGATTAACGGCAAAAACGAATTGAAAAGCACAGTTTGCTGTTTCTTTACTCCACATTTTTATCAAGTGACCAGTCAAGTTATAACACAGCAGTATTTCCAAAGCTTGAGTGACAGGGGGGCAATAGGGGGAAGAGCCACAAATCCTATCTTGCTTCTTTTTGAATGTTTCAAAGAGAAGCATCCCACCTTTAATTAAAGATGGAAATCAACATTTAAATTGAGACATATTATATGACTTATTTTTTTCATGCTGAAGCTGATTATTGACATAACCTCCCTTAATCTTAAATGCCTTTCTTGTTGTTGTTGTTGAAATCCACTCCAAATAATATTCAAGCCCCAATAAAATATGTGAAATGAAACTGAAAGAAACAACCATACATCTAAGAAAGAGGAGATCTCATTGAAGTTGAGCCGACTGTTTGCTTTCCAAACAATTTCCCATTGAAAACAAGCTTCTAACTCTTTCATTCTGTTACAGTAAAGCTACAGATAATAAAGGTATAGAGAGTAGAATGTATCTTTTATCTGTCTCACAGATAAAAGCTAATAGCTGAGCTGCTCTGGTTGACCGGCTGGAATGTTGCCTATATAGATGTATAATGGTGTCATCACTCAGCTCCATTGAGAAACTTACTTGGAGTCGTCATCATGGTCACTAGTGACATATAAATGTTTGGCCTCCTCCAATTATTCCTCTTGTCATGGTCATCTAGCACATCGTCTGATCTGACCATGAAACTTTGAGAGTTTTTGCTTGTCCATAGGCAGCTACAAATTTTGGTAAAGCAATGACACATTGATAGCAAAATGTGTCATTAAGGCTAAACAACATTGAGTCAAATATTTTTAGGGTGTATATGTTTGCCTGTTTTTGTTTTTTTTTTAAATGAAACATACAATAAATTCTAACTTTAAAACCCAGTTATTGCTTATAAAAGCTGGTGTAATCATGCAAAGAAAAATCTAAAAATTCACTAAAAAGCTCCACATTAACTAAGGCAATCACTGCCTTTCTACACAACTCCATTTGATTGTTGTCTTCCTGCAGTGCTTTGTCTGGTACTTCTTCCATTGAGCTCAATTTCTCTGGTTGAATTAAATTTTGGATAAGCACAAAGAAGGAAGACTTGTGAACAATACCATTGCATTTCTGTGCTTTCTTTGAAATTAGTGTTTTGGCGAGCCATCCAGGAGATCACAAAAGAACCAACGTCTACAGTAGTGTTCATTATTCAGAAGGAAGTTAGCCTCGCCATTGCCTTCCTATTTGATTCTCATCCCATTTCAGTCCTCTGTCTGATATTCCTCCAATTGAGTTTGATTGAGTGAACAAAAGAAATTGTCAATGATGATGTTTTTTGCATTGTAGTCTGCTTACATAGGGGTCTAATTTGACAATGACAGCAGAGTCCACACCTCCAGCAAAAAATAGTTTCTCAATAGCCGAGAGTCCAGACTCTCTGAACGAAGCGGAGCGTACAGCAAAGAACCTGCCAATGATCACTGTAGGTAAACTTCTCAACACATACCGTAACTTCGTACTGTCTGACATTAAATCTGTGTAAAATTGGGCTAATTTTACACAGAATGATTTCTGTTTTTGAAATAGAAAAATAATGTCAGATGACTTTCGAGAAATATATTACTATTTTTAAAAAAAAATTCACATCCCCAAAGATCATTGTGCCTCTCAAGGGACAGCATTATGTAAAATCAACTTTTTAAAACTTTACATTAGGTTATTCTGTTATTTCCTCATCAAAAACATACATGGAGTGTTGCTTTGAATATTTCATATGCGTTTGAAAAATCCCTTAATCTCCTGTTTCAACCATTCAGCTGTGCAAAACACCTTGGTGGACCTTTAAAGGATGTAGAAAAGCCCATATAATGATGTCATGGCTTTGTAACCTTTTTCCCCCAACATTTGAGAGCACTGAGTTTCATCAGTTGGCGTATTTTAAAGGAACATGTCAAACATACTGACTAAATGAAGAAAGTCAAAACGAAATCAACCAAGACATCAGGAAGATGTCTTGGTTTCCAGATAATTAATGGTGCTTCATTGTTCTGTTAAAACAATTAAAAACACCATAAAAACATCAAATCATCATACCAATGTTTGATTGCAGTTGTTGCTAGTAAGAGTGACCCAAGCACTTACTAGGTTCAGGGGGAAAGCAAAGAACTTAAGACTGTGCATAAACTGATATTCAAATTGGACAATGACCTTAGCCACGTCGCAAAATTAGCTACAACTTAGTGTAAGGACAACAAAGTGAAGAGCAAAGCGGCCTACAAACCTGATTCAACTTCATCCATTTTGTCAGGAAGCTTGAGGAAGGACACCCAAAGCGTTTGACCCAAGTTACACAGTTTGCAATGCAATGCTAACATACAACAAAGCGAAATGTATGTAAGATGGATAGAAGTCTGGTGGAGTCACTCCACAAGTTTGGGAGCCTTGACTCTGAGCTGCTTCTCTATTTCCTGTTTGAGGTAGAAAATAAAAATCACCACGGACTCTAGTGGTTTGTTTACCAGGGGAAGAAAACATTTTAGCAGTTAATTTTTCTACAAAAAGAAGCCACTCTAATCAGTTTCATGAGAAATATTAAGGAGTTTCAGAGATGTAAAAAACTGTCACTCAGGGATGCTGCTTAGCAATCTTTGCCTTAGGCACTGTTACTCAGCGGAAGAAAATATCTGTTAATTTTTATCAAACTTCAGCTCGGTGTCGTCAAAACCCCCAGGGCGAGGAACAGGCGAGACAGACAAACAGAGGAAATTGCTTTCTCTCTTTTTTCTTATTCTTCCCCCCCACCCCATGCTAGCATGCGGTTCGCTAGCATTTCTGCACCTGTGACAATACGCTGCTCGCTGTCGCATCGGGCCTGAGCTCCGCGGGGGTCAAATTGCCATTTTGCCGCGAGATGAAGTGTCCTCTAAATTGATTATATTTCTACAATCGTTCTGGAGAAAGAAAAAAGAAGAAGAAGAAAGCAGGACAATTTCTCTTTATGAGCTGTTGCCAGCTGCACGCCGGGAAAATCCTCCGCCGCATCCGACCCGCGGGGGGCGAGGGGTCATTGAGGGAGGTTCTTCGTGAGATTTTCAGAAACTTTGGATTATCTTACGGTGCGGGACATGTTTAGGGGGGGGAAAAATGGAAAAATGGACTCACACACGGTAGACGCACACAAATACACACTCCACTCATGTTCCTCTGACCATCCTGCCCAGTGTGACCCCTGACCTCTATATCTGGAGGAGCAGAGTAAGCTCCTATAGTCCCCGAACTGCTGCTCTCAACGCATACACACACACACACACATACACACACATACTAACTCCACCCACCCATGTCTCACCCCTCCGTACTCCTACCTCCCCCCGTTCCCTCAGAGGACCTGCTATCAGCTGGGCTGAGCCCTTCTGCACCAGCCTGATATCCACACAGGATTGGAGGAAGAGAAGGCATGGTTGTGGGGAGGGGGGGGGGGGATGCCGTGTGGCTGTGTGGAAACACAGAGCGCTGTGATTTACAGTGAGAGACGGGGACGGAATAAGAATCAGCCTCTTCTCTGGGTTCCCGTTTGTTGTCTCTGCGTCTGTTTGTCTCCGTCGCTGCGCGTGCGCCTGCATGAACCGTCCTTCTGCCTCCTCTGTGTGTAGCGATGATTATCGCCAATGTATTATTAGTTCAGACCACGGCAGATTACCCCTCCCACACACACACACACACACACACATAAAAACACGCGCACACACCTCTGCCCCGGTTTCATCCACCTCTCACCGTGCAGCCGCTACAGCCACCGTTACCCTCTTAAGAGGGTCGGGTGTAGTAATGACATTCTGACCACTTTTTTTTTTTTTTTATCTCCCAGCTCAGACCCCGTCACCTCGGTGACCCGTGAACTAACCGTTAAGAGGACGAGGATTGACGGAGGAGGATGAGGACTTCTTCAACTTCGTTAGGGAAAAAAACAAAAAGAGGATGTTGTAAAATAACTTACCTGGTTTAGGCTGAACTTAAAGCTGCAGTAACTTTCACTAAAATATGATATTTGTTATGTTCAGATGATAATCTGGAAAGTCATTCAATAATCTATAATATACCCAATGAAGAACGTTGGACCGACTAAAAGTACCTTTAGAAAATAACCTTTAAAACACCTTTAGCCATACTAAAGGTCACTGAACTTACAACTGCTGTATGTAACTTTCATGAACCGAAAGCTTTTTTTTTTTTTTTTTTTTTTTACATATTTATAAAAAATGTCACAGTATGAGACAGAAAATCTATGAAAACAAATTGAGCTCCTCTGCCTTGTCCCAGTGCTCCTACTGCTATCTGCAGAAATAAACCACATGGGGAAAAAACATGTCAACATAATTTTCTGAAGTGTGTTTATGAAAACGGCTGCAGGGGAAATGACTGCTTATGATGCTACTGTTCAAAAATGTATGCACTATTAATGCGTTTTTCACAAATAGTTGCACGGTGTCAAAAAATCTGGGGCAGGAAGACTATCGGTAGAGAACATCCATGACTGAACAGATGTATTTGGATTTAGATTGAATATTTGTGTCTTTATAGTGAAGCGTTTTATAGATCTTTCCTTTGAAAAAAAAAAGGTGTTGTTTTATCATGCACAGAACAACTTCTAGTCAGAGTCTAAGTGTGCCTGGCCAATGTAAAAATAAACCTCACATTTGTGACTTGAGAGCATTTAATTCACATTTTTCTCTTTAGTTTTTTTCTCTCAAAATTGCTAGTGCTACATTAATTTTCACCGCTAAAAAAAAAATCTGTAAAAAACATGTGACTGCTGTATTTTGGCATACGACCAAAGACCCATATGTGGAAAATCAATGAATTTGTAAGGTATGGTAGAGGATCTGTTATGCTGTGGGACGGTTATTGAAGTTTGTGATGCCATAAATTCTTTCAAATCCAAAAGAATGCTAAATAACAAGCTGGTTATAAGCTGGACCTGGACATGATTCATTTCAGCAGGGTAAATCCATTTCCAGAGCTAGAGAATGTAACTTTTATAACAATAGATTTTTATAGTTGTTAAAACTTTTATATTTGTTAAAACGGTCACCATGCCATGACAATATAAGACACATAAAGTTTAAAAGAAATCGAGCTTCTCCACCGACTCCAGTGCTTTTATTGCTGCTGGCTCCCTCACCAATCAGAGCCAGAAGGCGGATCTTAGCGCTGTCAATCACCCTCATCCCTGTGATCTCGCTGTGCTGCAGCTACTTCATGATAGCAGAGCCTGTTGTGAATGCTAAGGCTTGTTAGAATAGCCACTGATGACAGAGGATAAATGGTTTTCCTGTAATAGTGAGTCGATTTTCTGTCTCAAATGATATTGTCACGACTTATAACAACAAATACATAAATAACATACGTTTTTATAAAGGTTGCCCAGTTTTAACGGCCAATACATTCAATAATCTCCGATGTCTCCTGACAGCATCAGAGCACGGGAAAACAAAGAACTAACTGCTGCTTTAAACAAGCCTGAGATGCTCTGTTGTGAGGCCTGCACACAATCTGACAGCGGCTGCACACGACATGCGTAGATCTGATTTGCATACGTGTCCGTCTGATTCGAAGGCAGACCTTATCTCTGTGTTTTTAGCTCCAAATCTGCCAATGACTGACTGTTAACCCTTCAGAAATTCATGGTTTGGCTGCATTGATTAAAAGATGAGTGAACTTATTATGCATTAAAGCGTCATGTCAAAGCCCTGGCACGGCAAGATAGCGGCCTTATCTCTCCTCTACCTGATAAGAGACAACATGGGAGAGAGACAGGGCAGCAGCAGCGGCGGTGGCGGCGGAGGGGCGGAGGAGGAGTTTGTGTTGCGGGTGGGGTGAACGGTGCAGAGCTGGAGGAGAGATGCAAGACGGGAGAGAGAGGGTGAAGGCTGGTGGGAGGTGGAGAGGTGGCGGCTGTGGTTTAATAAGAGAGGCAGAATATAGCACATCCAGAGCACAGGGGAGGGGAAGGAGAAATTGAGAGGGATGGGAGACGGTACCGGGGCACCGAATGTCGCCTCTGTCGTGGCATCAGTCCCCCCCCACCTCCACCCGCCGCCTCACCGCTTGTCTTCTTTTCCATTTTTTCCCCGCCCTCATTTGCATTTTGCTCCATTTTCCTTTTCACTGTCCAATCTTTTCCTTTCTCTCTTTTTTTCCGTTTTTTCTTTTTTTTTTTTTTTTGTCCTCCTCTCACTCCTCCCGCTCTGTCTTCGGTGTAGGCCTTTGAAGGGAGGTCACGGGGGAGACAATGCAAACACAGGCCGGCTGAATGGGAGAATGGGAAGAGGACAGCTGTTGGGAGATGACAGCGATGGCTGTTAAAACCCAATCTGTCTCCCTTCCCGCCGGCCTGTTGCCGGGCGCGACGACCGCCGCGGCCGTTTCACAGAGGGGGCCGCCGTGTCGCCGCGACACTCCCAACTGTCAGGCACGAGTGTGAGAGCCGGCGCACACTTCACGGCGCGTGTCACCTCGCACACATTATGCAAATGCACGGAGTATGTGCAACGCGCAGTTGGGTGGCACGTGAACAATGAGCACGTCCATGTCAAGACACTTGACTGTAGAACGGCTAAATCAACACATCGGGTCGTAGGTGAGAACGTAGATATGTCTATTTTATGCATCTTGGTCATCAGTAGATGAGATGTGTTACTTTAAATAATTATTATTGCTGTGGCTTAAAAAAGCAATCATTCCTCTGGAACCTTCGTTCACAAATTTCTGAGTATTTTATCAGCCTGGTTACAGACCAGGGATGTCCAAGGTAAACGACTTCAACTTAAGACTGATCCCAGAAATAACGGTGAGTTATAAAGCGAGTTGTTTTGCTTTTAATCTCAAATAAAATAGAGCTGAAAACATTCAGTGGTGGTGCTGCTAGCATATTGATGCCAATATTGACCTGTAGTTGGCCATTAGAGAGTACATTTAATTTGCTCTGAACCTTTTGAGATTATTTTAATAAACTAGCCCCTTGTTCTATGCTTTGCTTCGCATAGAGGATCTGGGCTGTCGACTATTGCGAAACGATTGCTAGCTTTCAACAGGTCTCTATGCTAGTTTTCAATTTCACCCAATTGTTAATGTTCGGCCTTGACGTACATTAATGAAGTGTATCGTAAATTGCGTGCACAGTAAACAACCCCTAAGGGGGCAATGACATTTTTAGCAATAAAATGTCTTAAACTCTCCATTTCCCTCTACTGTAATTGCTTGATATTTTCAGACTGAATGGCTTCGTTCACTTCCTCTGCTGCCATTGCCAAACTAAAACGAGACAGAGTACAATTCCAAAACAGCATAGTAAAAAGAAAATGTTATCGTCACAACTCTTTGTTTGTTGCAATGGAAGTTGAAATGGAGCTCAATGGGAGAAATCCCAGGTGAAAAACTGAAGGGAGATGAGAATCGAGGGAAAACTGCGTTGGCAGGCAGCGGCCAGCCTGGAATCAGCTTGTCAGTAGAATGAATTGACGAATAAATGAAGTGCTCTGAACTGAACTTAGCCAGAAGAGTAGTGTTGTATGTATTTGTATTTTGAAGAATGACCAAAATATGTCATTCTTGTTGCTAAGCAGAGGATTCAAATGTACTATTCAAAATGAATGGACTGAAAATGATCCATCGATCCCTTTTCAATAAGAAGAAATCACACTGCTTTGTCTATTTCATTAAAATATTGTCCAATAAGTTCACTGTTGAACAAGTGAAACATTTTTTTTTAAATTACAATAAAATTATTCTAGTCTTTTCAATACGTTTTTTTATTGTCAGTAAAGGTGGAGTAATAGCAGGAAGAAGGTCATTGTTACAAGAAAAGCTTCAAACAGCCTTGCAGTTTTACAATTATACACCACTTTGCTTTTGTCTACCAAGTGAATTGCCAATGAAATAAGTTATTCAAAGGCAACTTTTTAACTTTTCAAACCAATATGTTCTTCATCCAATAAGACCAGTAATCATTTTTGCCACAAAGTGGCCAAGTTATTCTTCAATTCATAGTACAGCGCTGCAGAAAAGTTACACGGGGGAGAAACGGGGGTGGGGGGGAAATCAAAGCTAAAACAAAAATAGATGCAGATTTTGCTGGTGTGTGCATAAAATGAATTGCGTTTAATTAGAAATGTCTCTAACTAGCTGGGAGCAAAACAATGAAAGCGGGAGAGACTGATTTAAAGTCTATTAGTCAAACAGTAATCAGCACAAACAGCTGACTGATGGGATTCAGAGGTTGGACAAAGCAAAGATGTAAACAGGAGGTTTGCTCTATATCTGGCTTCCACACGGAGGGGAGAGGGAGAAATGGTGTAAGGCAAGGAGGAGGGAAAGCAGAAAAAAAAAAAATCTCAGGTAACAACAATTCTTCTCAGTGTGTGTGTGCGCGTGTGTGTGTGTGAATGTGCGAGCGGTATCTCAGCTCCCATACTCTTCTGACAGCTGGAGATAAACATAGGCCCGTGCTACTGACCACATGATTTATCAACACGAATTTCACCCTCGTTCCCTATCTCTCGCCCCCCGCCCCGTCGCCCTCTCCCCCTCTCCCGCTACCTTCCTCCCTCACTGTAGTCTCAGGCTCAGCTCACACAGTCCACTCATTAACTGTCAAAATGCACTAATGAGAAATAAAGAGACTGTCAGAGCATATTGGATGGAGGTGAGAGAGCGTCATACCAGGAGACACAAAAGAAATGGAAAAAGAAATGAAATAAAGGTGGGGGAAGGAGGTGGGGAGGAGGGGTGGGGGCGTTCGGTGCTCAAAAGAAGATTTCTGAAGAAACTTATCTTAGCAGGAGAAGAAGAAAAAAGATTTTCTTCAAGAAAAAAAACACACAAAGACCGTATGAACACGTTGCAGCATGACGTCACGAGAGCAAGACGCTAGCTGCCGCCAACGGCCGCTGGTTTTAGCTGTGAAGTTGTCAACAGGGTAAATCTTCAATATATACATGACATATATAATAAAAAGGGACACGGGCCTCAGCTACTAATTGTCAAGATGACAGCAACTTGGTAAGGAGATTGGGGAAAAGTTTTTCAAAAAAGAATAAATAAATAGCGATGAAATAGGTCAGTTATGCTAGCTTGACTTTGACAACTCACCATGTAGATGTGCTGTGGAATTTGGTGTGTTTCGGATCAGTTTAAAAAAAGAAACGAATGAAACGGCGACCCACGTACCAACTCTCTGACAGCTCATCGGCAGAGCGGGTGTTTAAATAAGCTGATCGACAAACGCTGCGTTCAGACGATCACTGATTAATAATTACAAAATAAACATCAAGACTGAAAACATAACACCGTAACAGGTTGACTGTTCTGTTCTAAGTGTGGGAAATGTTTGCATATGTTTTGGGGTGTTGAATCGTGATACATTAGTGGAGCTGTTGTCAGTCAGTTACTGTGGGAACGGCTCTGTGCCTGGCGTGGCCGGCGCATGAAAGCAAGAAAAAGGAAGAATGGGAGTTTGAGTCGTTCTTCAATTATTTTTTCTGTGTTTTTTTTCCCTTTGCTGTGTCTCACTGCACTAAATTAATAACACCCGCGTCTCCATATTTCATTTTGTAAACAGAATTGTTCTACGGACGGAAAGTAACACAATTGTCCTTTTTTTTGGCTTCCGGCGCTGAGCGCAGGCCTGACATTTCCAGATGTAAATAATAACATGCAGTGTGACTATACGAAACGTAAATGTACAAATTAAAGAGAAAGCCGGCCAGGAGAAGAAAAAAAAGCTGATGTACACTCCATATTAGCCACACAAATCTATGCACACACAGACACACACAGACACACACACCTTGCAATTAGACTGTTCCCTCTGCTTGGTGTGGGCTCTGGTGTTGAAAAGGGTGTTAACACCTCGTCTTCCTGCATGCCCACTCCTTCCTCCTTCCCTTTTAGTTCATTCCTGCTCCCCCTCCGCTTCAGTTCGGCTCCCATTCGGAGTACGATTTGGGCAAAAGGTGCCAGACGCCCCGAGCCAGAACGGGGACTCATGCTGCTAGAGATGGAGATGGAGAGGAGAGGGAAATAATGATGTACAGAGGACTGGATGTGTGTGTGTGTGTGTGCGTGTGTGTGTGTGTGTGTGTGTGTGTGTGTGTGTGTGTGTGTGTGTGCGTGTGCGTGCGTGTGTGTGTGTGCAGATGAGGTCTTTGGTGTGTTGTTGTTCGAACAAGTGTTAACTTGTTTACTTACCATTTGGACAGTGTTGATTGTCCCCCTCTGACCTTGTGCTGCTTGATGAGTTTGACTTAACAGAAGTGCTAAACAGATTTTAAATGCGTGGGTATCGGTAATGTTTCCTCTTCTATCTGCTTTACATCTCCACTCCTGATTAAGCTGTCGAATGATAACATCACAACATATGAGCGCTGTAAAATGTAGCAAGGTAATCTTAGCTTTTTAGCAATTTACTGACTGACCGGTCTTCAAAAAGGAAACAAAAATGGATAATAGTAGTGCAATGACTTACTGAGGGATGTTCAAAGGGATGTTATTTCAATTTCAGCTTATCTGATTTTCAGAATGGAGGGAAGTTTATATTAGCTGACACTTATAAATGTAATTATGTCTTGATTTCAGCCTTAAAGGGATAGGTCGGGTTTCCAAGATGAGGCTCTGTTAGAAGGTTACACGGAGGTGATGCTTTACCTGCACTGAATAATTCTCTTGGTGTCTTCACGTCAGATAAATACAGATTAGTTGGTCCTGCAGCAAACTGGCAACATACCTACAAGATTTCCCCCAGAAAACTTGCTAAACCCGGTGGTTGGGGTGCAGGCAGTCATTTATCCAGCGGCCTGTCGTATTTTGAGTTAAAACATGTTTGAAGTTGACAGGAAATTTGATAATCAAGTGTTATTGGAAGATTAATATATGAGCACCAACTATAAAAAGAAAAACTTTAACAAAGAAGCAATGCTAAGCCTGGTGGGGGCACAAGTAAAGCCTGGTGGCCCGCCAGGCTTATAAGACACCGGGGGGCAAACCCTGACCAAAACGGACTTTTGCTGTCTTTGAACTGGTTCACTCTCAAAAACATCCAAGTTCTTATCCAAACACCATTTCATGAACGTTTAAATCACTGCAACATCTGCCATATTTAAAGAGAAACTGAGAAACTGATCTTCCTACGTACAAAGGCGACAAATTATCATCGGTCAGAAATTACCTTGCTTTCCTGTAATCCTGAGTTGACAAGATATCCTGTAATTTTCGGACTATTGAAATATAAACTGCACCCGCTAATTTTGACAAGAAAAAAAGTATGTAAGCCAAAATCTAATAAGGCGTACATATCCCCGTGAGATGTGTACAGAAAAAGATTTGTTTTAACTTGAAATAAAATATGTCATTGCTATCTTCGCAGTAAAACCACTTAGGTTGTATTCTTCAGTGTCTGACCTGAACAGCCTCACACTCATTTTCTCAGTCGCTCTCTTTCATCGTCGTTCTCATCGTCACTTTCGTCTCAAGTCAAATTCACCCTTTAACTTGCGCTAACGTGAATCAAGCAGCAGTCCGCCCCTTTGGAGCCCGTCGTTTAAGTCGCTGTGTTCGAAACATGTGGAAAAACGTTGCGACTTATAGTTTCGTTTTTAGCTTCTAATTTACACAGATTGTTGTAAACAATTCAGCTCATCCATTTGCACAAGAGTCTTGCAGTCATACGAGGATCAGATGTTGGTGTATTTTGTTTCTGAGCTCCAGAGCTTGAACGAGAGATCAGCTCTCGCCAGCAGCCATTGCTAATATTGACAAGTACACACTATTTTTTTTTTGTTTTGTTTTGTTTCCCAGGCATGAAGAAAAGTTGCTTTGCTTTTGCACCTTATCCCTTTCTGCACAGACTGTGTATTGATCAGGGCTGTTTTTAACAGACTGCTCTGAGGTCCATTAACCAATGGTGATGACAAAGCATTAAGAGACTAATGTGTCCCTGGGGGACAGTAAGGCCAAAGAAGGATGAGTGGGACACTTTAGTCGACAACACTGCTGCGCTTTCTATTATCCAAAGGACTATCCGTTTAAGGTGGCAGCTGATGGCTTAAAGACTGCCAAGATGATCTAATTATAAAATGGCCAGTGTGAAAAAATAAACGTTGTTCGTTGATTGACAAGACTTTTTTTTTTTTTTTTTCATACGCGCATGTTGACGGATGTATTTTGTGCACGTCATCTAAATATGGCGAGCATTCAACTGAATCTGTGTCACCAGCAACCAAGACAAATCACAAAGTCGGGACAAAAAAAACGCTCTAAATGATTTCAACCGGGTTGCCCCACTGCTTTCCCGACAACTTTCTGTACTCGTGCACGTTTGTAAAACGGTTTCCACACAACGTTTTGCATGAATTATTTTTGTTGTTTTAATTAATTATGGTTAACATAGCGACATTCTGTGGTTGTAAGACCATGAGCCCTTCACTGCTATGATCAGCTCCGAGTGTGGTTTTGGGTTTTAAACACGCAAAATTGTACATTCTGCTCCCTG
>VMRN01000062.1:2624352-2651121 GCA_010277015.1 Poeciliopsis turrubarensis
GGTGAGGGGGGACAGGAGGGGAGGGAGGGATACGCGGGAGGTCCAGGGCTTGTGGGTGGGGAGGATCGCAGGGAGGGAGGAGTGGAGGGAGGGGGCTGGCACAGCTGAGACTCATGGCATGGGACCAGACAGGCAGTTATGCTCGCGCGTGTGTGTTATTGGAGAACATATGTGTCTGAGTGTATCTGTAGCAGTGTGTTGGAGCTCGTGTCCCCTCTCACTGCGGCCATGGCTGGGTTGGTTGCAGCTGTAGTTCAGCGAGTCTTAACTCCCGTGGCTGGTCCCAGCATGCCCGGCGGTCCCACTACGCCCACTGGCGCAGGCTGTTGGTCTGCTGCCATCCCTGACTCAATGTGTGTGTGTGAGAGAGAGAGAGACAGAGAGGGAGGAAGCAACGAGAGGGAGAGATTCACATCCCTCCTGCCAATTGTTTTACTCTGAATCAGACTGGGGCCTTCCAGGGAGGCAAGGCTGACTGGCTGCCCGCCCATCAGAGCGATGGAGACTCTCCAGTAGCTTCCATTGTCTTTTTTTTTTTTTTTTTTTTGCTATTCTATATTATTAGTGCTGTTTTTATGCGTAAAAACACATTTAGATCACATGTGTGTGTGGTAGAAGTAGAAACTATTTCTTCTTTGAACTGTCAGAAAATGATCACTAGATCATAAAAATTGTTCTCATGTTTTGAATCATTTTCTAATTACATTCTTTTTTCTTACAGTTTTAACTTGCTTTTGTTTTTATTATAAATGTCTACTACACTCATTTCCAGTAAACAATATATATATACTTGTATAATTTAAAAAGCCTAACTTAAACTTTTTATAGTGTTGGTTTTACTTCTTTTTTTTTTTTTTTTTTTTGTTTCAATTTCCATAAAATTAATTTCCAGTCTTCCTTTCCTTCCACACCTGTTAATTCAGATGTGGACATGAGACCCTCGAATCATGAAACTAAATCAGTGGAAAAAGCACAACAGATGACATCAAAGGAAATAAATCTACTGATTTACTACAGATTCTATGTATTTTACCACCATGACATGAAAAGATTTGTCTTTTCATACAGCTCTTGACAGCTGAACCTGCCAAGCAAATAGCAACTCTCCATAAAATTTTATTTTAGCAAAACACTCATGTAATAAATAATACTTCTTTATGCATATTTTTGCTTATGGTGCTGGTTTTGATTGGTTTAAACTCGCTGTGAAGAAGTACAAGATCTTAACGTTACTGGAATCAGTTTGTTTATTTACAGTGAACCTTCACAGAGAACAACTTTGTAAGTTTGCAGCCATTTTCAAAATAGTGTGTGCAAGTAGTTTTAACATTTTTTGATTTTTTACTGTCACAAAACAATATTTTGTGCAATGTTTTGGTATTGATCTGATACAAAGTAAATACAGCAAACCGATACTGATACTTTTTATTCAAGTTTGATGTATCGTCAGACTTCTGGCTTTTTATTTTGTTGTTTTTTCTTTTTAAATGTTTTGCTAAAACGTAGGACAGAATTTGGGCAAAGTTACGAGTGCCTTCAACGTATTTTGAAAACGTATAAACGTGATAAAAATAAAACAATAGCTCAACAAAACATATTTATGTGCATCTTTGTTTGAATCAACAAAAGTGCAAAAAATTATTAAACTCTCTTTTGAGGCAGAATTGAGAAAGCACAAAACCAAAACTAGAATAAATTTTCAAGAGGGAAAAATGATCGATTTTATTATACGAGCATCAATCCGATACTGATACCAACTTGTATCACTATTGGATAAGAGCATTGATAATATTGGCATTATACTTGCCTAACTACTCAGTCAGCGATGTCCGTAACCACTAGCGGAACAAGTCAGCTTCGGGTCGGGGGGCGGGGCTAATGACCGGGCCCTATGCCCAAATAATAAAGCTCATGATAATTTAACTTTACAATATAGACAAGTTTCAGCACCACAGAGCGCAACCATGTCATTCTGAAATCCATCTGACATGAAGTACGACAAACCAAGAGAACAGAGGCATCAGGTCATTAATGATGAAACGACACAAATTCACATTCAAAAGTTTCATTTTGAAACTTCATCAATTTCAACTCAGAGCCTGGCGCAGCTAGCAACTGCTGAAGCTCGGTTTACTGTTGACGCATTGAACCGAGCACGCAGCAGCGCATTGAAGCGGACACGCAGCGTGTCGCAGCGCTTCATACTCCTCTGGATGTTTGTCACTCGGCGCGGATCGCACAAACTGGACGATCTGGAAGATGCTCTTCCAGGCGGCTCCAATGTAAACCTTAGCTATAAACGCCATATTGCTGTCTTGGCTCAAAAATGCGGGGCAGCCTACTAATCTGCTGGGGTACCATGCTCTATAATCCTACATACACCATACTCAACAACAGAAGGCTTGCTTTTTCCAGCTCTCATCAGACGTGAAGGCCTGTAGGGAGCCCCCGCACCCCACCAAGCACCCTGATGCTCTGCCCCTGTCCATAGCTCATCTTTATATGAACTTTATATTTCATCTTTAAATTTTGACAGATATTTACCACAACATAACGATTTAAGTCTCAAAAAACCCTTTTATGGTTCCGTCCAGATGAGAATACTTTAGCTGGTAGCCCGCTAATACGCTAGCTGGACATTAATGCTGTACGAAAAACAAAACAAACCCAAAATGGCAGCTTTTTGTTTGAAGCTGAGCGATAATACGTGTGCACTGGGAGCTGTAAATAACTCATCCTGCTGTCCAGAGGAGGGACATTAATTGAATTTGCCCTCAACAGTCAGTAATGCCAATTCACCTCCATACCAAAGTTGTACGTTATCATCCATAGGTCGTCAACGAAAAAAACAAAAACGATATTCTCTATAAAACAACAACAATAAAAATCCTTCCATTGCAACAAATGGAGAAGAGAATTGAGTCATTTTGTGAAACAAGAGAGGTCGCTGTGGACACGCGCAATCATTCCTGAACCTTAGCTCGTCGCTAAGTTTATATGCTGGATCTTAGCATGTAGCGTCTGGAAACAGCTAAGATTAGACAACATGTTTGATGGAGAATAGGAGAGATCCTGCTTTCATACTTTTCCGGGCACTCAAGTAAAAACCTAAAGTATTCTCACATTTAGCTGCCAAACATGAGACACAACCAACAAATAGATGTTTGTTTCCCACTTATGAAAGGTAGCTTTTTTACACCCAAGACCTTCAAACATCTGAAACAACTGAGAAACTCTTGACTTTGATTTTTTTTCAAAAGAGCTCGTTGGGGATGCTGAATGAAGTGTAATACTTCTCTGCCACAACAGCATTTTTGAGATTCCAGAGAGCGTGCATGGACGGAGGCGGTCTCTTGGTTTAAAAAATATTTCTCAGACAACCATTTAACACAGCGTGGTAAAAAAGAAAAAAAAAAAAGAGAAAGAAAGAGCTGAGGCCTGTGTGTGAGCAAATGGCTCTCCTGGCCTGCCTCTTCTCTCCACTCGCCGCTGATGGATTAACGCTCTGGACAGGTTTCAGCCCTATTGATCCCACCTGCCACGCTGCTCCCATCAGGCTGTGGTGTGTGTTTGTTTGTGTGCGGACGGACGGACGAGACAGAAAGCGGGGGACAATGGGAGGCCTGGCCGAGGTTATCTGGAGCGAGGCCGCAGGTGAATAATTAGCATTTCGCCGTTAGCCTTAGAGGTACAACGGTGAGCGAGGAGGGAATCTGAAAATGGAAATGCAAAAGGAAAACTTGGTGCTAGTTGCAGTTTTTGTGGAGTGAGTGGGAAGCATTTATCCGAGTACAAGAGTAAATCTGCTTCTAGGCTAAATGAGGAATGTCTTGTTGTTTCAAGCAAGTCTGAGATGTGAATTTCAACTTAATGAGCCTGCTTAGCACGACGATCGCTTTGATTTAATTTTAACAGCGGCAGTCGTCATTCAGAGAGTGAGCAAGGTTATTTTTGATGTAGAAAGAGTTTATAGACTACAGGTTGAAATGAATCTTTTCTGACTTGAAGCAGGAGTACGCCTATGAAAAATGTTTTTTTTCTTTTACATATTTGTTAAAAAGATAAGTATGTTGTGACAGTATGATGTGAGAGAGAATCTGTGCCTTCTCCATACGAGTTTGCTGTCATGGGAACAAATGCACTGCTCCGTCAGAAACAACCAATCAGAGGCAGGGGGAGGGTCTTGACGCTGTCAATCACTCTTGTGTGCTGACTGCTTGCAACTTCCTCATTTCTCACTGCTACAATTGTTTACCACTAGGAAGTCGTCACTGAATGCTAAGGCGAGTTAGCATGGCCACCGATGACGGCAGATAAACCGTTTTTGGTTTTTTTCCTGAAGCGGTAAGATGTTTCTTCACCATTAGTACGTTGAGCAGGACACACACGACGAGACTCACAGAAGCTGGAATCGATCACATTGTTTATCAATTCAAGTAAAAAATAATTTGACTCTCTATAAATTTCAGTTAATGTTAGCTAAAAAATCCCCAAAACTGATATTATTATTGCAAACGTTATTTTTACTATTATATCCACAGTTTTCTCCACAAGACCCTCAAAAAGAATGTAAGTAGATCATATTTATATTCTGAGAGAAGCTTTTTAGACTCATCAAAATGAACGTAATACTTTTCTGATGTCACGCGATCAACAACCGGACGTTACCTCTGGCGGAAGAAGAAAACGACACGAAGTGGTGAGCAAACTTGAGGTTTTCATTATGTTTTATTTAAGGGGGAAAAAACACAAATGCGAAGCTGGGGCGAGGGGAAGTTCGGCATTGAAATGCCATTTCAACTTGGCATTGAAATGCCAAGTTGTGACGTAAAAAGATGCTATACATGCTTTTTACGTCACATATGAAATCGGGCCTCTGTCTCTTTAAGAAACTCCTGCCCTTTCTGAAACTCCGCCTTCAGGAAGTCGTCACAACAACTCTCCTCATTATTACCGAAATACCGTTTGCGCACACCTGTAACGGAAACGCTCGCTAACGGCTGCTGAAAGTTAGCTTCTGTCAAGTCAGAACCGGTCAGAAATCTCTCTCCTGTCAACACCACAGGCGGAGGAGGCTCTGAGCTGCTATTAGATATTTTTGGGAAACCGTGTTGGAGTTGTTTCCCATGTAGACAGAACCGTTTCCTCTGCGCTTCACGAAGACGGCCGAGTTTCGCCGAGGGCGGGCCGCGTTTCCGTCAGCCGGTGTTTGGGATTCAGCGGCGGAAACTCGTTGCCTCCGTGCGGCGGACTATCACCGCGCTCCACGCCGCTCCTATCTAACTAACTGATAAATAACACGGTCTGTCACAACGATAACAAGGTCAACTCAATAGGCTGACCAACAGCAACGTGTCGCCCGAAGCGGCGCGCGCGGTCACATCTGATGCCTGCGCTGACCTCCATGCTAATGAACAAAAACAGAGGGAGAGCGCGAGGAGGAGAAAGGAGCGAGCGAATGAATATGAATGGGAAGCAAATCTATGAGAAACACACACCTCCTTTAAATAACCCCCCTCCCTCCCTTCCTCCGCCGCCTTTCCTCGCGCTCTCACCCTCCCCCCTCCGCGCTGTTATATTTTATTCTCCAACGCGTGGTGAATTTAATAAATATATGCAAATGTGTGCTGTGGAACATGACGAGTGTAAATCAGGCGAGGATGTTCTTTGAGCGCTGCCGAGATTGAGGCTGAGAGCTGACCCTGGGTTAATCATTTTTCACTTCCCTATCGCATTCAATTCTGCAGCCGCCGTGCGTGCGTGCGCGCGCGCGCGCGTGTGTACATACGTGCCGCCGCGCCGAACGCGGCACGCCCGCGCGCGCGCGTGTGTTTGCATCTGCAGGCAACAGACAATGCATTTTAAACTTTGTATACATAATTAAGATCATATTTGGTTTCAAATTTATGCATAAAGAGGAAATAGAAGAAAAAAAAACCCCAGACATTCATACTTTAGGAAAATATTAAATCTGACTCTTGGCATTTCTCAAGTTTGCTATGGATTTATTTCCTTGGAAGTGTATTTGCACATTCGAATTGAAGTGACTGCGGGTCTCTCAAACTGCGCTTTGTTATTCTAAAGGGTTTAATGTAGCCATGAGAGGTCAGGGGATCTAACAGCGTTGAGTGAGCGCTCCCGCGAAGCCCTGTGAAGAAGTGTGCTCCGTCACTGCCACTGTGGCACACATCCTCACTGCAGGAAACTATCTCAACTTGTAACTCCACTCCCCGACTGCTCCATTACAGATTTACTTCAATCTCTTGTTTTTTTTGTTGTTGTTTTTTTTTTTGTTTGTTTGTTTTTCTACCCCGCGGCTAGATTAATCGTTTGAGACAAACAACGCGGTGCTAGCGCGTTATCCGCAATCTAGAACCAGGTGTTTGGTGTGTAATTACTCCTCATGCCGTGCAAAAAAAAAAAACAAAAAAAAAAAAACCCCTTCCCTCTCGCACCGCCCCAACCAAAAAATTTTCAACACCTCTTCCTGGATGGTTCGACTTACCTTTTTCATGTGGAGATTTGTTTGTTTTAGTGCCGAGAAGGTAATCGTTTTTTGTCTTTCAGTGCGGGACTTTGCACAGTTGCTCTGAAGAGCTGCAGGAGGGATTACATGACTGACGTTTTTATGAGATGAAGCTAACCACAACTGCTGAGGCGAGACAGTGGGGGGAAAACAGCAAACCTGCAATCAGGAAAATAGAAAGACACAATGTATTGAAATAGTATTATAATCAGAAGGTGAGTAGCATCCCATTGCAAAACCATTTGGTTTAAAGGGACAGTGGTATATTTTCCAGCAACATAGTGTCATTTTATAGCACCATGAAGTAACTTCGTATTCATCTATGCATTGAGATGCTATACATGCTTTTTACGTCACATATGAAATCGAGCCTCTGTCTCTTTAAGAAACTCCTGCTCTTTCTGAAACTCCGCCTTCAGGAAGTCGTCACAACACTCCTCTGTTAACCCTTTAACGTTTTTACCAGCACTGCACTGAGAAGAAGAATAATAACTAACGACAAGCCTCCACTTCAGATTTTTTTATTTATTTATTTTTTTATTTAAAACTTTAAAGTCTATATGTGAAACAGAGAAGAAGGTCTATGTTTCACATTTTTAGCGGAAACAAGGCCTTAAGCTTTGATTGACTTTCATCGCCACAGCTTGACCAGTTGTGTTCACAATAATGAAAAACCCAATGCGGGCTTTTACCTCACGGCTTCGATCTCGCTCAGCAAATTGGATCATATTCATTTGAAGTAACCAAATTGGCAACGCAAGAAAACAGAACAGAGACGAGCATGCCCAATAGAAAATGAGACAAATTAACAAATCCTCTTTATCTTCTTCACTACCGTGTCAAACACATAAAGACTGAGCGTTGTGCTTCCCTCGCTCCGGTGCCGCTGTGGCTCCGGGTGATAGAGTTCTTCTGCTGCCGTCGGAAGCGCCGCTCCTCACTTCCACCCGTGTCTCAGAGCGTCCTTGGACGAGAGACGCCGCGATCGGCGGGCGACTGCAGAAGACAAAGCTCTGCATAGATGCAGAAACACTTGTAGAGTAGGAAGAAGAGCGAAGCGATTGATGTTGTGGAGCAAAAGCCTCGATGAAAAAGCTGCATCATGGCTAATAATTTACAATAAAAATTATGTCTCTACATCTTGAAACCATTTGATATTTATGTTCGTCTTTCCCAAATGAGGAGTTACGATCCATTCCTATCTCCCATGTCCCCTTTCACCCAATTGACCCGATTTCCTGTGGTTTTATGTCAATTTTGTGAGACGTCTTATCCAATAGGATTACAATATATTTTATTTTAATTGTTGGTTTAATAAAGTTGTTTAATACTGAATATAAAATAACCTTTTTATTGTCATAGGCTTAGACTGGTATAAGATTCCTCAGTCAAAAAATGGAGTTTATACATAGATTTTCTCAAAGCTGATTGTTATTATTCAAAGCAGAACAATAATACTTATTCACACTGCTACTAGTATAGTGTTAAGTATTTATTATACTACTTATAGGAAATGAGGGAAATGTCATTTGGTTTTTATTTAATTTCAAAATAATAAAAAATATAGACACAGACGAAATTAGTAGTCGTTTTCAAAATTCTTGTTGCGTAGATCATCATATCGTTGAGATTTTGCTCCGTACAGAGCAACAATAGGTCTACAGAGAAGACTCCCAATCATGATTTTCTTAGGTTGTTTAGGTCTGGGATCAGGCAAAAGGCAGCTAAAATCTCTGCAGACCCCACATATGCTGGACACAAGCTGTTCAGACTTTCCCCGGATCTTTTCTCTACTGAGTGCTCACACCGTGTATTCATGCTAATTCATCTGCGTCTTCCCCTTTGTCAAAATAATGCCAGCTTAGATATTTACAGAAAAATCTTTTGTTCATGTGTTCCTTCCTGTATATGTATGTTTGAAATGTTTTCATCGCAAATGCGTCAAACTTCCCGTTCGTGTGCGCAAGCTTGTGGAGTCACGCCGACTCTGACAGCAACAAGATGTTTAATTGGCTGACTTGTTTGTCAATAGCTAGCCTGCGAACAAAAAAAAAACAAAGAACGCTACATGTAGTTTATGAGACAAAATAATAAAAGTGATAGACCAGAAGATACCTTCAGATTTTCCCAGATTTCGTTTGAAACACATCAACTCTATCAATCAATCTATCACATTTTATTCGCGTTGCCCAAGCTTCACATCGTAAAAACACAAAAACAAATTGAATGGAATCATTACATTTTTCCAAGTGCCGCCATTGCACACCAAAAATGTTGGTTAGTGTCACGTTTATTATGGTGCAAATAAGAAATTATATATAATTTCAATATCAATAAATATTTATTGAGAAATAAATAACAAACAATTGCTCTACAGCCAATCAGCTTCTTCAGAACAAATTGAGGGAAAAGTATTACATACATGCTTCCAGGTGAGATTTACGTAAATAGCTCGCACATCCAGCCCTCGTGAATGCTCACTCCATTGTTGTGTTCATTATGTTTTTACCTCCCTGAATCCTCTTGAGACACGTTTTACCGCTGCAGCAAAAGAAGAATGACGACGGCTGTGCTTCATAAGGAAATGGAGAGCTTTTATCATTTTCATCTGAAATGGTACGGTAATCTCTCCACGGCCAATAAAACCAGACCCGATAGCCCGGTTAAAGTGGCCGGCAAGATTTTTTAGGAAGGACTCCGACCCAAGTCTCTGGGCCTTTATGACAGGCAGATGCTGAGACAGGCAGCCTGTGTCATGCTACGTTCAGACGGTTCCCTCTTTACAGGTTTTCAGCCTCTTCCCTCAGGCCGTAGGTAAAAAAAAAAAAAAAAAAAAAAAAAGCATCCGTGAGGAAAAAAAACAAAACAATAGAGATGGAGTCTCTTTTATCGCTGCTGCTATTGGAATGCTCAATAACATGAAGCCATGAGTGTTTTTTGTCTGTGTTGCCGTAAGCCGAATGATCACGCTCGGGCATTTCTGGGTTTGTGTTTCAGTACATGGAAATGCTGTCAAACAGTTTCCAGGCGGGGAAAGTAAAATGACGTTCAGTGACAAAGATATTTGATATTACCTGGTCAGGGCGACGTTCTGGTTTAGCTGACGTCGTGCGTCGCAGCAGGTTGGAGAGGGGCAGCACTCCATCAAGCATTCCTTAGTGGAAACTCCAAGAATTGAGATAAGTGCGCTGGCATCTCGATACGGACCCGTCACAGAGGAACAGTGTGACAGAAAATGTTTCCAGATCTGAAACCTTAGTTTTTTTTCTATCCCTTGATGCCAGTAATTGAACAAGGCCTTATTAGTGGTAGGAGTGGAACAGTACATGTATGACATGACATAATAAACTGTGATTTACCACTATACCCCTATAATTACGATGGTACTAACTGCTACTACCTAATAACTAATGAAAAATATTCATTTTGAGTAACTCACAATTTTCTTTAGTTTTTTTTGTTTCTTTTCTGTCACTGAGACATTCCCATCCTTCTGTCCCATCAGTCCATTCAGATGATCCAAAATATGTTACTGTCCTCCTTTCCTGTAATATGATAGCTTAACACATGTTGCATCTGAGGAGCTCTTTGTAATAATGATGCGCAAACTAATCATGCTATGACGACTGAAATTCGGTTCATCACGCAGGCCTTTCGGAGCTGATTTTGAGAGCGAGCGGTAAAAACACCGAACTGCAGGCCATCCCGTCTTCTTCGTCGTTTGACATGATTGGATCAACTTACACTTGACAAATCCTGAATATAGCCGAAGTTGTGCAAACTCAAAATTTACACCAGCACATTAAACATGGTTAATGGCCCTTTTTAAAGGCAGAGTTCTTGCTGTAACACTGATCTACGTGAGCCGAACACTGAGCAAAAAAAAAGTCTCCGTATCTGGCTTTATCACCTCCAGTAAGCCGTGAGTTTAGAGGCAATTAGCTTCCCTGTTGTTGGATTTAGGTTTTTAGCGGCTAATAACTTCTGCTTTTATGAGATAACTCACAAATAATGTTTATTCTTTGTCTTCTTTATAGGGGACTTCGGTTAATTTGTTGAGTGTGCATCCAGTGAGAAATGGGATGTTACTGAAAGCCTTTATCTGACTGATCCAACGACCAGCAAAGCGTTCTTAGCATCTCCACATGTTGACTCTGCGATCCAACTGCTGTAAGCAGAATACGGGCCGATCACTGAACGCAACATCGGCTGCAAATCCAAAGGAGACTGTCCATGGTTCCTACGTTCTAACAAGGTGAGAAAATGGTCTTCTGTGCTTCAAACGCTGCGTCTAAAGAAGAAGAAAACACACAATTTTTATCCCGTGTACACTGAAAAACATGCGTATTTTATCCGACTTTAAGAGATTATTTGTTATAGCTAATTCTGTTAGTCGTGCTCACGCCATAATTCTGATTTGAATAATTATGAAATCAAAGTTATATCTTGGCTGCCTCTGGAAAAATGCTTCTTCTTGTCATGTGGACCAAAATTGTTGAGTCTAAAGTCATCATGAGCCAGACAAAAAAAAAAAATAAAACATCAAGTAAATAAAGTCATCCGATTCCCTCCTCCCTAAAAAAGTGATTTTATTCCAAAACTTAATGAGAATTTTTTAATATTATGTCACACAAAAAGGAACATTTTTTCAAATTCTTCGAGGTTTGGTTGAAAACATTTAGTCAGTAACAAGAGCAGGACTTGCTAATACTTAGCCAACTTCAATCACTGAATTAAAATCTGATTTGTTTGCAGCAAATCAGATTTTGTCATCCAGAAAAGAATCCAGAGATTTTTTTATCCAGGAACTTTTCCGGTAAAAGTCTCTGGAGAGACGAGGCTCCCGCTAATCGCTAACTTTGTGTCGTAATTTGCATTTTTCATTGCAAGAAAATTGTGTCAGCAATTATTACACCTTGATTAAAAATAGAAAGCTGAATAAACAAATCTACGTCATTCTTGAACTGCAGTTGGGGGCCGACAAATCCCAGGCCCACGAATGTCCTTTGGACACCCCTGGGATTGAGTAAATAAATTCATACATATAGTCAGGTTTTTTTTGTGTGTGTGTTTGTGTTTTTTTCTAGTTACAGCACCCTAAAATATTTTATCACACCGCCTCTATGTTTAATGTTTTTCAACCAATTTAATCAGAAATTATTTAAAATGTCCTGCTGGCTCTTTGCTGTTGTTGCTGTCTTTGCATCTTATCAATGTCAGAGGATTTCAACCTTGATCTTTAATTGTTTTCTTTATGTACTTATTTATCTAAACCTGATTCAGATTGGGTGTTTTGGGGACAGGAACTAGCTGACTCTAATTCTAAGCAGACCTACTCATCGCCCACTCGGCGCTCTTTTCATTGAAAATAATCAAAAGCGCTAAAATAGCGCTAATAATTGCCATTATTGTAACGCAGCAGTAGTGTTAAGTTTTGTTTCAGGGGAAATAAAAACAGGAAGCTGACGACTTACACTTAACATTTTTGCTGTAAACTTTTATTTTACCACCATGACATCATGAAAACTTTGAGCTTTATGCAAAGTTTTATGATTCCAGAGGAAGGGGCCAAAGTACGTTGCTAGTTAGAGTTTCTAACTTTGTCCTTTGTCTTACTTTAGGAGCTTTTGCGAGTCGCGTTTTAAAAGCGGCCGCGATGAGAGCAGAGGAGGAAGAGAAAAAGGTTGAAGCTTTAATTAGATGCCTCTTCCGCAATCTCAAATGCTCTCTTGCTCGAAAGAAAATCAGAGCTGGACTCTTTAAAGGAATATTCAGACATTCAATCTGCTCAAGTGTTTGTCTGGAAAAATATGAATATAGAAATACCTTAGAAGCTTCGGGTATTGATTAAAAGAGTTGTCGCTTTTGTGTACGTCTGTAATCTATGAGTTACAAAACAGATTTATTTCCATGCAATAAACGTACATTATGGTGTGATATATATTTGGCAGATAGAAGTGAAAATAATCTTTAAATGTTCAGTAAATAGCATCTACTTAATGAGAACTCGTACAATATATATACATTTCTCAATTTTCACATAGGTTTTGGTAAATTATTAACTTTTGATTAAATGTCTGGAAGCATATATCTTGTACTTATAATGCATTTGTTGATGTCATGTCACCGAAGATCCTGACAAAGCGTTTCCTTCTATTCAATATATTCTAATCGGTTTTCCAGCAAAGATGGGGTTTTTTTCATTACCATACAATCATACACTTCTCAAGAGCCACCATAATTATTTTTAATATATTCAACTGTTCAAATTTTGCGTCTAAATTTGAAAACATTTGAAACACAGGAGTGTTCGTGCGTTTTTCTCAAAAATTTCAGCAATTTATCTCAAAATTTGTGAGTTTTTTTTCCAAGCAACTTTTGGACGTTTCGAGCTCTGAAGTTTCCCGGTTTTTTCTAGAAAGTTCCTGAGATGAATCTGAAAATTTGTCCTTTTTTTTTTTTCCTATCAAATTTTTTTGAGTCTTTAAATGAAACATCCAAGCTTTTTCTAGAAAATTTCTCAGATTAATCTCAAATTTTCTATTCTTTTCTAGCGAAGTTCTTTTTATTTTTAGAAATCCCGAAATTTCCAATTTTTCTCTCGAACATTTCCGAGTTTTGCTTCTTTCTATCCATGGTGGCCCCAACCCGCCCTGGTAGAAATGCACCTTTCTATTCAATGTGAGTTTATGCAGCACACAGCAACAATATATGTATTTGAAGTTCTTGTACCACATCTTTACGAGGGGAGTGGGTAAACGCGGGGTGTTCTGTAAATGACAAAAATCCTTCAGGTGGAATTCGAGGTGTGAAAAGTCGAGCTTTGTTGGCTGCCCTCGAGTGTCGGCGTGGTTTCTGTCGGGAGCAGAGATCACTTTGTGATTTTGCTGCTGACAAATTTCTTCGTTTGCTTTTCAAAGCAGAAGAATGCATCTCCTAATCAAGCAGAGCCTCCATGTTCTGAGACTTTGGCCCGTTTTGCTTATCTCTTTTTTTTTTTCAGGCTTTAGAAGTTTTGCTGAGTTACTGAGAGGAGCAAATTTTCCGGGAGAAATACCGAATATAAGCTTAAATGACAACCTAAATGTTTGTTTTCTTGAGGATGAGACTTCATCGGCAACTTTTAAAATCCACACATTTCCTATTCAGCATATCCAATCAGTTGGTTAAACGGGATTATGTTGCGAAAACGTGTCCACAACCTGACTGCTAATTGGTTTCTCTAAATTGTTCTTAGATATGATGAGTGTGTGTATTGATGGTTGTTTGTTTCCAGCTGCCTTTCCATTAATCAGAACTACACAATTTGAAATTTCAAAAGTAAATTTGCTTAATTCTTAGAAAAAGTTTTACTGCTGGGATGGGAAGGGTTATTTTAGTTCTATCCAAATTGGTTCAGTTTGCAACAATGGAACGCAAACACTTATTTTTTTATTTATTTTATTGTTTTTAACGCATCACACGAGTCACACGATCGACAACCAGGAAGAACAAGAAGACAACAGGAAGTAGCTGGAGGATGATATGTGGAGGATATTTTTTTTAAAACGACTTATCTCAAGAGCAAACTTATTCACATGGGATTTTAATGGGATTTTAATCAAGTTTCTTGTTTTAAACACAGCAGCTACAAAATTTCGCCATTAGCTTTGCTCACCTTTGACTTGGAAACGCAGCTTCTGTGCTGCCCTGTGATAGACTGCGGCAAGCGCCTTCGCTAGTTGGTCCAATTCCTTTTGTTCTATGAAGAATGTTTCTGTTTGCATTTGAGCTATGTTACAAAGAAGTATATCATGCAGTAATCCTGTCATAGAATTTCAAACCCCTCCTTAAGTGGAGCGTACCAAGGCGATGCTAGCTTTTGAAATATGTTTACTGTTTGGCTTTCTTCTCAATAGTTCTTATTTATTATGCGTAAGAGTAAAAAAATAATTGTTCTCACATTTTCCCCTAATATCTCTAAATACTGTAGGCAAGGCAACTTTGGTTTAAGCGAGCGAGCATGGTGTTAGTAACCTTCGATGGAGGCTTGACGATTGAGGCCTCAGACGCTTTGTGCAGACTTGCGTCTTCTACCTGGGAAAGTTGTAAGTTGATTGTAGCTCAACCTTTTAGGTGTGAACAGTATTTGTCACCAGGCCATGGCGAACAGCCGTCACGTCACAGGAAAACGGATTGTTTGTTGTTTGTTTCCCCTTATCTGCTTATAGGATTCCCACTGCCCAAAACTTTAAAAGTAAACGCATACCATAAATACATTTAGGTTTAAATTATTGGGAAGGATGGATCAGTCTTGTCATCATTTCTTTTTCACCATCAGTTATCTTTACAAATATATCCAGTGAAAAACAGTTCAGTGTATTTGGTGGTTTCTTACCAGTGAATCAATTAACAGCCTCAGAAACTGATGACATATTTAAATTCATTCATCACATCGTTGGGAGATTCCAGGGAACCATGTATGTGGAGGAAGGAGTTGTTTTGGCTGGCAAGGATGCTTTGAAGGGGGTGAAAGGTCAAATGTGACGTTTCCATGTGCGCTACCTTGTTTATTCAATAAATAACGTTCAGAAATATTGTCAATCTAGAGAATTCACCGTTATAGCACTGGTTAACAATTTAATCACTTGTGTTCAAAGCAAAAAAAAAAAAAAAAAAAAAAAAAAAAGAAGAAGATCAAAACATGGACAATAAAATAGTGGCTCCCCAAATCTAATTAGTAACCTTTGACCAGAAATGGAAACCGCTACGACTTACTGACTTCACATGGCATCTTTAATGAACTGAGTTTTACTTTGAAATAATATAATGAACTTTGATGTTACAGACAAGGGAAGACGAGCTGCGCATCGTGACCTCTGACCTCTCGCACAGTGACCAGTGACCTGGTAGAGACGGGCTCTGTTAGGTTGAACACGTACAAGTACAAACAGCCGCAGGGTGAAGGATACGCTCTCTCAATAAACGGAGCAACATTGTCAGTGCAACCTGAAGAAACATGGATTTTAAATTGCTTAAAATTTCAACTTTAGCTCCGTCTGACGGCCATTGTTTAGTAATATTTTTATCTATGTTTTTTTGTGATTATTTTATGAATCTACACTTACTTATGCCAACAGTACAAGTTTATCCAAGTAAATTAGTTGTTGTAATAAGCAGAAAAATATTTTCTGTCACTGGATATTGAGACGCTGGAATAAGAAGACGGGTATTTCTGTTGTGACGTAATTTATTGTGAACTTTAACCTGCTGACGAAGTTTAGCACAAGTGCCTAGCAATACCTGTTGGCGCTTCTCTCTGTGGTCTGATTTATCCACGCCACACGTTCATCAGTGGAGCTGTTCATCGGCAGGCGTTGTGCTTCGCTCTCGGTAAATCTTTTTTTTGTCACGTTCATCGTAGAGATTGCCGTTTGTTTTCCTGGGCCTGAGACTAATCCTCGCCCTCCTCGAGGCGAGTGCGTCACCTGTGAAAACACTCCAGGAGATCCTCCGGAGCCCGCGCGCACAACGGCCTCGCTCTCGGCGCCTCCGCTGCTCTCCGGCATTGATTGGCGGATTCGTCGCCACGGGCTTCTTCGCTCCGCTCTTTTCAAACGACTGCGCTTCTAATCAAACATAATTTACTCACTATCTGAGCGCTCTCCACAGCCCCGCGCTCACCCTCACCCGCGCTCACCCTCACCCGTCCTCACCCCTCCACCCGACCCCCGGTAGCCCCTAGCCCAGGGCCTGTTGCCAAGGCAACTGGCATCTAATTTCTGAAGTGTCAGTTTGCATTATTGTCTTCACGCTTTCCAGCAATAACCTCTCTCCTCTTTCTCTCTCTGGCCTGTTTGTCGTTTCGGCGCAAACACACACCGATACTCATACATGCAGCAGACACACACACACTCACACGCGCGCGCACACACACACACACACTTCCTCTCTCCCTGCTTGTTCTGTGCTTCCTCTATGGCCTCTTGCACTTTATCCTTTAGATTTTTTTTTTTTTTTCAGAGCCGTCTCCTTGAATTCCTTCTCTTTCACACACACAATGCAACCCAAACAAAACATCATGCATAGAATATGTGCTGCGACTGCAGAAGAAAAGCCACACCAAACATTCTGAACAAATCCAGAGAAAGAACACCTGGAAATCGACGCGGCGCCACTGCACATGTGCACACAATGCAATAATAATAATAGAGATGTGTTCAGGTGGAAGGTAAGAATGGATTATGATAAATAAACAGCAAAGAAGACTGGCGAGGTTGATATCAGACTGCGACGTTTGTGTATAGATATTTGTAAAAAAAAAAAAAAAATCTCAGTTACAGAATTATTTGTTATTTTGTGCTAATTAATTATTTGTTATTTTGTGCCAGTTGATGGGAGAGTTCTCTATGTCAGAACTTATTCAACAAACGTGTTTCCGTCTCACTTTTTCGCGCATTTCCCAGGGAAAGCCAAGAACCACCTCAAGCAAGCGTCAAACGCTTTGGCAGTTGTTTCGAATTTCGCCGTTTCCGTCAACCTTTTCGTAACGCGACGCTTCAAAATTTGCACCAAAAAAGGGGGGAAAAAAAAAAAACATTGATAAAAGTACAACGGAAATCACTTCAATAATATGGCTTTTTGAAATCTCTGAACACGACACGCCGCGCAGCCTCCGCTTCCACGGAGACAAAACTCTGCACCCGTTTCATTATATTCAGCCAGCCGAGAAGAAAAAGGAGGTGAACTTCCGATTTTTGGTTTGGAAAAGAAATAAAAATAAAAAACTGGCAGGCAAAAAAAATAAAATAAAATAATCGCACTGAAAGAAAGAGGAGCTCAGGTGGGTGCTTGAAGACAGTGAGGTGATACCACAAAGTGAGCAGCGGACTCATAAAACAGTTATGTTAAGTGGAGCGTTTTTGAAGGTCGTAAGTGAGTACTACCTGTGATCACATTCTTATTAGAAACTGAGAACATTGTGAAGTGTCTCCAGTCGCCGCAGTCTGAGGATGTGCGTGAACGTGTGAGAGTGCTGATGTCGGAAAAGAAGGTGGGGGCGGAGGGGGGCGGGAATAAAAAGTACCGCTCGCCTGTCTCGATGCAGGCAGCAGAAAGACGAGGCAGGAGTGAGAACACATATTTTAAATCACTACAACGTGTTGGAGAAGACCGTGGAGAACGAATTTGTTGTTTTGGCAACTCGGCGAGCCGAGTCTGAGGCTGCCAACGTTACTCTTAAGTTAATCCGGCTGCTAAGGAGAACCAAGATGGCGCAAATATTTGCTATGTCACCTGGTAGCACCAAGGACATAGCATGTTTACACCTAGCATAGCGTGATGAGATTGGATTTTATTGCCCAACATTCAATCTCACAGCGATCCCTTAGTAAATCTCTAACCTATCGGTGGCGCTGTTCAAGCCTAAAATAGCATCTCGATGCTGAATAAGTTGCAGTGATACAGACGTCCACAACGTTAATGTCTTTGTCCACGTCCCTAAAGAAGTCTCATGAATGATCAGGCATTCTTGAAGCACTTGAACGCTGAATGGCTACAATCCCACTTTGCACCAATCTGATGGTTGCATAACCTAAATAACAGATTAAAAAGAATAAATGTCTTCATTGTTGAGCCCATGTGGCTTTTTATTCCGTAATTTATCAGTAAAAATGTATTTATTTATTTTTTATTATTTGAAAACGTTGCTTATTTTGTCACTATATGGTTTTGCAATGCTGCTAATTAGTCACAGACCCGGCAATTGACTCAATTAAACATTTTAAGTCCCACCACTAAAAAAAAAAAAAAAAAAAAGATAATAATCTTTTTTTTTTTTTGCGTGTCTGTTTATGTTTTGTGAAAAGAGGAAAAACACAGATCTACTGCATGAAATGCCTCAGTTTTTGCTCAGACGTGTTATTAGAGCTATTTGCTTTGCAAATGAGATGGAGCAGAGAAGCAGGTGCAGCCCAAGTGCAAAATTTCCATCACCATCAGAACAATGTTAGGAGTTGTGACTCTCTGCATCTTATATTGTAGTTTTTTGTGTTTTTTTTTAAACCAGGGCTAAAGTTGACCCAGGCAGAAGTTGTGTCAAGAAGGACAGCAGTAAGCTTCTCTTGCGTCGTTGCGTTTATACGGTTGAAACATGTCAATATCGGGGGAGTGATGATTTATTTCTTTTTTTTTTTCCAGTTTATTATTCGCCGTCACCTGCACACCCGTTTCCAGCACAAAGAAGGTGTGAACAATAGAGAAAGAACAAACCAAACTTTGCTATGAATTTTAGCACCAATAAAGGAAAAAGCTACAAAGGCTACCTGGTGACCTGGGAGCAAAAATAGAATTATCACAACTTGTAGCCACGAGTTACGTCGTGGCCACGTATCGAATAACTTCTTACCACAAGTCGGGGGTTTTTGTTTCTTTTTTCCACGTCACCAGACGGGCTTCATAAAACAAAAAACCCCCCCCAAAAAACTACATGTTAAAAAAGCAGCTTTTGTTAAAATGACTGTACATTATATGAAGGAGCTCTTGGGCATATTTTTTTTAACACATAATAAGACCTTTATTTGCAACAAAATGTGTGTTAGCATAACTTTTCGAGGGCTAAAGAAATATTTAAGGATTTGAGCTGCATTCAAATATCTCTTCAGCGGCTCACGGATGCTTTACTGTGAGATTTGCTTTGGAGTTCTTCGGGGCGTCGAAGCTCAGCCGTGCTTGTTGTTGAGTTTTGTCAAAGAAACTGGATGTGCCGTATCTATTACACCCCCCCTAACGCCTCCCCCTCTTTCTTGATGCGATACCAGTTATCTCTGTTTGGACTTGTGAGAGGAGGCCTGTATTATAAACTGGGACTCCAAGGCAACATTAATCTCTCTAAACAGATGTCTGGATATAAATATGCAGAATGCTCTTCTGGTATGGAGAGCGCGTCTCGGTGTATGTAAACAGTCAGTGAGGGGGAGAGAAACATGAACAGAGAAATCTGCAAACCGCAAAGCCACTGACTGGTCGGGTGGCGACAATTTCAGTTTGATGGGTTGCGCCGAGGAGTACGGCACGCGGATGAAACAGGAAGTATTCCCCAGAGGAAGGGCTGTAAAATCATGTTTCACTGCTAAGTTATATTTAGTGTGTGGCTCTGGAAAGTAAAGTGCATTTTTACAACTCATTGCATAATATTGGTCAGAGCGACGTCTGTCGACATGAAGATGTTTTTTTGCTCTTTGATGTGCAACTTTTCAAGCATGGTGGAGCACTTGACTGTGATGAGGCGGTAGCTGCATTCCCATTGACCATGTAATGGCTCACTGTGACGTTTTAAAAATTAGCGCAACGGAAATGGGGAATTTTTTTCCCAAACAAAAAATTTTGGTGCAAGGATGATGTGGGGGTATTTTTTTTTTTTTTTTTTTTTTTTTTTTTGGCCGCGTCAAAATTTGATTTATTATTTTGCTAACGAAACGCTCGTTTCATGATCAACAACCGGACGTTGCAACAGGCGCAAAACCGTGAAGAAGACGACAGGAAGCAGTGAGAGGATCGTGGAGCGACATGTTTGTTTTTGACGGCTTGTTGTGCGAACAAACTTATTGACGTGCGGCTTTGATCGCGTTTCTAATTTAATGGAAACACCTCAATTGCGAAATTGTGGGGTTTTTTTTTTAATATCAGCTGAGTTTTGATAAAGTTTTTCTCACTTCTGTAACAAAAATGCTGCTATACAACAAAGGATTTTTCTTTTCCTTTCTGAAATTCACAAATGTAAATATGATTTCAGTCCATGGTCTAAATTGTAAATTGACACAAAAAAAAGCTCTTGAATGCCTAATTTCAAGCTAAATTATTCAACCCCCTGGCAGATTCAGGCTCAGAGTAATCTTTTTATTTGACCTACATTTTTGTTCTGAGAACTGTATGATTAATATTAAGATGACTGTATATTTTTTAAATAAATGTAAGTAAAAAGATTTCTATTTCCCAACAGTTGAAAGTGTTTACCTTTTCACAAATGCTCACTCTTTTTTTTTTTTTTTTTTTTGGAAAGAGAAATAGTTATTTCTTAAATGAAAATAATTTATCAAAACTTGTGCAAGATCCTAGTGATTCTGTAATTGACCTTGTTTGAATTCGTCAGGTTTACACTTGGCAATATTTTTCGTGATCCTTGGTTGTGTTTAGGTTCTCTTGTGTTTCTGTTCGTCTTATTGTCGCTCCATGTTTGCTCATTCTTGTTCTGTGCGTCGCACTTTGGACTCATCTTGGTATTACTCCTTGGTTTTGCTTAGCTGGGTCCGTTATTTTTCCCCTGTCCCCGTCATTTTACACTTCTGATTTCCTCTCGGCTCTGCATTCACTGATTAAACTCACCTGGCGTCTCTGACACAATGCCATGTCCGCAGTATTTCATCTGCTCGGCTTCAGTCGCTCTTTGTTGGATTCTTCAACTCTTCCTGTCCAATGCTGCTGAGAGGATTTCCCGGAGGCGGAGTTTCGGGAACAGCAGGAGCTTCTTAAAGAGACGGAGGCCTGAGTTCGAGGCGTAAATCACGAAGTCAAATTTGTCTCAAGTCATATTTAATATGTAAAGAACCACTGAAGTTGACATCTAGTCACCTTCAGGGACTGATTGTGCTGCAAAACGCCTGGAAAATACATAATATTGCCGTCTTTACATTTGACATTTTCATAAAACCTTACAAAATTCTAATTGATCTGAAAACATGTTTTCATCTCCAACGCACTCCTACAAAACATTGTACAAGTTGCACTATGTCATTTCTCCGAGGAATAAACTGATATCTAAACATAGTCGGTTAATAATTCATGGAAACCGCGAATCGCCCAAAGCTTGAATCCATTCAGTTTCAGTTTTCAGGTGCTTTCCCCCCCACCCCCTCTCTCGTATTTGGACACCTTTTTTACCTTCACATCTCTGAATAATCTGAGCTTTACCACATGCCCCTCTCTTCAAACCACAGTCAGGTTTGAAGAGAGGGCCTCGTCTCCGACGTCGCCCCTTTCCAAGCCACCAAGTCCACAGTGCAGGGCTGAGCCGTAAGAGGCCTCCCAGGACCTGGAAGGTTAATATTTGAAGGAGCGATGGCTCATAAATATGAGCAAAGGGACTTTTAATTAAATAAGCACTTCTTAAATATCCTCCTGAGCCCGCTGCTTTTGTTTAAAGATGAGTGATCGACTGCTATCTCTCCGGGCAGGACCATTAGTTTCGCCACTCCCCGCCATACTCCAGCCGTCCCCACTGTCTCTCTATTTTTCCAGATCTGTCAACATCTCTCCTCCCTTTCTCTCTCAATTCCCCTTCCTGCTCTCACACCTCTCGCTCTCCTTCCTTCCCCGCCCCGTCTTTGCAGCCCCCTCCCTCCTTTTGCGTGCGCCTGCTGTCAGCTCCCTTTTCCCTTTTCTGTTTTCATCAGTCCACGTCCCTGAGCCTCTCTCAGGAGGCCCATATTTCTCCGAGCTCGTGACAAGGTAATGAGGCCATGCTAAATCCTGCCACGCCCTGGAGCTACATCAGAAGGTGGGGTTAGGCGGTGGGGGAGGAGGGCAGGTCGTTTCCCGCCTGGCCTGGCCCGGGCCCTGCCCTCCCCGCCCGCCCGCCCGCCCGAACGTCTGCTTCGGCTTTCGCATCTGTCAGCACCTGCTCTGCGAAGAAAACTTTTCTCTTTTAAATCTCCAAAACTATGAAAAGTAACACACACAAAAAAAAACTTGAGCAAGTTCTCATAATGAAATAACTTTTTTTTTATTTTTTATTTTTTTATTATTATTCCTCTCTCTTTTTCGTTCCCTTCTTCTTCCTCCGGAGCTGTAGAGCAGCAGCAGCCTGACACGGTCTGCTGATTTCTAGCTGGAAGATGGGGATCGGCAGGGGAGCTCAGTCTGGCTGTGGGCAGCTGAGCCACACACACACACACACACACACACACAAAGAAGCAGGTATGCAAGGCCGCTGTGGGTGTAAATGTGTCTTAACACTTGTACCGTGTCATTCTTTACATTTTTTTTCCGAGCGGGTTATCCTTGTGCTCGCATGAAAGGCGGAAATCTTCATATACCGGCATAAACTGCATCTATAGGCAGCAGGCGAGTTCCTTGTGTGTGTGTGTGTGTGTGTGCGTGTGTGCGTGTGTGTGCGTGTGTGCGTGTGTGTGCGTGCGTTTGTATTGTTCTGCTATGCACTGACGCTTCCCATGTTCGACCGCGACGTTCTTCCTTAATAGTCTGTCAAGGATCTGTGAAGTTTTGCAGTATTTGTAGCCGTGAGGTACAAGACGAGCGTACTGCATTTCACACCATCATTTAATGAAAAGCAGGGAAAATCCTACAAATGTTGATGAAAAAAACACAATAAATGAACATAGATTTATATTCTTGTAATTTGGGGGAGGCACTGGGAGATTTACAGTGAAGCAAATGTGGTTGCTGTAACTTTTTGTGTCGCTGCTGGTCCAACATTGTAATTTAGACCCGGACGTGACATTTCAGTGTAACACAATTGTAAGCGTCGCAGTCGTTACCAATGTAATGTTTGTTACATTTGCAATAAATGTGACATTTGTATCACATTGAAAGAATGCTTGCGGATGAAACGGGTTTCGTACAATTTAATTTAGCAGAAAAGATGTGTTGGGTTATCCAGGAGGTTTGTTCCAGATTTGAGGTGCACAGAGGCTGAATGTTGCTTCCCCTCGTTTGGTTCTGGTTCCGTGGACGCGGAGCAGAACCAGAAGACCCGAGAGATCCCGGAAAGGTTGCGACGCCAGCCGCGAAATGTGAGAATGTTCCGGAGAAAACTCTTTCGGCACGAACTTATTTGAAGAAACGAGGGAGCGAGAGACGGCACACCCTCAGTTTTAAAATATTTGGCTTCGTTACCTCTGAAACGTTTCAGCTCCGGTTCCAACCGCAGTCTTCGCTCGGTGCACGCGCTCTCCATGCTGTCTTCATACTTTGCCTTTTTTTTTTTTTTCACTAACTCCCAGTATGGCTCTGTATAAGTTCTCTGTATTCTGTAAATTTCTGGTGAAGCCCTTTTGATTCACCATGCACATGTACTGAACAAATACACCTGTTGTAAACCTGAATACATACATATGCGGACCTAACGGGCAGAATTGTATGCTTTTTTTTTTGCTAAAGCCATCTTTAAAAAGTGACACCAAAACATCAAAGAATACATGTATAAAAAAAAAAAAAAAAGCGAGGTTTGCGGACTCCCTGTCACTAAAGTATGATATTTGGGAACTTTATGGTTTCCCGTGCAGCTATAGTGACACAAGAGGCTCAGATTATTCAACCGAATCGGTTCGTTGACCCGGATTAACGGACTCACCAGAAAGCACTGCTGACTCAGATGATGCGGTTGACTGGCTCCCACTTGCTTTGTGTGCCGACTTTGACAATACGAGAGTCTTTCAAAGGTTGGTGCTGTTCAAATACCGGCCAGAAACAAGCGCACGTCCAGTCCAGAGGAAGAGCTCCAGACTGGATGTTGACGTGGGATTATTCAGGACACGCTCTAAGGTTCACGTGACATAAAACAAGATGGCGGACGGTTAAAGGTTGCCATTTTTCGAAGGTTTGGAGCAGGAGTGCTGCTCATCTGAAGACGGGCTCACATCTAGACCGAGGCCAGCTAAGAACCTCCAAACAGATGAGTCGAGTTGGAACGGACGATGGCTGGGAAAACGCGTCGAAACGAGATGAGAATATGGATGTAGTTTTTTTCCTGTTTTGTCCCTGAGAGAAATAAGGACCCACATTAGGATTTCTCCTCACCGTAAAGCTTCCAAATTCATGATACAAAAATCCACAAAGGACCCAGTGGGTGAGTGCAGATGATGAAATTCACTTCACACAAGATTTCTCGTTAACAGCAGTGAAGACTGAGGTATAAATTAGGCATAAAAGGGGAATGTCACAGGTTTCTTTAGAGTCTGGACAAGTTTTCGTCACCTGTTAAAGACCTGAAATGCTTAAACCGCACTTATAAAACGCCAGTCCTCCGGGGAGACAGTCCTGTGCCTTTCAGGTGTGTCCCAGGTCAAACGCGTGGGTCTGATTGTCACGTCATTAGCAACACTCGGAAGAACCCAACTGCACGATGAAGAGCTAATTCATCCTTTTGATTCAGGCGTGTTGGACACCTAACAGTTGCAGAACGCTGCGAGAAACTGAGATTCACGTGAACACAGTTTGAGATTGATGAAACCTTTATGTTCACGCAAACACAAGATCTATTTTTACTTTTATTTCCTACAGTGTGCGACACTGTGGGGGCACGGTGTTGCTTCTACAAATGTTTTATTAGCATCTCAAAAGCTAAAATAAAAAAAAAAAATAGGTGAACTACAACCTAAAATCATAGCGGAGTTGAAAAGGAACAAAAAGCGAAGGACAAAGCTGAAAACGTCTCTTCCATCCATCATCTTGGGTGAGGATCATACCACACAGCCCAACGTCTTTCTGCCTGGCTTTCTAACTCTACGGCCAGACAGACTTAAAGTGGAGCGGCAAAAGCAAATGAGGTGGATTAGCAATGCTATCCTCTAACTGATAGTGTCATGTTATCAAATGTCATACCTACTGCCAGGACACTGAGCTGGCAGCATGTGATCACAGTCATGAGATTGTCGTCCAGCAACGGTCTTCAGTCAGAGGCCTCTTCAGATCACGTGCAATGCAAAGGCTGACTGCTATTGGAGATCCGTCCTGCCCACAGCATCGGCATCTACGGCAATCCTTCGAAGGTATGAGTTGCAACGTTTAATTAATGAAGTGTTTCTGAATTTGAAGGAAAAACCTGAATCTTTTCAATGTTTCTGGCTTCGGGTAAGAAATACACGTAAACAGATGCAGCCGAATCAAAACTGAACTGAATTATTTATTTATTCATTTATTTTAAAGATACTACTATTATACCCCGAATAAATAACAAACACACACACGGCATAAACTGGAAACCAACCAATACAGTTGCAATGAGTTGAAAACTACCACAGTGTATTAGGGCCATTGTAGATAGAAAAAAAAAAAGAAGGAGCAACTTTCTGCCAAACAACTCAAACATCTAAGAAAACGAGGACATTTCAAAGTAAAAGAATTGCTGGGGAAAAAAAAAACCCTACAAATTTTGAGATTAAATGTTCTAGGGCAAAAAATAAAATAACATTTTTGACTTTTAAAACTCACAAATTTCCATTTTTTTTCCCTGACAATCTAAAAATTGTTGCAAGTTTGTGACTTTTCGAGCTTAGAAACTCCCAAGTGTTTTGTTTTTTTTTTCCTAGGACATTTCTGAACATGTTCTAGTGTTGTTGTTTTTGTTTTGTTTTGGGGCAGAGACGCGCTCCCCTCTTTTCTCTTTCTGTCCGCAGCGGCCCTGACTCGCCGCCGCAGCGGAACAAATGAAGACGGAAACGGACGGGGGGTGGCGGGGGGACCGAGGCTCCTCTGTCCTGTGACAGACCGCGAACCGCCGCGTGTTCATTAGCACCTATTGATCCGCGTGTTTACCAAACACTCTTAATGATGGCCGTGAAAACTGGAACAGCAAACAGACAGGTTGACGCGGAGCTGCAGGGAGGAAGGAGAGGCGATGGCGTGATAATGGAGGCGGTGGAGAGGAAACACTCGGAGAGGATACAGAGACGATGGTCAGGGCTCGTGAGTATTGGACGGAGAGGTAAGGCGAAGCAGGTGAATGGAGGAGTGGGATTGTGTGAGGAGGAGGAGGAGGAGGAGAGAGTGTGAAGTCGGGGAGAAGGGGAGCAGAGGAGGGGGGGGGCGGCCATATTAAAAATGCAGCAGTGGGGAGCAGGCCGGGGATTCACAGTAATTAGATGACAAAACGGCAGCGGGCTGGAGATGAGAGAGAGGGGTCACACACAATGCCACTGCCGCCGGGTAATTTGTAAGTGTCAATCACTAGCCTGCCAGGGGAAAAGAGAGAGAGAGAGAGAGAGGGTGAGGAGAGGTGGAGGGGGGGAGTGGAGGAGGGATGCAGGCAGAGGTAGTGGGAGTGAGACTTTGTATGAGGGTGCAGGCAGAGAGACAGGTGGAGAGGAGCTGGGTTTTTTTTGTTTTTTTTAATACAAGAAATAAAAAGCAATTCGGAAGGAGTCAGGAGGAAGAAAGTGAAAATTTAAAGACAGAGACTGAAAGTGTGGGAGCGCGAACGGAGATGGAGATTCAGGTTTTACGATTTGGTGTGGAATATGTTTTTAAAA
>VMRN01000063.1:1379-16576 GCA_010277015.1 Poeciliopsis turrubarensis
GTTTGAAGCTGAAACAAAGTTGATATCCAATTTTACAAGAAATCCCAAGCTGAGAGACCAAAACAGCTTTATCTCACTGAGAAAATGCAAAATTGACACAAACTGAGTGTTCAAAACTATATCATTATTATCTTCTCAATTTCATGTGCCAGAACTGTGCTTTGTGAATGCTCCTGCGTCTTTCTAAACACGTGCTCACAATATTAAGATTGCTTAGATCTTTCCGTCTAAACACCAACAATGAGAGCAGGTCTGTTTCCGTCTCTAGAAATACCCACTTTGAAACTGCATGGAAATGAGAGCTGTAGTTTTGATGATTTGAAATATAAACAAAGTCTAATTCCTGCGTGTCGTGGAAGAGAAAAATCTTTTGAAGTACTGTTCAGGTAGAACCAGTCAATCAGGTTTATTCATGCATTGTGCACAATTATGAGAGCTCATAAGAGAATCAAGTCGGTCTGGATTCAAGTCTAACCAAGCTCACTAAGCTCTGCCAGTTTACAAAATGGAAGTTTTTATACAATGATTAGCAGCATAGGATATCTAAGCTAGGATTGTCTTTTCTTTTCTTCCTAGCTCTGGAACTATTTTAATATTTATTTCAATCTTCACTCCCCACTTCGACCACTTGCCAATGGACCAGCATTTCAGACGACATGACTTGCAAATGTGACTTTATTGTAATTAATAAAGTCACAATCCCCTCTTCTGTTAATAAATAAATATAGAAATATTTATTATTAATCAACAGTGAACAGTTCTGTTCACTGTTGGGCTTCCCATGTTGGAAAATGATCAATGATCAATGCCATTCTTTTCACTTCAAGAGGCACATTGCGGCTTGTTCTTCTACAGGGTGCTGGTGAAGTTGCTTCAGGAGAGGAAAGTTGTCTACCAAACTTGATTTTGAATTTTCCTGCGCTTGTATCAGAAGTGCCAACTAAAGCATTTTCGCCTGTAGCGTTAGATAGAGCATTATAGATAATGGAGCTGTCACCATAATTTTCCTTCAAATTCAAATGCATACTAATTTAATTAATTGAATCATTTATTAATTAGACCTATGTCATATTTGTTTTTTAGTCCAAAATCATCAAAAACTTTAGATAGCGAAGGGGTGTCCAAACTACCAGTTTTTATTGCCCCGCAGCAAATTCTGAAAATATAATTGAACATGGCCCTCACAAAAAGCTTTAGCTCAACTCTCTTGCACTTCTGAGTTTCAACAGGAGATGGAGCCAGCCACAGAAACTGAATTTAATTCATGTTGATGCTGAGTTGGACAGGCTTGTCATGGTAAGAACTGATAAAGTCATGAAGAGTAAAAAAACATTACATTTAATAATATATTCTGGTGCGTACTATTTTGAGTTTCAAGTTAAAATTTTAACAGTTTTTGTCTTTTTTTTTATGATAGAACGACTCGTTAAAAAAGAGATAATTTTTTCTGATTATAAGGATAACTTTGCGATTACTAATGAATCAAACAGTTAAAATTGGTATTTGTTTACTAACGTAATCTTTCTTGTCACTCTTGTAACAAGCAGCATTCTACTAATACACTGTTTCTTTGGAACATTACCAAATCATCCGTAAAGAGTTCCAGAGAGAGGAAGAAAAGGAAAGACAAGACAAGATGGAAGCGATCACGCCTTCATCTTTTTCCAATTTGTATTGTTTATTTTTATTCTGATTACTTGGATTTTTTGTCCTCCAGTGATGTTGAAGATGATGTGTAATGTTTTTTTTTTTTTGTTTTAAGTAATGTAATTATTGATATTTTTTGGCTAGTATCCTAGCTTAGATTTCCGATACAGCTTTATGTTTCAGTTAACGTTTCGTTTCATATGGTAATATGTTACTGATTTCCTTTATTTTCATTGTTATGAATTGTTCTGATTTTAGATTGAGTTGTGCGATTAGATATAAGTTTCTCTTCTCAATTTCAAGTCCCAGAATTGTTCTGTGTGAATCCTCCTGCAACTTTCTAAAACACGTGTTCAAAATATTACGATTGCTTAGATCTTTATGTCGAAGCAACAAAAATGAGAGCAGGTCTGTTTCCGTCTCTAGAAAAACCCACTTTGAAACAGCATAGAAATGAGATCTGTACTTTTGATGGTTTGAAATATAAACAAAATTTAATTCCAGCGTTTCGTGGAAAAAAAAAAAAACTCTTTCCACGCACTGTTCAGGTAGAACCACTCAGTCAGGTTTATTCATTCATTGTGCACAATCATGAGAGCTCATAAGAGAATCAAGCCGGTCTGGATGCAAGTCTATCCCAGCTCACTAAGCTCTGTCAGCTCACAACATGTACGCTTTTATACAATGATTAGCAGTATAGGAAATCTAAGCTAGGATTGTCTTTCCTTTTCTTCCTTTCTGTGGAACTCTTTTCATATTTATTTCAATCTTCACTCCCCACTTTGACCACTTACCAGTGGACCAGCATTTCATAAGACATGAGTTGCAGATGTGACCTTTTTGTAATTAATCCATGACAATCCACTCTTTTGATAATAAATAAATAAGGAAATATTTATTATTAATCAACAATGAACAGTGCTTGCATCTCTGTTGGGCTTCCCATGTTGGAAAATGATCAATGATCAATGCCATTCTTTTCATATCAAGAGGGACAATGCAGCTTATTCTTCAACAGGGTGCCAGTGAAGTTGATTTAGTGATTCAACCTGAACAGTGCTTGGAAAGAGTTTTTTTTTTTTTCCACGATACCTAGGAATTAGACTTTGTTAGACTTTCAAACCATGAAAACTGCAGCTCTCATTTCTATGCTGTTTCAAAGTGGGTTTTTCTAGAGACAGAAACAGACCTGCTCTTATTGTTGTTGCTTCGATATAAAGACATAAGCAATCTTAATGTGTTTTAGAAAGACGCAGGAGCATTCACAAAGCACAGTTCTGGGACATGAAATTGAGAAAAGAAACTTATATCTAATCGCACAACTCAAGCTAAAATCAGAACAATTCATAACAATGAAAATAAAGGAAAAAAGTAACATATTACCAAATGAAACAAAATGTTAACTGAAATGCATGTGTAGAAAGGACAGGCATCTGTTTTTTTGTGACACATAAACATATCTGTAATTTGCAAAGCAGTTTAAGAAACCTAAGCTGCGATTTTAGGCTAAAATTATTAATAATTACATTACTTAAAACAAACAAAAAAAAATTACACATCATCTTCAACATCACTGGAGGACAAAAAAACTCAAGTAATCATTAGTTTATTGTGTAACTTATTGCCATCTCCGTGACTCAATGACTTTTTATCTATTTTATGACAGAATTCATTGAACCGTTCCCTGCTAAGGGAAGAAATTTTTTGATTGCTATTATTGACATGTTTAGCAAGTGAATGGAAGCTCTCAGGGACAGGTCCTTCCTTCCACTTCTGCCTGTGATGATGCACTTACTGTCAAAACCTGTCGAATACGCTTTTTCAAGTTTTTCAGATAGAGAAAGACGTATTGCCAAGTCCTGCTGAGACGCTACTCCATACAGTCAAAACCTGTGATTGGATAGTGAAACATTGGACGTCCACACGCTGGCTGGCACTTTTGACTTATTTTACAGAGATAAAGTTTTTTTGTCTTTGATAATTTTGTGTTCAAAAAACACAGAAATTGTTCAGACCACCAAAATATACTGCTTCTCAGTATTTCTATGCTGTTTCAAATATTATAAAGCTGAAAGTTGAAGATTTTGCTGAAAATTACAATGTGGTGAATTTTTGACTTATTTCACTGAGATAAAGCTTTTTTGGTCTTTGATAGTTTTGTGTTCAAAAAACACAGCAAGACAGTGCATTAACATTAGCACAAACTTTAGCATTTCATGTCCCCCAAGAGCGCACTGCAAGAAGATTATACGGCATGATTTTTTTCTCTCAGGTTAGGGCTCTGCGCAGCAAGGCATAGCATTAGCATTAGACTTTTACCTAAATGAGGTATTAGCTATTTCTCTGACTTATTACCCATGTTTAGTATACTGAATGGAGTAAGTCATACTTGTGACTCTCCACGTGCTATTGATTACATTGCATCTTTGTTTAGCATTGATGCTAATGTTTAGCATCAGAACGCTGGGTGCAAACCGACGGGCACACTTTGGCAGGGCCCCGGTTAAATTTCTTCAGGAATTTTCTAGTTCTTCACCTCAAAATAACTGCCGCTTCCTACTACCGTTAATGAGGCCGATATCGCTGTGTGCCCCCTCATAATATGTATATCAAAACGTGCGGCTCGGACCCAGCATTGGAGCTATTACTTTTGTTGGCATTTCGAGTAAATGCCACTTCCCAAAAATGATTTTGGGAAGTGGGTGTGTTTCACTTAGTAATATAAACTGCATGCAAGTAATATGATTTAAAACTAACTAATTCAAAACGTGCTGTTTAATGCTTAAGGAAATAGCTTAATACGTTTGATTATACTTTGGAGAAGACTTTTCTTATTCATTTAATGTTTTCACTGAACTTTTGAACCAGCACCAAAGAATTTATTTATCCTGATAACAACTACACTCCCTGTCTGAAAACCCTCCTTACTGGGAGTACAAGGCTACCTTCTCCTTAGCAATTTATGTAAGTTCAGAGAGTCACCAGGTGTCTTAGTTTGGATTTTTATCTAAGTTTACCGGGAGTACAAGGCTGCTCCTAAAAATTCATGCTACATCTAATATTTTGTATGTCTAAAGACTAATTTTCTCTACAGTTATGCTAAATAAACTTATATTCTCAACAGTGCTTAGTTTAAATATTCCTTTATAAATATTAATGTAACCAAATTATTAAAATACTACAAAGCTAAAACATAGGTTTTTATGTTTTACTTTATTGAATACAAACTGCGTGAGGTCGGAAATACGAGATTTCTCGTTTATTTCAAGTTGAATTTCAACCAGGAAGAAGAATCACAGTTCAGTAGAAATGTTAACACCCAAACCGGTAGGTGGCAGCACTCAAATCAGTTGTCGGAACGTTTAGTGCTCCCGGAAAAAACAACGTTAGCTTGAAAGCTCGCGAACATTTTCTGCTCTTTTTGCTTATGATGCCAAGTTTCTGTCTTAAGCTGCCCTGGTAATGTGAAAGATTACTGTCTAATCACTTACCGTATCGTCTTAATTTAAAGTTAACGACTTACCACTGCTGGCGGTTAGTTTATGTTGTGCGTGTGGCTAAAGATAGTTTAGGGTTCGCCTTAGCCTACTATTTGTTGCAATTTTCAGAATGGACTGCAAATTTCTATCCTGTTAACAGGCAGCTGGCATTGCTTAATTAATACCTTAATTGCTGAAGCAGCAGGGAACTTTTAACCGGGAACATCGTAAGTTGAAAATTGCGTGAAATGGCTGGTTTAGGATTTATTCCTGCCAACGACCAAGATACTTTTAGTTTCGGAACGCAACAAACGTCCACCAACAAAAGTTCCAAAATAAGTGGAGAAGAAATCAGGAGGTTCTATGAAGACTTGATTAAAGATGACAAAACCCAGAAGAACCTGTCAGTGAGACCCACTCACAGGAACAATCGTGATAGGGCCTCTGATAGAAGAATGAGGAGGCAGATCAGGGCTGGACGAGTGCAGCAGATTCGACCCGAGTCTATGGTCCAAATGGAGGCAAGACCTGAAAGAGAAGACAACCAAAGAAGACAGTCTGAGAGATCAGAGAGAGCCCAGGAGCTGCAGGGGCTCAGGCTGCTGCGCTGCGCTCATCAGGGGGACATTGCAGGACTCAAGGAGCTGATCTCGAAAGGAGTGGACATTAATTTCCAGGTAGCAATACCCAGTATTGTTTCTTGATTTAATGTTATTTATCAGTTTGCGTTTTATCCTGCAGGACTCCTACCTGTGGACAGCTGTTATGTGTGCCAGCTGGTCAGGACAGAAAGCTGCAGTGAGACTGCTGCTGATGCATGGTGCAGCCTGGGTCGGAGTGGTTGATACAAGAGGCCAGGATGCCCAAGATCTGGCATCAGAAGGTATCTTCATTTGTCTGTGCTAACCAGTCAGTGTACATTATATTTTGGTTTATATTTTTTCTGAATATCTTTACTCGCCCCCTTTCTTCACAGCTGGCCATGATGGTGTCCTGGAAGAGTTGTTAAGTTTTGGAAAAAGTCCACAGAGAGAGACACCTTCTCTTTGCAGGTTAGAATTGTAATTACATGTAATTACAACTGAAAAAAATTGCACCATTGGCACAAATAAGTTAGAGTGGTGTTTTTACCCATGTAAAAATGGAAAATGCATTAATCTGAATGTTTTGTGAAAAGGTGATGTTGCTTATCAAAAGAAATCTTTTTTTTTTTTTTTTTTTTTTTTTACCAAATAAAGTTTTCTAAAATAAACTCTATAAAGCAACAGATCAAAGTATCTGTGTAAGTTAATATGAAAATGATGTGGATACAAAACAAGGAGATGTGAAACTAAAACACTCTTTTGTTTGGATGTTTTATCTAAGATAAAACAATAATAATAATAATAATAGTAATCATACCACTTTCACTAATATCACATCCACAAACTGCAATTCATTTTATTTGAATTTTATTTTTTCCATAAACTTAAATTGTGAAGTTATATTTGGATTTGCCCTCACCTACTCCTGGCGAAAAGCTAGAGATTGTTTTCTAATTTTAGATATTTCAAATTGTGGCTATTTCTTTTCAAAAAATTATATACATATACAGTTTAGAAAAAATTAGTGAATGAAGTCGAGCTGTATGAACTTCATGAAAAGCTAGATGCACTTTAGACGGTTCATGAAGACAGAAGTTTAAAGCAGGGCTGTTATAAAACAATATCCCAAGTATTAAACTTGTCACAGAGAACTGTTAAATGCATAAATCAATCAGTCAATCAATCAATCAAATTTTATTTGTATAGCACATTTCAGCAGCAAGGGATTTCAAAGTTCTTTACATCATAAACACAAAGTCAAACAACCTAGAATAAACAATACATTGTTACATATTACGTTTCAAATACAATTCTAAACAGGTGAGTTTTTAGTTGAGATTTAAAGAGAGTCAGCGCTTCCGCTGTTTTACAGTTTTCCGGAAGTTTGTTCCAAATTTTTGGTGCATAGATGCTGAATGCTGCTTCTCCTCTTTTGGTTCTGGTTCTGGAGATGCAGAGCAGGTCTTCAAACCTTCTGACCTCTCAGAAGGTCAGAAGACCTTCTGAGAGGTCAGGAAGGTTGATACAACAACAGCAGATCTTTAATGTATTGTGGCGCGAAACCGTTCAGTGATTTGTAAACTAACAACAGTATTTTAAAGTCTATTCTTTGAGCTACAGGGAGCCAGTGGAGGGACTTTAAAACTGGTGTTATGTGCTCTATCTTCCTGGTTTTAGTGAGAATGTGAGCAGCAGCGTTCTGGATCAGCTGCAGCTGTTTGATTGATTTGTTGGACAGGCCTGTGAATATGCTGTTGCAATAATCAATGCGACTGACGATACATGCATGAATGAGTTTCTCTAGATCTGGCTGAAACATTAGTCCTCTAATCCTGGAGATGTTCTTCAGGTGATAGAAGGCTTTATGTGGCTCGCAAGGTTCAAGTCCAAGTCCATCACTACTCCCAGGTTTCAGGCCTGGTCGCTAGTTTTTAGTTGTAATAATTGAAACTGTGCATAGATCGTTCCTCTTTAGGTCCAAAAATAATGACTTCAGCTATGTTTTTCAGCTGGAGAAAGTTTTGGCACATCCACACATTTATCAGTTCTAAGCATTTATTCAGTGGTTGGACAGGCTCAGAGTCACCTGGTGACATTGTAATGTATAGCTGAGTGTCATTCGCATAGTTATGGTAGCTAATATTATTTCCTGTTATAACCTGAGCTAGTGGGAGAATATAAATATTGAATGAGAGGGGTCCTTGGATTGAACCTTGGGGTACCCCACATGTGACCTTTGATCTTTTTGATGAGAAGTTTCCAATTGAAACAAAGAAATCCCTGTTCTTTATGTAAGATTCAAACCAGTTGAGGACTGAACCGGAGTGTCAACCATGACACTGTCGACCATGACAGAACCACCAGCACTGTGGTTCTCCCACAGTCCGTATTTATATGGATATCATTGAATACTTATACGCAGGCAATCTCCGTGCTGTGGTGAGCTCGAAAACCAGATTGGAAAGAGTCAAAGCAGTTGGTTATCATGAGGAAACTATTTTAATTGTTTACACACAGTTTTTTCACTAACTTTGCTGATGAATGTCAGGTTGCAGATCAGCCTGTAATTCTGCAGTAGCGATTTGTCCAAATTGTTCTTTTTTAGCAGTGGTTTGATAACTGCTGTTTTCAAAGCCTGGGGGAAAATGCCTGATGTGAGTGATGAGTTTGCCATTTGGATCAGATCAGTACCAATAACAGGCAGGACTTTCTTAAAGAAATGTGTGGGTAGGACATCCAGACAGCAGGAGCTTGAACTTAATTTACTTATAATGTCTTCTAGGTTTTTATAATTAAGTAGTTGAAAATGGGTCATTTTTCCTGTATTTGTTTTGTTTGGGTACAGCAATGTTTCTGGCTTTAGAATTGATGTGCAGATTAATCCTCAGGTTTTTTAAAAAAATTTTCTGAAAATAAATTGGAAAACTTGTTACAGGCAGCATTAGATTGGAATTCAGGTGGTAACGTCACAGGAGGGTTTGTGAGCCTGTCAACTGTTGTAAATACAGCTCGAGCATTGTTAATGTTTTTGTTTATGACATCTGCAAAGAAAGCCTCCCTTGCATGTTTTAGTGTTGAGTGATAGTTACATAGTCCTTCTTTACAGATGTCATTATGAACGTGAAGTTGAGTTTAACGCCATTTTCGTTCTGCCCTGCGGCAGAGTTGTCTTGCAGATCGAACTGTTTGTGCATTTCTCCATTGAGATTTCTTCCTACCAGACACAGCCTTTACTTAAATCCTTCATGTTGCAATAGAACAAAGAATATGGGACAACTGCAGACCTGCAACACACAAATGGGTGCACATGTTTTGGATTGCTGTAGAAAAAAACAACTTGACCACCATGTGTCCATGTCCGTCCACAAAGCAGCTCAGCATTTAGTTTTGGAGTCTGTACTTTGAAGCAATATTTAAAGCCTAAAAATATAATTTAATTTATGCATGTCTAGTGTCAGATATCAACTATGTTAAACTATATATTTTTTTAAAAATTTAAAACATGTGGTCCAGAGTGATAACCCTGCATCTGCTTTTTAAGATACAGCTATTTGTAAACTGCGTGCTCTGTTGCACATTTGTCAAACTACAAGACTATAAACTAAAAAGACATCCAAATTTCTATATTGTATGCACATTTTATTAAAAGAAGAATTCACTCTTACTTCATGAAAATTGACAACCAAATCCATAGTGCTATATTCACTGAGTTAAGACAGTCAGATATTTCTGGCATGGCTGCTCTGACATGTTTTCTTAATGTTCTCAGTTTGCTCCAGCCTCAGTGGTGCGATGTGTGCCTTTCTGAGTACGAAGGCAGCCACTCGTCACATCTTTCCTCTACTCTGCATCAGTTCAGTCTGGGCCATCCTCAGCCCACGCCTTACTACTGCCTTCCCACGTCCAGCAACAGCTACAGGATGATGGTTCGCTGCGGATGGAAACCTGGTACGGGCCTGGGCCCAGAGGCAGACGGCACTAAGCAGCCCGTATCCACCGTATTAAAAAGAGACCAGAAAGGTCTGGGATTTGGACCAATAAAAAGACCTAAAGTGACTCACTTCAAAGCTGGTGATGCTGATGCTGTAAAAAACCAATACCAAGAGAAAGAAGAAAAGGGACAGAGAGGACAGAAGAAGGATGAGATCAAGGGAAAAAAACAAAAAGATAAAATCTGGGAGACAGACTTTCGTGCTTCGTTTTATCAGTAACACCTGGCCATGCTGTGTTGTTGGTGTTCTCTCCGTGGACTTGTCTAAAATGTTTCACACTGCAGCACACTGGTTGCTGTTGTGTGACTTTACCTCAGTTTTGGCCAACATGTTCTCTACAGTTTGTGCAGTGATACAGCAACTATGAAATGTTATTTCTTTTATTTTTACTCTGACTTTTGTTACTTTTGGGACTTGCTGTTGAATTTCTTAAACTGTTTAAAAAAACAAATAGTATTTACGTTCTAATAATATCAAAAGAAAGTAAAATGCATTTTTAATATAAAAAGCAGTGGGCATATATTTTTTTTTATAAAAATGTGAACTTATTTTTGTTGTTTTTTTGTTTCTTGAAAATCCCATAATTGACAACAGAAGTTTAACATCGCTAACTAGGCCAGTGGCTCTCTTTAGGCCTTTTGCAGTGCAACAAACCGCCTTCTTGGTTAATTATTGCTATTTTAACAGTGAAAAAAACAATTGGCGCTTATTTAAGATCTATTTTTTTATATTAAGAGACTGAAAACTCTGCGAGCAACATCCTATGTAAGAAATTGTAACCATCATCTTTTTAAAAATCATTTTATGTTTTCATTTCAAATCTAAAACTGGGAATAAAAAAATTTTATTTCAAAATCGCAAGAGATTTTCTGTAGTAGATATAAACAAAATTAAGATGCCTTTTCAAAAGTCAGGTAATGGTATATGTGGCTTTGACTACATTTTTGTTTTGTTTTTGTTTTTGCTGGACTGAGGGAAAAATGTCTCTATGGATTGTAAATGTTGCAAATACTTGTTCTAGAAATTGTTCTGGAGCCCATGGTGAAGGAAATTTTGGGCTTCTTTGCCAAAATTATTCCAAATAATTTAAACTATAAAGAAGTGCAAAAATTGCCAAAACTTGGTACATGATTATACATGATATTGTACCCATTATGTGAAGCCAACATATCAACAAGAAACAGAATTAAATAGAAACATGTCATTCTGGAAATATGTTAGTTTGCTAAATAACATATGGACTGGCCTGAAGAGAAGTTGATATCCTTAACCCATTGTGTGGACTAATGAAACCAGGATTATTTGTTTTATCTAAAGGCCGAATGATTCATCTCTAACTTGAGCAGTTACTGAGCTCTCGCTACTGTAACTCCAGTTACCTTTTCACCTGATTTAACACACCCAGACATGTGACTTGCATGTTTGTTCTCCTCTGCTTAGTCAGCTTGATATTATGACCCTTTGCCACAGAATTGTGAAACACTCATAAACCCTTACAGTTTATATTTCCTTGATTTTGCTTTCACAATTGTTTAGAGTCAACCAAACATTTACAATTTCATGTGGAAGGGCTAGCATGCACATTTTTTTTGTTTTTTTTTTAACCATTTTAACATGAGTATTTTTAAAGATAAACCTGCCTTATGTGTACTGTTTTACAGATTGTTGTCATTCAATGACATTTGAGTTATTAATGTCAATTGGCTCCTGCATAGATTTTAAAGTTGTCACTGAAACTCCTTTGTGATTTTTTACCAGGGCATCTAATATCGCTAAATATCTACATACAAGTATGCCAGATTAGATTGAAAAGTAATTTACATAATCTACACATACTTAGTATTATTATACTAAGTATACTATGTTTCACAAATATTATTGTGGCCCTATAGTCAAAACTCCCACATTCTCAACACTGAGATTATGCTAATTATACTCATCCTTTTTGATATCTAAAACTTGTAAAAAAAAATATATATATATATATATGTAAATCTTGACACAGGTCAATCTTTTTATTCTCTTACTGTACTGTACTTTTTTTGTTTTATAAATGAGGACAAAGAAAGGCCATAAATATTGCACCCCTATCATATTTCTTTCTCTAGTGAAAAGAAAAGCTTACATTGTCATTATTGTGAATGTAGTTTAACCATCTGCAAGTTTGTTTGGCCCATCACTTTGTGGAATAAAGTTCATTTGAACAAATAAAGAACTACTTCCGCTTTTGTCTCAGTTTTGTGTATTCATTGTAGGATATGTAGTAATCTTCATGCATGATCTAAAGTTTTTCTGTGATTGACAAATCCCCTCTGGTTTAGATTGATCAGGTAAGGAGTTCTCTAACCATCCATCTGTCTACGATGCAGTTTATAGTCTGGGTTAAGAACAATGTTAAAAGGAGTTGTTTCCACATTCATGTCAACCATTTCCCACTTTTGGATCACCAGGGAAATGACTTCCCACTAGGAAGCACTAGGAAGGCTGCAATTCATCCCCTTATTTAAAATTAATTATTAGAATTATTTAAAGTAATGGTGGAAGAAATTGTTCTTTTAGGCACTAAAAGTGTTTTAAATTTGGTTTGCAAAACAGCTTGGCTGAAGATTTCTGCAGATAAACATCCTTATGTTTAGCAAACAGATGGAATAGGTACTTTCTGGGAGGCATGTCTGCAGCTTTAGTAAATGACATTTGGGATTTTTTTTCATGATGTGCTGTCATTATTGCTTATGAGGACAAAGATTTACTTTATATGGACCCATTATTTTGTAAAAGGTAACAGTTTGTATATAATAGTGAAAAATTGTGCTCTTTCATCAGTCGTATTTCAATATAATTCTAAAGAATATTTGGGGGAAATGATCTTAATATCTTAATAACTTTCTCTTTAATAAGTTCATACTTTGACAAATGTTTTTTTTCTATTTGATCAATATGATTTCAACAGGAAAGTCTGGGTAAACTGAGGTGGGGATGAGAAACAGAAAGACACCTTTATAATATGTAGGAAACCAAAAGACAATGTTCCAAAATATTCAACTGAAATATTGCTGTTCATTAACATAAACAAAAAATAGTCTTAAATGCTCTTTATCAAATAAAACTGCTACAAATAACTACATACATAGGCTTACCCTTGCGCGATGTACAGTCAGTTGTTTTCAGTTGTCCACGTCTGCTGAGTTTAGGGAGTGTTTCTGTAGTTTTAGTTTGATTGGCTGCAGAGGTCCCATCAGGCCCTCAGGGTGCATCCTCAGAGGGATCTTGGGAAATAAAGAAAAAAAGTCAAGCAGCTCCTTTTCTATTTTTCTGCGGTATGTACTTTGACATTTGTTACTGTATATTTTTGAAAGAAAACTATTTTTGTAGTAATACCTCAGTCTCATCACAGACCAGGAAGCTGTGGTTCTGCAAAACTTTCACCAAGGCCAGTTTGATCATTACCAGAGCAAATCGTATGCCCAGACAGTTCCGTGGTCCGATCTCAAACGGCAGGTAAGTGTAGGGGTTGATATTCTGTTTGTTCTCATTACTAAATCTTGAAAAACAGCACAAAAAGAGAATGATTCATAAAGTAGTATGACACTTTTAACTGATAGGCTGTGTTTTATCATTTTATCACAAGGAATGTGTAAACCAATAGCACTCACTACACCATGCACAATGAGTGAAATTGTACATGACAACTGACAGTTGTTTGTGGCAAATGTTGGTCAACAATGATATAAACAGCTGGACTCTTCTCATTTTGTGTTGATTTATATTTGATGTCTTTGTTTGATATTTTAAGTCCATTACAGACTTGAATAAATCTGAAATCAGTCTTTGTACACTCATAGCATGACTGGGAAATTTGGGAATTTCCTAAAGATCCCTCCATTTTCTGTTCATTTAAACCTCTGACCTGAACTATCCTACCTCTTTTATACGCCCAGAGGTGAATGAAGGAGTAACTTCATTACAAATTTGTCTCCACTGATCATCTTCAGCAACTTTATCATAGAGGTCTCCATTCAGGCGGATATTCTAACAAAAATAAAACAGATTTGTTTGTGATTTTAGGCTTAATGAAAAGTGTTAAGACTGAAAAACCTGACACTGCTTTTATCATTGGAGAAGAGAGACAGGATTTCAAACACTTGTTCCATTCCCTGTTTATCTTGTGTGTCCTTATTCTTCGGTTGGTAAAGTATGTGAAGAACTCTTTAACAAGGATGATTTTCAGTATTTCAGGATCCATCACAGTCAGCATGGGCCTCCTGAGCTCATACAAGCTGAAGAATAACACACGACACACATATCATTACCGGTTGGGCAGTTTGGCATAAAACCTTGGAGATTTCGGACTTCTCAAATATTTACATTAAGAAAATACAGAGTCAATGCTAAAGTAGATGCCACTGTGGTTGTAAATAAATAAATTTAAAAAAAGTTTGGACTCAAACCAATACTCTTCCATACTATTTAGCACATTAATTGTCATCCAAGTAGTACACCTGAAAAACAAAACATCTTTTTAGTATTTTCTACTGATTATCAGACTGAAATATAAATAGTGAAATCATAAAACACAACTTATTTATTCCTCTCATACTATCAAATTACCTGGTTATGCCTCCCAACTGTCCCCCAATACATGAGTGGCTTGAGACCACTCATGTATTGGAGTGGACTCCAATCCACTCATGTTCTCATGTTCAGTGGCCATACCTGGAGAGGATACAATACTGCAAATGTAATTTATTTTCATGGCAATAACATTTTGATGCAATTCTTTTGAAGAGTATTCCTATTCAGAGTGACCACAACTTATTTTATCACAAAAATACTTACAAAACAAATATGAGATCAAAAATGAGATCAGAAGAAACCATCAATCAGAGGAGAAGAAAGGAAAAAAGTCCATGATTGATGTGACATATTCAAAGTCTGTTGAGCTAAGGTTGTTTTATTATTATTTTTTTTTTGTACTTTGAATTTGACCACAGGAACCAATAATCTATTTGTGCCTGCAGTCCATTACGGGAGGGCCTATTCCCTCCCTTAAGAGTTATATAACTTGTTACCCTTATTTGGCTCTACAGGAAAAACAATTGGATTTCTGCTACTCATAAATCCAATAATATGACTGGGCATGTCTGAATGGGTACAGTAGAAAACTAGAAATCTTAAAAACAAACTGAGGAAAACTGGCATTAAAAACAGATTTTCTTCTTTTCTCCAGCATATACGACAGTAAAACTGTTGAAAGTGGCACTCATAATTTAGATTGTATTCAGAAATCTCAAAAAAGACACAACAAAGTAAATAATGACATGTATTGTAATTTAACTTTAAAATAGTAGACATTGTCCAAAGGAGCAGTAATGATTCAAGCCTGAGATGTACATGACGTTCTCATGAGAGGAGAATAGTAATGTAATATTAACAATAATCCCTGGACACACCTCGCTACCATTGGTTTAACTTTCACACACTTCACCTTGCGCAAC